>SJOL01006765.1:492392-529061 GCA_004794785.1 Opisthorchis felineus
TATATATATGAAATTGTCCACCGTATTGAGTCGGAAATTGACATATTAGACTCTGAGCACCGAAAGAGTGACTAGTACCAATCTAATCCCTTACTTGAAATGATTTTGTCACATTCTGTGACACGGGTAATGTACCACACTCAGCAACTCTTTAAGCCACTGTAGGCATCGTACGCACCATTGCTGAATTACAAATATGGAGCTACTCATTTGTTCGCCAATGAAGTTCAAGTTTACCAATTACGAATGAACAAAGGAGCAACTGTTCACATATATATCTTACAGTAATTTTATTTGTTTTATGTATACATATACTTTCACATGTTTCTTCGTATATGTCAACATGTTATTATATTATTACTGTAATGTTACACTATGATGATATAAAATCATATCTATCTTTACGTATTTATGTGAACACCTGTTGAGCTCACCAGTGTACCTTTTAGGTCATGGCTGGAATAATGAGATTGCAACCTGCACCTTGTGGATGTGAACCATCAGGAAATTTCCATGACAGCCCCTTCGATGCAAAACTTGCCAAGTATAGGCTGCGATTCCAAAAACCTATAGACGGCTTTCAAGCTTTTCACGTTGTTCTGGGCCTCAACAGAGACCTCGCCAAATGTCGCTACAATGGTCTGTTAGATTTGTAGTTAACTACACAGAGGCAAGTTATATTTCTTATGCGTTGTATACCAGTTCTAAATTTTTTGTGTCGGTTGGAAACCCAGTTTAAAAGCGTGACTTAATGACACCCAACAACCGCTTCACATTGAGGGATCTGTTACAATTAGATGAAGATTTTCATCAAGACACTTTCTAATCGACAAACAACTGGTGTTTCACAGTCATGTGGGGTGTACTGCTTGATGGTATATTTCGATCGTCAAAGCAGCTTCACTTGCCAACTCATCTAAGTATGATTATAGAAGGAAAATATGTATACATCGGTCTGCTTCACCCTTTTGAGCTTACTGTGGGTTGCCATATCCGTTTCAAGAGGACAGTTAGCATGGAGAAGGCCAACCTTTGTTCAGCCCTTAGCACAATTAGACTTGTTGAGACAGTATCACCGGAGATGGTAATGTTTGCTCCGTCCTTTGGAAAAGTCCCAGAAAGTCCCAAATACGTAAAGCAACCCCGTAATGGAGATAACATAGCCCCTGGACTGATGGCAGGAGCTTTCCTTTCCAGTCAGCCTGCAAGAGTTGACTCTCAACCCTGGTCAATTGCGCACTTCTCTCTGTCGTACCCTCTTAGATATTTTAATGGACATATGGGATATCAGCATTCATGCAAAAACAATAATGGTGAAGTTATTGGAGTTGTACTCTTTATGCCAGCTTCTTTTCAACAGGAGAAGCTATAAAATAATACTTACCCCTTAACTCTCCTCTTTTAGCTTTGCCCTTGTCTTGTTGAAACTCTAAATATAACTGAGTGCTCAATTCCTTCTGATTCTAAATAAGTTCGAGCCCAGCCAAATCAAGCTGTTTAGCTCCAAAATATCTGAAGCATTATCAGCGTTCACGTCCTAGGACGTTCTTGACCTAGAAATTACGGAAGAGCAAATTCGTAAAAGCGTTATCGGTCAAGAATTTGCACAAAATGATGGTCGGATGTTTTCAAGCTAGTCTGAAGTGCTACTTAGATAAACATTTTTGCACGACCGCCTCAGGGAATTCTGGTTGCTACTTAGTCATCGCAAACAACGTTTACCCCTAAATGACCATATGCGGTGTGTGCTTTGTCAGGCTTAAGTAATGATTCCAGTGAACTTTCCAACCTGGATGACTGTGTGACTCCTTGTCGTGACCAGTAAACCCGCCTTTCTACATGGAATGATAAAGGCAGATGAACATAAGGCGAAGCACAATCTGGTTATCCGAACTGTAGAGCTAAACAGTGGTTTTCTTCTGTTGTCCCTGTAAGGCTAATCGTCAAGTTCGAATACGTAAATCCGTGTCCAGCTGAAGTGTTAAGCCGCTCAGATTGATCTTGACTGCGCCTCTTTAATGTTTTCCGGGCCGAACGTAGCCTTTCAGAGGGCTTCTGTTCCCAGTTAATATTTTTTGAACACTGACTGAAAATCAATTAATCTTGCCTCATTGTCTATTTTGGTATTTTCACAATTCAGTTGGATGTTGCGAGAAATCGGTATTTTGTCGTTCACTTAATCACAATGAAAATTCACGTAAAAGTCACCCCAACCCAACTCACCTGCCAGTTAGTACATTTTACGTGGCAAGATCACACGCAGGTAGGTGTGCCCATCCAAACAAATGTTTTGTCTCTGACCTGCCAGACTGGAACGACCTTCATGATGCTATGTGTGTGGATGAAAAGGTGTACGATAATCATGGTTAGCCAGGCTAGCTCCACTCGGCTGTCCACATATAGTAGCCGAATAGTATTGCGGTGCAGAATAAGAATAGCTGGGGGAAACGTTGTGCGTGAACGTAGCACATATTTCTATTTCACGGGGTCTAAGAATGATGACGGGTTCGTTTTACGAGTTCTGTTAAGACGCAGATTTAAAAAAGAAGCATGAAGCTTACTTCAGAATTATGGAACGTGCCCGAAAGCCCATCCATTTAAATCAGAAACATTTTTCAACTCTGATGGCACAGTTGACCGTGAGATTTATTATCACGCGCCACGACTGGCAGAACGGGACAGTTCGAAGGCATGCCTATCCATTGTCCGAGACAGTTCGCGATCATCCTGGTGACAGAGACCTGAGGACTGATCGGTTTGTTTTCGAACTTTTGCACATGCGTTAGCAAAGCTTTTGTATCAAGATGCTTTCGACAATACTAGTAAGACAGGCTTTCGTTGCAAGCCTTCTGTTGCATCTCGGCTCCCGCAAGTATCTATATGATCTATCCGATGGGAATCCAAAGCCATTTATGTTGTTGTTATTCCAGTGTTTTTCAATGGAAATCCAGTGTGAAAACCGGGTGGCCATAGGTAGATTTTAATGCATATGCTTCCTTACCATGACAAGCTATCTAGTAATCTGGTGATTTCAGATCACTAGAAAATCAGTTGACCGTAAAGACAACTGCCTAACTACACGTAGCATGAACGAACAAATACATGCACGTGCCCAGGAACCTGAAAAGAAACGAACGACTGAAGCCAGTCTTGGGATTGTCTTCAATCCTGACTTGAACATACAGGCTGTTCGGTGTAACAAAATGACCACAACTAAGCATTTTAGCGACCTTATAAATGAGGGAGCCAGAAAACTTTTGAAGTCACTTCAAAGACGTCCAATCTTTTGAGAAAATACGGTTGACGGGGTATATGTCTTTTCCTGGCGCATTGAGTGACTGAGCTATCGAAGAATGCAGTTGCTTGGTCAACCATTGGCTTGTTGTGTTTGTTTCAGATTTTGTTTTCGGTCACTGGCAAAAAATTTCCTCAAGAGGCGCCGAAGTCCACAAAGTTTTGGCAAAGGAAGAATTCTAAGAAGTGACACATTTCACACCACCACACCTAAATAACCGTAGAAATATGTATTGAGTAGGCGCAAAAATCTCCAAAAACTGAAAACCTGAGGTTCAAGAGAACAGCTGTGGGGAAATTTAGGCGGTATCAAACAGAATTACGACGTAAAACAGATGAATCTTTTGAGTCCCGAAGATTACGACAAACCATTGAGGACCATTTGGATCAAGAGTGAGATGAGATGGATTTGTTTCGATGAATTTTGTTGACGCAGGTTTGGGAAACACTGCAACGTTCCTCCCAATGCACTGGTCAGCATCATATATAGACATGGCATGTGGAGTAGTAATAAAACAGAAAGGGTTCTTAATCGCAAGGCATGGTTTAAGGTTTGGCACAACCACTAGGAATGTGGAGACACAAAATTTGGCTATCACTTTAGATCGCATCAACATTCTTGCAAGCAATCAAAGAATGGGGAGTGAAAATGAAACAAGAAAGTGGACATGAGCTATTTGGGACCAGGAGAAAACTGGCCAACATAAACACGTGCAACCAGCATCCATGCCACCATATTCACGATGCAGGCCATAGCATCTCTATAGGCATAGTTACAATTCGGTGCACTCTTTGTATCAGCCAATGGACAGTTTACACTGGAAGGGTAGTTGCTGGGTCATAGATTTCCCATAAGTTAACCAGAAAAGGGGCCTTCTACATGGAGTCGTTAGGTTGAGACTTGAGAGGAAACAATAAATGGGTAGAAGCACAATGGAGTGGAGGAAGGCTTCTTTGTTGAGCAGTCATGTAGTGGAAAAAGACTAGTCCAAAATCAGAGCGGCTGGAGCTCGGAGGGAGGGCAATACTGATGCAAGTCTGAAACGCCATTTCCAAGGAAACTGTCGACACAACTTTGCCATGGGGAAGAGGTTGGTGACAGTGCGGCAACAGAGCGAACAGTATTTAATCGCATATGGCTCAAAACTGAGAGATATATGGCTGCCGCTTCACAGCAACCTCTACAAACTTGACATTTGTAGAGCAATAAAATTCGTTGAAGGGTTGAATGTCGTAGAGTCTGCAATTTTCCGATCCAGAATTTCGATATGGCCAGCCTTCAGGATGCAGAAAGTTTATGCGTGACCCTTAAGAGAAAATAAGTGGAGAGCTAGGACCTTGGGTTTTGGACAGAGGTATTTTCAACACATACAAGGAAAAATGAAAGGAATTGGAACATTAGGGGATGGCCCGAATGGTTCAGCGGAAACGGCAGGGCCCTGAAGAAACCATAAGTCTATACCGCGTTGTGCAAAAACACCCGTACTGTTCAGTCTAAATATAGCTTATCGTCAGTCTGGAACAAAGACCCACGTGACACAACTAACCAAGAACCATTTGGATACTAAACGGCACTATTGCTGTCTCTTCGAACTTCCCCCACAGATGACTGTGTGTGATAAACAGGTCATAAAGTCGACAAATACACTCATTTGCAAATCAATTTGGTTTTCACGGGAGACTCAAGTGAGTCTCTCGTTTATGATGTTCTTCAACTGAATGTCATAAAGTCCCTCGAGAAGCGACTGCCACCCGGTTTGTGTCGAAGAGTGCTCCATACTAGATAATCCTGTGGATCGCGCAGTCACGTTCTGGGAGGCGGAAATTCCAAAACTTGCAATAGAGACAGCTATGCAAGTGCGACAGTGGCCTTTGACATTTGATCCAGCCCCATTTCTGGGTATGGGAAGAGAATGTGTTCGTTTTCAGGGGAGGATAAATACCAATCTGTAATGAGTTGCCTTCATAAAACGATCGGTGATGAAGATGAACAGTATTTGGGAGATACCATTGGGAAAGAGCTTATCACGAATATGGAGAGAAAAAAGAGATTGGCATAGGCTGCACGTGGACTTCTAATTGCCGCGATGGAAGAGGGATTTCGGGTTGCTGGGCAAAGTAATCCACGTTTCCACTGTGGAACAGACGTGCATCAAAAATGGGAGGGGACGAAAATAGATCCGGCACACTGTATAAATACGTACCAATGTTACGATTAACGGAACTGAAAAAATCAAGCTTGAACAGCTCGGTAGAAGTTTGTTTATCGAGTATACAGATACGCTCATACGCTTGGTGAAAATTTCTGCAAAAGCTGGCCGGCTATGCATGTGTTTTTCAGCAGGAAGCACCAGCATCCAGAGCACCTCGGTGCCAGAAGTTAAGGATCCTTTCCCTTTGTTCAGTTCCTTCCACAACCTCTCGAGCACAATTGACGCTGTATCATTCCGCCTGTAGCGGTGATCTTGGTGGCGTAGTTGGCTCGATGTGTATGCTGTCGGTCGGCCAGCACATGATGAGCTTGCCAGCTTTGATAACTAGAGGTATGTGGGAATTTCTTGGATGCGTGAGGGTAGAGAAGAAACACGGTTCCAGATGCCAGATTGCGACCCTCGGGCAAATGCCAAAATGTCAACACTAACGGATGAACTACCAGAGTTGGACTTCAAACGTGACACGTTAAAATTCACGGCTTGAATGGCACGCGTCGGACGAATATGAAGCTGCTCGAACGATAGTTCGATATATGCAATTAGATGACAATTCATCACAGTGTGTTTGCAATCTAAGCCCGCTTAACTTAGTTTTAATAGTGACACCTGATCGACTAGGAAAATAATGTTCCATTCCCGCGAACGACTGAGTTTGCGTGACACAAGACGGATATAACTCGTCAACCATGTGGAAGAATGACTGTGACTGTTGCTGGGACCAGCGGGCACTGGAGCCATCACTAGGCCAAGCTTATCTGCATTATACCGAATGAGAAGCGCTTGTCGGTGGTGTTGACTCAAACCAATCTTCGTCAAAAATCGGCGGGAACTACCAGCACAGGCTGATTGGGTGAGCCAACACTTTCATGAACTTGAATTTGATAGTGGGCTACAGAACTGGAATTCAGCTTGCAGCACCTTCCACAGTCGTTACACATGTGCCCTACGAGCTCCTCCTATGTACTGGTCAGAAGTGGTGCAGGGGTGCAAGTTGTATCGTTCTGTTCAATTTAGAAAGTAAGTTGAAGCCAGACAAGGCGGTCGGTTTCGTTTAGAGTTGTTGAACTCTTAGTTAACCCAAACTGACATCCGGTCTACCAAGTCAGTTTCACGAGGAAATGATTAGTTGGCCCAAATATAATTAGATCGGGATAATAACAGTTTAGAATACGGGTGACTTTAGCTTTCCGAATTTTGTTTGTTCTCATTGTCATCTTAGCTGATCAAGACTTCAGAGTGTGTCAACCAATTCGATCATCGAACTGGTGGACGAAATTAAAGCATTCGATTTCGGCATTCGACGAAACGCACTTTAGTGTAAACGCAGTTACAAGACAAATGAAATGATTCTTAAACGTCATAGCTCATTAGACTCGAAGCTTCATGACCTTAAATTAACGCAGTAGTCCAGCTAATCACCAGTTCCTTTTTATCAGTACAGGCAATGCATTATTCGCCTCACTTGAAGTTCATCCACAATTGCGTCACCGCCGAGGGCATTTCTAAGGCTAAACCTACACCATTTCTGATGCACATTGAAATGAAGAAGTACATTGTGCCAAGCTGACCTCCGGTCCAGTATTTTGCACCATGGGCAGAAAATTGTTACCTGGAAGTAAAAGTGGAGTTAACTGACAGGAATATATTCTATTCTACCAGCAATGGCACCAGCATGACATTTTTTGGAAGAAATCAGGTCCAGTCGAATAATGACAGTAGAGACCCAGACGGTGTGACGGATTACACACAGCCGACTTTTGCTGCTATTCGAGCCCAGGCAGACTTCAAGATAGAAAGGAAAGTGCTAGGAACATCTGTAAGTGGGCAGCAGATGCATCCAGGTAACAGAATTGTGACAAGCAGTAGAAACAGCAGAAACAGCAGAAACCGCGTGTCTGTTTCTAAAAACATCTCAATCTAGGGACATACAGTCGGTAGTAGTGAAATATGACAATTCGCAGGGCTGCAGGAGACAGTCATAATAGTCACTGTGATGGTCTCTATGTTGCAAGTCAGGTAAAAGTTCAGTACAGTAGATGAACTGACGGAACGAACAAAACAGAACACAGAGGCAGAAGCTGACGGAAAACGTTCGTGCGGACCGTCAGACTATTGGGAATTAACTACCGACAGTTGAGAATGGACGCTAACATATCGAATAGGAGAAAGGGTTACGGACGAAGGTTGGCCAGTAGGCGTGTACCGCGCCGCAAAACGCCCTGTCATGCTACACCACATCTATACTGTATGACACACATGTCTCATGTGTGAGACATGATCCATCATGAGATCACATGGAAAGTGGAAAGACCTTGAACATGCCCTGGGTAGAGCGGTCTGGGACAAGTGCCGTGTGAAATGACCTTGGCAACGTTGCTGGTGCCTGGTAGCTGGTGGCCAGGTAGGTAGCGAGTTGACCATCCACGTTCGACACAACCCACACAAGACCACCAGCCACCATCGGGGATACTCAATCACAACGGTAGCATATATAGACAGCGGTGAAGAGACACAGGCCTTAGCTATGACCGCGAGACGTAAGCAAGCGCTTAACCGTGTGTTGTATAAATCACCAATCGAAGCTCGTATTAGATGAAATAGGGGAACAGGAACAACAGAGAGTTTGAAAACATGGAATTCGGACTAAGTAGCAATAACCTGCGATAAAGTGCAGTTGGAATTTTACAAATGCACTCATTTGCATATCAACTGGGCTTTTCACGGAAGACAAAGCTGAAACTCTCGTTTATGATATTCTTCAACTGGATACGCTGCACAGTTGGAATATTTTCATCCCTGTACGGAACCAGCAACGACAGATTTCGCGGTCGCTTGTGGTGCCTTGGTAGGCGGAATGAGTGAATCGCATCCAACATTCTACGTGCAATTTAAGATAAATGTTTACTAAGTCAACGCAACCCTTGCCTGAAAAGTCCGCCTTCCCTTTCCTGGAATCCATACATGAAGTGATCAACTGTTTGACGAGATTTATCTTCCGTTTAAAACTCCGCTGCCTACTAACGATCCAGGTTAAGAAATATCCAGGTCTATAATTCCAGAGGTGAACTGGTGGATGGATTCAAACAGGCGTGAGCGAGATATCATGTGGACATACCTTGAAAGCATATCATGGAGTTGTACACCGACGCTGAAAGAGAACGGTGGACCATCTCATTTTACCCTGCCTCAATACGGTGCTAACAGCTGAAGGTCCTATATTTCTGTTCACTGACTTAGTCTCTGTGTTCTTGTTTAGCTCAGTTTGTCAGGTTTATTAATAGTTCGATCCCATAAACTGAAGAATCTGTTCTATGGACGTATTCGTCAGACGCCGGGTAAAAATTGCACCATTTTATTCACTACTTGTGGAAATATCGTGAGAAACGTGTGTTTCGTATAGTCTCTTATCGCAGAGTTAATAAGTGTGGACACTGGAGCTGTTCCCATTCTAAAGGTTGATCTTACCGGGACAGTCTCCACCGTACATGAAGTTTACCACCAGAACAAAGTTTAGAACGAATGCACTCGAAAGACAGAACGACACTATCACGCTGGAATAATGTTAAAGCGACATTTCATTTGCGTCCGCTTCTAACATGCCACTGAAAATTGCATACATAAGTGCGCATAAACCCGAAACATTATGACAGTCCCTTCCCACGTATAGGATAAGTCCGCAACGTTCCGAACTCTGTATCAGTTCGTCTGGCTATAAAACACGCCAACCCATTCATTTCTTTGGAAGCACCGTAATGCAAACCGCTATGCAAATAACCAGAGCTTACATTCGTCACGAGGGCCCTCTAGAGCGCAGATGCAGAATAAGAAATTCAAGTGACTTGGTACAAACTGTGTGAAGCCAGAAGGATGGTTGTGAGACAGTTTTTGTAAAGAAAAAACTCTTCGGGAAATTCCCTTCGATACGGTGAACTGGTCGATGATGCTAGCAACAGTAGCAGCAAAAACGTCCTACTAACAGTTGGGGAGTAGTCACACTTAAAGTTTGTTTACCAAGGAAATTCATCAGGACCTTTGGGAAAAGAATTTGGTCTGTACAAGGCAAAATGAACTTGATGGTACACAGCCTTTGTTGCACTCGTTTGTTGTGTCATGAGGCGAAATTTTCTCGGTTGGATTAGGGAAAGGCGAGTATTCCAAAAGTAGCTGACGTAAATTTCGGAATATCTCTACACTAAATGAAGACTCACTATGGTCTCTGTCCAAAGTTTTAACAGAGGAAACCATTCGTGAACATCCTGAAAGCCCGGCTCGTCATAAAAAAACAGCTGGATGCTTTCTGGTGTTGACCGCAAATGTTCAGGTGAGTGAATAAGACAGATTGTGTCCAATGGTGGTACCACACGCTCTTGACGTGACACTAGAACAGCACCAATGGCCACATACGAAGTATACGAGAAAGAAGAAAGAAAGTTGGAACGGCAGTCCCTCATTGACAATAAGCAGTACAAAAGCAACCAAGCGCCACTAAGAAAGCTGTGAAACATCAGAATACCTAGATCACTTCGCACGGTTCGAGGTCACGGTAATAGACAATAATGCGCGCAGGGAGGATCGGTTTGTGGATGGTTTTAACGGTGTAAACCGGTGTTGACACATAAATAAACCAGAAAGGGCGATGAACAATAATGCTCAGGCTCACCCAGTGGGAGAAGACTGTCAAGTCAGCAGTGGAGACGTGGAGTCAACGTGAATCCTACCAAATCTGGTAAGCGTTTATCTATTTTACATATATATATATATAATTGTGGTGCGCAGTATACTTTGAATTCACTGGTAAGACAGAAGGACGTACATAGCAGATCTACGGAATCGAAGCCACTTATATACACAACTAGCGACCACGGATAGGTAAATTAAAACGAATGGCCGTTAGCCGAACTCCGAATCAACATATATATGGTCATTTTGAAAATAAAGCTCGAACTCCGCAACAGTCAAAATTCAACAGGTTTTTGACCGCCTGGCAATCCATTTCTACCTAAATGGCTGAGAGTGCTGTTATGGTAAGTGAGAAGATCGGTATTCCGTTGAAACTTGGATCAGTTAATGGATGCGTCCAATGCCTTGGCGTAAAACAGTAGTTCTGGTACTCATTATTGGGGCACCATGATTCGGCCGGCTGATGGATCCCAACAGGGCTCTGAGTGTCTGCCCCCCCCCGGCTAGTTGTCAGCATCCTGGCTAGCAGGCTTTCGCACATTAGGCTCCGTTCAAATCACTTATATATACCTAACAAATAGTCATCGAATGCATGGATCCACCTCCATTGACCAGAAAACCCAGTTCGGATACCAGCCAGCAATAATTGGTGGCATGCACCTGGAACAGAGTAAGAAGTGTACATCACTCATACTATATATACATACCTTTATTGTGGCTCACCTCTGTGGTTACATCACCGACAGAATCTACGCTCACTTGATGAGTTTCATTACGAATAATGTTTCAGTGTGGTTCACTCTTTAGGAACCCGTGTACTGGCAATATCATCCAGTTAAATTCCCAACCCATAACTTGGTGAGAAGCGATTGCTGCCTAAATGTGTATTTCTGACTAATCAACAGGTGTCATATTTTTTGTCTTAGTAAAACCATGAACCATCCACCTAAAACCTTCATCCTGACCTCCGATGATTTTCCCATTTTCATATCCTCCCTCCATAAATTCTGTACCGTATTGTAACCGGTAGACTCACAGTCTGCGTTACCGGAGGCTGGTTATCTGATGAATCTGATTAACTGGAGTGATACCTCAAAGCATTGTTTGGGGGTACTTGGGTTCACGAAATAACTCTATTGATTTGAGAATACACGGTCTGGATGGTTTTCACCGTGCAAGGTTTCAATGTCACAACTGTCATATAACTTGGTATTCTGAACAACTGTCCTTCTGGTATTAAACGAAGAACATACGGCTTCTAGGTACACTTAGTACACTTGTTCTCAGCCGGTCGTGATGTAATTCACGGATTTGTTCTTGTATTGATGTATACTATACAAACAAAGGACGCGTTGACGCAAACGGACAGTATTGTTTTGGGCGCTATATATGTAGGACTCTTAGCAGTTATTCACATATCAATTCACACAACTATACTCGAACGGGTCGCTTACATTTAACTTTAATCTCAAGAGAAGCGGAAGTGGAACTAATGTTACAGTTCTCTTGATTGTCAATATAAATACCTAGCAGATTCCCACTTGCACTTGTCAAACTTCAATTGATTCATGGTCTAATTATTCACGAGAATTTAAGTACAACTTAGATGTCTGGCAAACAATCGTTCTGTTACCTCTATTCGAAAAGTTGAATGAGATCATTCTTTTTCTGCTCGGTGATTTTCACCAATCAGACAAATGCGCTTCAGCGCACGCACGCAGGCACCTGCTCACGAACGCACCAACTTATGCTATTTAATTTGATAAGGGTACTCCCTCCAACTCGTCTTATCTGGTGCAAAAGCTAATGAACTGCTCCAATAGGTCTTTTTGTGGACGCAGGTAATAATTAGGGACAAGTCACGCCACTGGCTGGCAAGAAAAAATCGTAAATTTACTGCTTTCGTGTTTGCTCCCGTTTCCAGGTAAAACATTGAGTTCGGTCCCTGAGGAAGACGGTTTTCTCTTGATGAAGCAATCAGTTCTGCACAACTGCCCTAAATCATATGCATTATCCCAATAAGGAGGCTGCCAAGAATAGCTCCGTTCTTGCGGATTTCCCCATGTAAAACACTTCACTAATTCACATGACAGTGATCGATGGTCAAATGTGGTCCCAGTTGTGTGCGAAGGTTCACGAGCACTGAGAGTAATAATACCAATATAGTCGACGATTCTGTCGGTGGAATGAATTACATCACTGCTAAATTTAAGGTTGTATCGGGTCTGTCCTTAGGTCAAACTAAGTTTAAATTTCGAAACAGACTCTATCCAAACCCAGAAATTTTGTTTTCATCTTCGGATTCCAACGAACTCAGCACCCGAGTGCATTCTGAATATAACTGGCGAACGATTTAGAGGCATCCGATAGAACAAACGGGGTCTTCATTCTCAACCGTCCTTAGCGTGAAACTACATGAGCTATCATCCTTGTTCAGCTACTAATGGACAGCGTTATGTCCGAAAAATACTTTGTCATTCACTGAACTTACAGTTTTATGGACAACAGGTGCACCTAATGTATCGTATGATAGCTAGGCGACAATGATGAGGGAATTCCCACTCAATTCTTCTTGGTGATGTACTTATAGATAAAGGAGTTGTGAGCTTACTACCTTTCGTGCTACGCCTACAGCATGATTCCCCATGTGCAATTTAAGTGCCTGGCAGAACGTTGTGTCACGGAAATGTTGATACCTTTCCAGAATTTATATTTTTGAATGAAGCACCGTAAGACGTTTTTGCGAGTCTTGAGCTATTTCTAGGTGGCTTCATCTTAGGCTTGATGTACCTATTAAGCGATGGTAGCACTAAACGGTACATCAAGTTGAACGTGGACTGACACAGCCACTTTTCGATGTTCTCTCATTATAAATTTCAACCATCCCTACATTATTTTGTTGGACTTTTACTGGGTGGTCCTAAGAACGTGCAGCTTAACACGATAAAAGAAGTTGTGTATACCATGGGACAATGCAGCTCATCTTTGTGTAACACGGATGGCGCTGCCTGTTAAAAAAGTCATTAAATATCAAATTTCAAATTGGGGGAGTCGTCGAGCAACTTCAAAGGACTCGAATAAACTGGAACCGGCATGTTGCACGCCAACCTGCAAAAGTTCCATCTGGTTTTCGGCCTCAAATTATATTGCCTTCCAGTGTATCACACGAATAGCATATCGTCGGTAAATACACATGACGTTCGGGAAAAAATATGGGCAAATAAAGATCAGAGCGAAAGTTTACTATCATCTAGAGGAGATGCTTTTAGAATGAGGATTGTTTTGATGCTACTGAATATTGCATCCCGAAGAGCGTTGCTTTCAAGAGCGGAATTATATTTCCAATCATGGGGAAAGGCGTTTCATATGCGTGAGTTATTCCCCAAGGAGAAAGACAAATGTCCCCATGTGAGTTACAGATATCTTTTCTCATGCATCTTGAAGCAGCCTTTGACAAGACAAAAGACGGTGTGCCAATGAACGTACCTCAGTCTGACTATAGACTCTGAGTAGATGTCTTCTGTAGCGGATCGACGAAGGAAGCTTTCTGCATCACA
The DNA here is from genome assembly GCA_004794785.1 of Opisthorchis felineus. NCBI lineage: Eukaryota > Metazoa > Platyhelminthes > Trematoda > Opisthorchiida > Opisthorchiidae > Opisthorchis > Opisthorchis felineus. Next base: position 506,137 of record SJOL01006765.1, read on the forward strand.
AGGACTGGGATATCATAAGTGGTAGGCGTATGTTACTTTGGGTGAGATATCTGAGCAGTGCCAAAGGTTGGCGCACAAGGTTGTCACAGCGAAGAGTCAAGGAAAGTCCCCCCTTCTGCGGAAGAATACGAAGACTAATCCGAGTGCTCCGAGGGACACTTTCTCAAGATTTTTCGGTATAACCTTTCGCGTGTCTAACGATTGGGTTACTGAATGAAATAGAACCTTGGGAGGATCCCAAGCATGATATGACGCACTCTCAAATTTACCAGTTTCTATAGGGTATTTTAGGATAGTCTACTAGTTGGCATCATTTCTGCATGACATAGTATACGTGCATATAAAATACATTGACTGAAGAAGCCAAACTACCCAAAAAGTTATTCAGATCAATTAAATCAATAGCTTAAGATAACCAATAGTCAGGAGGAATAGATGTCAATTCACAGGAACTATGTTTGCATTGAGATTGAACCGACCGACGAAACCGCTACCACATTGTTTTAAAATGCATTAGAACGGCAGTGCAGAAAGCGTAATTCTTTGCACATTTTAACTCAAAAACAACAACAAGCGCAACGCTGATGCAGCGGTAAAAAACGCCTGACCAATTATGCTCATTTGCAACTGCATCTACAAGCTTACTGCTAGCTGCAACAAAATATCGTTTGCTGAGTGTGACGTTATGTTCCATGTGCGGAAATTGAATACCTGAGGGCCTCACATGATCGTATGCAACTCGGACTCGAATGGGCTTTTCCCCCAGCGGAGATGACCCAACCAGTCACAGGACATAGGAGTTCGATAAAATATCAAATTGATCATCTTTGATTGTCCCAAGTTATCCTTCGGTCCAGGTGATCAGAATGATGGAAAATTACTCCCTGCAAAAAAGTACTGCATCGTCAGGAAAACTGACCAAAAAGCTCAATGTTGCAATGATTCCTTTCTAACCGGTACGTTGTACTCTATTCAGTTAAGTTACTAGTAATTTAAAAGAAACCTGAAAGGCACATCGTCACATGTTTCGTCCTGACTGTGACCCATCAAGAAGCCATCTCGAACTCAGTCACTTCTCGCCTTGGCGGACGTGTTTCACGACTTTCTTCAACGCTATGGAGCCACCAACACATTCGTAAACTTTGCAAATATAATCCTAATCTATTTCTTGTTCCAGTCAATCAGATGAATTCGCTAGAAAACAACCACATGGAGGCATCCATCTCGGCACCATTAATTTCCACTATTCTGGTGAAGGACCGGTTAAGCACCAACCGAATGAGGTTTTGACTGCAGAAACGACAGTCAGCCCTTGAAGTTAATCCATCACGCACTTCTTTGTGACTGATCTGGATACAGGAGATGGGTGTAGTAACATCGGTCCAGTTTTCCTTTGCTTTTACCTCTCGGCCGTAACCACACCCGTGAGGGTGGTGGGAAATACTGAAAAGCGTTAACCAAATCGACAAGCGCCAATCCATATCAACACTTTTACTGCTCGGTAATCGTGTTATCCCACGTTATTTTTATATCCTGCATCACAAGACGTGCGACCGAATGAAGTTCACTGGGCAGACGTGTCCTGAAATTACGTCAGTTTCATTTGTCTCCTCAAACCCTGTTAATCTTTCTGTGAACATTTTTGCCCTCTCAGCATAAAACCACTATGGTTATTTTTGGTACGGCTTCATAAGCTTTGAAAAGCCACGCATTTTCTTGACACAAGCAAGTAACTCATCGGACATTGTGTATTCTCCGGCATTTTCAAAGCCATTTAAAGGCGAGGTTTGAGTGTTCGTAGCGGGGCAAGCCATACTAAATGGAAGGAAAGACAAAACTGGAGGTGCCCAAAATATATCACTCAGTCTGTTTGACTTAATCACCTTCGTTATGGCGATAACCTAGTCTAGAGACTTCATATGTCCGCACAAGAATCTGTCGTGAAATAATTTGAATTTACTCCAAGCTAAAAAATGATAACATTGGGGACAATTTAAGGCGTATGTCGATTATGAAACTTGGTGAGATTTGAGATGGGTTAACATTTTGTTCAACTTGTGGCAGAGTTTATCTTTAAATAACGGTGGCAAGTGGGGAGACAGTAAAACCATGGGATGTGACAAAATTGAGGTTGGTTATCGGGAAATCTACACACCAATTGTCTGTTTTGACTGCCTGCACACTTTTTGTAAAAAAGCCATGTGCAGGCTTCTAGATTATTACTTCTCACTCCAATCTGAACACGCTGACTTTAAATTCCTCGTGTGATCCCACCTGCGCGCCTAGCAGGCATGCAGTGCGAACAAGTGCAGTCCTGAATAGAAATATCGTTTTTACGATCTAGATTTGATCTAATGTTTTATGATTTCACTGACTACAGAGACTATTTTCTTGCAACTTTGTTTTTTATAAATACAAACCATATTTCGGGCGTGCCATAATTTTACACATCATGCACCGCTGTTGTGAAAATTCAGGGGCAGCTGACTTTATTTTTCATGCAGCTTATATTTGGGAGCTATAATGCATGGTAGAAATACGCAGTCAGTGCAATGTAGTCCTGGTTGGTATTAACCACACTCTAACGTGGACTGCATTTATAAAGATCCTGCCTAGATTTTACGGAGAACTGATGCAAATAGGCGATACTGTACTAATCAACATTGTCTAGCAGTTCAAGCCAGATGCCTCTACCAGACGGTGGTCATAATTTGGAGTGGGAATGCAACTCAGTGTGAAAACCGCGGCCTGAGGTGTACTGTGCTTTAAGATTCTTCGGTCCACAAAATTTGGATGCGGTAACACAAATTAAAAATTGCCCAGCATGATTGGCTTGCCCACTTAGGTTTGCTTGTTTGTAGTTTGGAAATAGATGCTATATCCATTTGCTGTACCTACCCACTTGCACAATGCCAACCAATGAAATCTGCGGTGGAAGTTGACCAAAGTTGCTCGTGGTATTTGGGAGATTTCAGAAACAAATAGCAAGGCTCATTTTTGGTGCAGGCATGCTAGATTGTTTCAGTAGTGTCAACACAAATCAAGGAGAAAAAAACAAGAAGTTCAGCAAATACACTATTTTAGTTACCAGTTTGGTTTTCGTCGGGGACTCACTTAAATTTTCCTTTAGATGGAAGCAGTCGTCAATTTGGTCAAGAGCGACGACGCGGCTGTTCCAGGTTTAAATTCACCGTAGTTGATTTCATTACATTTCAATCCCGTATGAGAACCGAGGAGATGAAGGGCTACTTCTGAACGGAAGACTTCTCATCTGACTCACACAGCTGTCCCATTCCGCTCACTCCTGTTTTGTGGAGTTGAAAACACTCCGTGTTGCTAACCCACAGAAGAAGCCAGTGGAAGCCTGAGGAGATAATCTAAGGTACATGTTTATGCCGCTTGTCGTATAGGTAGAGAACATTTGCTTTAGCGGCAGAGGATAAACCTATGTTTCTGAGGTCGAGGATCAGCTGAAAAACGGAGGTGACCTTCGAAGTAGGTTAAGATGAGCAGCCTGTAGTACTCACGGAAAATTCACCATATACTTCGGCCGGCCGGGGTTCAGCTAAACTATGGTTTTGTAGTTTTGTCTGTGATCTGTTCGGCTAGCTTGTCACTGAGGATGTCCCTTCAAATGTCGAAGAAATACCTGTTTCACTTCGGCCCCTAAGCACTATACGGCGTATGGTGTGGGTTTCTGAAGGATTAAAATAACGAGCCCTAAATGACAGAGATAGGTCGGATGGTAAATGTGATTTATGATAATCAATTATGAGCCACTGTTCCTTTGCATCGGTAAAATACCGAACGCCCTTTCTTAGCTGAATAACAGGAGCTTTGGTTTGGCCACCTAGCGGCATTCACAAAAGTTGCCGTAGGTAAACCGATCGAATAGTTTTTCAGAAAAGATACACCGTATGAAATAAAGTGCATCTCTTAATAATGAACGTTCAGTAAGAACAACTGGAACATTTAGTGCAGGCAAAACTTTTAGGTTTTGACTCAAGCTGAATTCCATGATAATCAGTTTGGTTACCAAACTTCCGGATAATAAAAGAGAAGAGGATTGCAAATTGTTTGATATAATGATTATTGTAACTAGCACGGTGGCACCCACTGAAAAAAAACTCACGATGGGAGGTTATATCAGCCTCATTGAAGAGTATCCTCATGGAGGAGGTTAGCTGGTATGAAAAGTCATGCGAGCAAATTTCAACATGGCAAAGAAGTCACTATTACAAGCGGAAGAGAAACAACGGCAAAATGAGCAAATTCACTTCTCTTACTCCTAAATTGCAATCAAAACTCATCTGTACTGTAAAACTCTTCAGTAAATGTCTTTTATCTAAGTTTTTTTGCATTTGCGTGTTCCGCACGCTATGCAGCACGCTATGCTATTGAGTCAGTCGATGGTAGCATAGTCCACTCCAAATCTAATTTGAGGGAAAAGTCGTTCCCAGGTTGCCAGGTCTTTGCTAAGCTAAAACACTCCCAACATCCATGTTGCTTAGTATCGATAGATAATACAAATCTACGGGGTTTTAGCAGCCAGTTAGTGAAGCAGTTAACAAAACTGATTCCGTAAATGGCATGGTAAGGTTTGATCGACCACTACTTCGGTTACGGGAGAATCCACACAGAACCCCAACATATCCAACATCCTAGTGGCACACAAAAATCATGATGTACCCTAGTCATTTGTCACCAACTCAATGTAAATAAAAGGACGACCTGTTTTTTGTGACCGTACTGCTTAACTCCACGATCTGGCCAGCAATGATAATTTCGAACTTATCTATCTCCATTGCTGCGTTGACTGCATTTTCGTTCACCCCCAGTTTAGCTGAACCAGTGCTGCAATCTCACGTCCACATGTACAGGATACATTAACCTGTTAAAGTCCTAATTCTAGGTCCTCACGTTAATATCTTGTCTCGTCGAGGCGTAGCGTCAATGTGCCAAAGCGCAACATACACTTACCAGAAAGTGGCGTGAAATGTTATGGTCGAACAGGTAACCCAAAAACTGTTTCAAATATTTTTACTATCCCACATAGCAGCACAGATTCTGTTGTCCTGTGTTTTCTTCTAGATCCGGTTACTCACTAGGACAATGCGGTATACGCGTGCCTGCTCGGTAGCTCCCTATAGTGAGAGATCAAGTCAAGGTGGCGGCGGGATTTAAGAAACAGCATCTGTTAAATTACCATGTTCATCAGCGGGAAACTGCAGGTGCGTTACCTCCCTCCGTAGAGATTATTTGCTTGCACTCGTTGACATCAGGTTTCTCTTTTCGTTGAGGTTCATTCACCCGGGGATCACCCTACCACACTAAAGTAAAGATGATGCGGATCGATGTTTTTTCTGGAAGAAACGTGCATGACAAGCCCGTGCATTCCACTGACCAGAATGACGGAATTCATGCTCATCATCATCCAGGGCGACGGCGGCCCTGGATGCCTCCAGGAGAGGCCCTCTGAAGATGGACTGGGCCGTTGCGAAGGATGCTCTTGCAGCGGAGTTCAAAACACCGGCCTATAGGAGGCTATGAGGCGGTTCAAGACGGCCAGGGTGGAACCTGGATGTGACCCGACAGTATTCTTCGCCAGCCTGCAGCATTCGTTGGATCTGGCCTTGTCGGGACTGGACGGAGTTTCGCGCCAGCAGTTGCTGTCCGACCAGTTCGTCGAAGGTGTGCATCCTGCGCTTCGTGCCCAGTAGCGGTTGGCAAGGGCAACTGGCCAGTTGAGTGTGGAGCACCTGGTGCATCTGGCACGGGAAATGGCCGAGGCGCCGCTGGTCACGTTGCAGTCGCAGAACAACAGGGATCAGTCAACAGTGGAGGACCTGAACAACAAAGTCGACCAACTCGCCGAACAACTCCATAGCCAAGGGCCTTATTAACTTAGGAGAGTCAGTCGCCAGAATAAAAATCTACCGGATGCAGAAATTTTATGGATTTGTTAGAAAATACAGTTAACAACCAGGATAAGTAATCCATCGGCAGAAGAATCGCCCTACCAAAATTTGTGCAACATACATGCACCGACTTTTCTTTGTAACTCAAGGCAGTATACTGGCTCCTCAATGGGTAAAAGTTTACTGGGATAAAGGGTCTACGCCTTCACATCAAGGAGAAAACTGTCAAATTACCCCAGGTTGCATCTCGAATTTAAACCACGTACTGTCCATTATCGCATTCCAAGTTACTATTCCAAATTAATTCGCCTATTTATTATTCCGACCTTATTTTACTACAAGAAACACATATGACTGTCGCATAATGCACAGAACCTTTCGCGGAGTGTTGCTGTGAGTATGCACACTCATTAATCAGGCACCTTTTCCATAGAGCATTAAGCAGTTCTGTGTGGTCCACGAGACTGCACACAATAAGTGCCATCCCAGCTGTTCATAGCGCTGGCATGGTTGACAATTCAGCCCCGTTTGTCAGACGATCAATCAACCGTTAGACCTATATTATAATAACGGAAATCGCCTGTACTTTCGTACTGATGGTCACTCAGGTCATGTAGAATACTACCAACCAAAATTACCAAATATTTCAAACGGATGTCTAAGGTGACTAAATCTCAGTGATGAACAACCGACTGGGTGATAAATGTGGTGTCCTTGAGGGAACTAACTTTTGGTGGGAATACACAATTTTTCATGCTTCACAAAGCATTGTGTGATGTTCGCTGTCAAATGAAAACTTCGTTTTTGAATAACAGTCGTTTCATAAAATTGTGGAACATCTACGGCAATACTTGAAGCAACAGAAAAGACCTTCAGGAGTAAGTATTTTTGTCTAACTTGTTTCACCAAACAAAATTCACTGCCATGTGTGCTTCCGTTGTGGTACACACACCTGTATTCTATACATATAAGAGAGCATACGGTAGGAGGACTTGTGAGAATGCGTTAAAAGTGAGTTGAATTTACTGGTTGGTCGGTTGCACTCACAATTAACAAATAAACGCGAAAGATGTGAATGGCTTATCAACAAACGTATGAACAACCCACAGCTACGTACGACTAACAGTGAAAGCAAGAAAGCCCTCCGATGTGAAGTGACTTTTAGCAAACATGATCTATGCAGTTACAAGTCATTGGACAGGAAAGTAAACATCTCATGTTCACATAATCTTTAAAAACTGAACATCCACACGCGTCCTCTTGAACTTTCCTAGATATTCCTTGGCTGTTACACAATAATAAACGAACACTGGAAAACAGTTTCACAATTTCCTTAATGTACTTCACGTTCCATCAGATGCGGGAGCTGGGCTCGGACACCAAACATAGGCTACTCGCATGCTTCATCAGTAGTATCCACCGGTACACCAGTAGGCCAAGGAATCCAACAAAACACCAAAGGTGTTGACTTATTGCACTGAAAAAACAAATGTAAGAATGATTATAGGAGTCATAGCGCAGAAACGTTGCGGGTATTGTTTATTAATCTGATTCAACAGACCGATTGCATTGAATCTTTTCAAGTTATCTTGTGAACGGATCAAGAGTCTCCACTTAACATGTCTTTGTGTGCTTCAGTGTGTTCGGGTTTATTAGCCTGTTTTAATAAGTAAAACGAGAGATGCTAAATTACTGCTGTAATACGTCACATAACAAGCGCACAACAGTGCTTGCCAACCCGCTAAATGGATCGCGAAAGTAAGAGACGTCTAATCAAATCCCACACTAGCCCTAAATGAAACACGGCTGCATGGTACCTTTTCAGGTGTTATTTTAGAACAGTGAATTAATCTGATGCAACTGTGTTAGCTCTCGGATGAGATAAATTTGTGTCAGAGACAGCTTTTATCATCACTTTCAGCATGTTATCCGGGGTTTTGGCATTTTCCGGTAATTCCAACATTCCAAGTTAACTTTAGCTTGGAGTTATATGATATCATGAGGCTTTAACATCTGTCGAACATTATGCTCACTAACGGTAGTAATATGACTAACTATCACTAATTCTTCGGTAACTCCGTAGTTTCTTCACCATGAGAAGGCAGCGCTAACGTGTCTACTTTTTTGTTGCTGAAAAATGGATCCATGGAGTTCTTTGGTATCATAAATCTGGTTTCAGTCAAATCAAGAAGTGACCCTTGGGCATGAAATGTTTTTGGAGCATATTTAAAACAGGCGATTTAGTTGAATGTCAGTTGATCATCCTATTAACGACGATCTGTTTTGCGCAGGACTCCACATGCGTACAGCTTGGTGTTCAAATAATAAAGTGATATTGTTGATAATTCGGGACTACGCCTAATTGAGCAATCCCAAGAATGGCTAATTGTTTTTAGAGTTGATGAAGCTTTTCCCTCAGCACTCCGAATAATGTTATGTGTAAAATGTCATCAGTTATCTTAATCAGTTCCGTAAACTGGTAAAATTTACTGAACACCAATAAGAGCTTGCAAACAATAATCTGAGTTCTTTTTGGTTCTTCCAATGAACGTCGGGTTAAAGCGATCAAGAGGGTTTTGCTTGACTGGATATTACTCAATGCTGCTGAAAAAATCTCCGACAGTCCATAAATGGTTTTGTTCTTATTAGGACCCATCAAGTAGGCGTATTCCTTCCTGTAAAAATACGCACTCAGCACGTTCCAGTTCAGCATACTAGAGGACGAAGTTGTATCAGTTTGAATTAAGATTAGTCTCAATCTAGTGGCCTTTTTCTGAAACAGTATGTCAAAACGTAATTTTGGACAATTCCAATAATATTTTGGAAATCTTTATTCGCGGTTGTTTTTGTTGTTTGTTTTGATACAAAAGCGGGCCTATTGGAGTTAAATAGACTTGAAAATTTGGTCACTTATTGTATATATTTTACTTTAACTATTTTCTATTTATTTATCTAATTACTTCTTTTGCGGCTGACTTACGAACTTCCACTCTCTGTCCAAGTTTCCATTTGCTGTAGTATCAGTTTTAATTGTCCAAAGATGCGAAACCTCAGTCAGGGTTGTTTTTGAGTTACCTTTTCTTTGTGGAGAGCTTTGTTTCATCCAGTTTATTCTTTAGTGGGGAGGAAATTTTCAAACTGAATTGCAATTAACAATGCCGCGTTTTGCACTTTAACCGTGAGGTTGCCTCACCTGCAGTTCTCACATATCTGTAATCCTTAGAACTTCACGTGGTAGTGTCTCATATGTGATCGCTGCTTGGTCGTTATTTACTGGGAAGACTGTATATTTCAGCTCAAGTCTTAGGGACTGATAGTCCAGTAGATAAGCTTCGTGTTATGTCGTGAAGATTTCCACGGATTTCGAGGAAACAGCATTTACACTAAACTTCTTGATGTGCTTATGCCATGTAATGAATCATCTAAAACTTTCCAGTATGTGCAGCCAGACAGTATTTTGTCATGGCAACTGGAGCAACAGCGTCAAACTAATTGCGCCGCGGTACCTAATTGGTTCAAAGTAAACGCCAGCCGAATCTGACGCCTCGGAAATCCAATTAGCCCACCATACCCCTAAAGCACATCGACCCAACCTAATGTGATAAGATTTGCAGGTGAAGAAACGTAGGTGTTGGACTACTAAGCTTCACAGGACCAGAATATCTTAAGAAGTTTTACCAGTTAAACCATTTATTACGAGTTGATTAGCTGCTAGAAATGTTTACCATTGAAACCATTTGTCGTCAAGATCTTCGCAGTCTAATGATCAAACATGCAACCATAACATGACTGAACATCTCGAGTCAGGAACTCAGCCTATATAGAATATCCCAGTACCTAATTACGGAGCAGATTAGGCTTGCGATACGAAATCAGATTGACTTAGATTGTTCATTCGCACATCTTTCTACTGTAACTCATTTTCGTGGAATCTAACAAACTGAAATGGGAAGTGGTTTGATGAATTTAAGCTAATAGGGGACGATCAACGGCATCTGGAAGATGTTGATTAGTCGCGATCAGTCCGACCAAAATAAACTAAACACTGAATTCAAATTCACCTGTTGCGAAAAGCAGTAGGTGACCGTGAGGTCTTGTAGTCGGGTCCTTAAACAGCAACCGGTCCATCCATATGTTGACTTCCAGTGTGAAAAACCTCGTATGTATGAGCCTTTTGATACTCAACCTCCACTTCATCTGGAACATCGTATTTCCCCTTCATTTGTATAAAGTTACCAGCGAAGTTTGCACTGCCAGGAGTGGTGGAAAGTCCCAGTGTTTAAGCAGGTTGAGAGGTAATTACCAGACGTTGATATCTGCAAGATCGAACGCTAGCGTACGGCTAGGATTCTTAGTATCTCACTTTCCTCAAACATTTGCGTTCACTTGTTTACCTACAGTATTGCAATAAAAATGCTGTTGGATAACTGTCTTCTACTGTCCCTCATCAACAAACAACCATACTTTCATTTTTCACTGCCTGTATCGTGTCAGCATTTGCCGCACATTGTTTTCTTGAGTGCAAGACTGAACGTGACTTACCTGGGATACTTTGTGTTATTTGGTCAAGCGAGGTGACTGAAATCGCAAAGTACGAAGAAAGTTTAGCGGGAATTCTTATTGGAAACCTACATGCTCTTCCTACATTTTATTTTTCCATACTGCAGAAATTCGTGATCTTTAAAATCTTGTTCCTCCTGGCTTGACGGGTGATTCTTTAGTAGGTAAATTGGGTAGACAAAAGGCGGTACAACAATGAGCGCTGGCGTCTACTTAAGCTGGACTGATTTTCATAACATTAGGATTATTCTGTTTCGGGATGGCGTGCGTTAATTTAAAGAAATCAAGATTTCAAACACGAGCACATGTTAACCATAAAGAGTAGAGATGAAATCTACCGCAAAAAAATGTACGCACACCTGACTGCAATAGTTTTACTTGTTCACTTAAGTTCACTTAAGATTGGATTTTAGGATGAAACTCACGTGACGTATGTGAGCGGCATTGTCAAAGTATCCCGGCCTTGACAATTGCCGTGGGCGTTAACACAATACCTACATATGATATAACGATGACGTTGACATTCTTTTTATCACAGGGTATATGAAAGAGTTCTCACCATGAGAGATTTACGAAAAAGTGGAATAACCAGGTGAGTAACTGGAGAGCATTCGGCCTTGAATTATCTGGTCCACTCACTTAACTGTTTCACGAATTGAAATTACGTCGCCGGTCCAAATGTAACATTCCACTCCGGTCAACTAGCCAATGGTTAAATTTTTGGCAATTTTTACCGAAGTTTCGCTAGGTTTAATCGCCTGACAGTATGACGTAAGCAGAAGCAGCCAGCAGCAAAGACAGCTTTGTGGACAAAATAGGGGGTTTAATTTATGCGCGACAACTCTGAGATCAATTATTGACGGACTATTACCGTAAGCTACGATCTTAGTATACATTTCCACAGCCAAGTATTCTATGCATGTATACGAAATTTTATTACGATTAGAGTTCCATTGAGAGTTTTTGACTTGTGGCCAGCCATTGATTGCAACGTTTTAGCCTGTGTAATTTACAACTATGCAAGTTAATTGCATGTTCCGAGGCTTAGCAACAATTTCACGCTATTTGATTGCCGCGTTACTGAGATTACTTCCTCCCAGACTGGTAAGCTAAATGGACTGGAAATCTACACGAACACTGTAGATGATGTGCCACAGTCGTTCATCCTAAGCACCTAATTTAACCTGTGCTCAAATTTCAATGGGCTGCAGTTTCATTTCTACTGAGGACCAATAGCTGGGCGCGGCCCAGCAGACCTCGGATGGATTTTCAAACACGCACTTCACGTTGACAGATGAAAAAAGCTTCCACGGATGGCTGGCCAGCGGTGTGGTTTCCTTTGATAATTATGCGATATAGCACCACTTCCCACCAGAGGCCCACATGCACGAGGCATTTCATCTGTGTTGAAATGATCGACATACACGTCCGCAATGAAAAGTTTCAAACTTTCGCGGATTACTGACGGGTTTCCAAGTAGGAATAATTTTTCGCCTTAAACCGCAGGACGTTGGAAAAACAAGAACATGGTGGGGGGGGGTACTACGGACATCCCGAAGTAAACACAGTTTAGAGAAATATACTCGTTTGCAAACTAAGTTGGCGTTACGGGTGACTCAGCGGGGTCCTAGCTTAAACTCTCGTTTATGGTGTTCTTTAACTGAATGTACTGTACATCGGCCGTATCATGTTTCAGTTGATACGGCATCCGGGACATCATGGTACACTGTCTAACCAAAACCCACTACTCATTTTTCAAAGGCCCTCGACCGGTTCCGTCAACCCTATGTTTTACTTGAACAGCCAGGTGCACGAAACTAATTTTCATATTAACCTGGGGTTCCCGAGGGATTCAGCTGAATCCTAGATGAATAAAATCACAAAGGACGGGTTTTGAAACTAAGGACGGTTTTAGTTCAAATGCACATTGGATGAATTCGGTCTCGATGGCAGGGGGAAACTATAGTGAATTCCATGGTTTTGGAAACCCGGATTTGACAGGTGTTTGATCACGTCCACCTGGTCTGAATGCCTGTTGTTATTCAGCAACGGATAATCAGAAGACAATAATGGGTGAAATTTTGTAAGGCAGTATATGCATTTCGCTTCCTCAAAACCATCTCAAAGATATCCATACATGAATTGCCAGGTTACCATAATTTTGCATAGCTTTTGTTCGCTATATAATCGTGTAACGTTACAGAGCGAACGCCCGAACACACAAACTAGATGGCAACAACACAAAAAAGGCATGATTATGACTGGAACAGTGAGGAAAATGAAAGTACAGGGTAGGTCCTGGGGAAAGACAGGACTGAAATACTGTCGGAATTCCGATTTAGGTAACACTTCAGCAGTCAAACAGATGATGGAGAAACAGAGTGGCAGTTTTGGCATATTCGCACTATTCCACCAGGGAAAACGTCGTGCAACATTAGTCTGTATCACTCTGTTTTTGTCATCAAAGACAGCACATTCTTGGGTCTGGACAGCTCTGACAACCGAGATTCGTCTGTACAAGGTCCATGCCATCGCATGGATGCAGTTGTCGAGCAGACTTTCGACAAAATAATTCAAAAAGTGAAACAACGAGTCAAACACCCAACTAAGGTGAAACTGATGGGAATCATTATGGCCACATTTCTACCGGTCCAGGAAAGAACAAAATCGTGAAATGAATAAACGTCAAAAGTCTGTATGAATGACTTGCTACTTGCCAGGTTCTCTATAGACAGTGATGGCTAGCAAGGTTGGATATCCCGAACTTCCACGAGCTTGATTATACCATAAAAGAGACCAGTTCTTGAGTAAATCTGCAACATAATTCTTCATCGACGGTAACGTGGTCCGAGCCAACGGAAGGTTGATCTCCTACATAATAAACAATACAACCTAATTTTCAGGTGCTGTGACTAAAATTAGGACGTTTTTAGGGGGAGCATTCTGGCGTCGGTAAGATATTTTACCTTCGTAAACGGTGAATTCCGTTTGGAAAATTTCATTTGGAGTATTTTGATGTCCCTCATTAATTAACTTCAATAATTACCTCTTCAGGCACGCAGCCCATCCACGATGCGGCAGTACCCCCGTATTCACTCTCTCAATGCCTGTCACTTATCGATCCTCCGGGTCACCATTTTTTATATCGCACGTATTACTTACCACAAAGTCGTAATGGATGGATATGCGTAAACTTGAATAATAAATATCAAAGTGATAAATTGCGGGTAATTGACAGCATGCAATCAAGTACAAAGTTATTAGTATTGCTGAGCATATAAACAGGTCACTTACTTGAGTCGTCAGAAAGATTCGGGCGGTATGCGCTACTGATGACTTTCGTAAAGAACAAAGCAGATATATAATATTTCCTTGCCTTTCAGCGAAGTTAAAATTTTCGAACGTCTCTTCACTACCGTGAAAAAATGATAATGCATTCATAAACGTAACATTCGCCACAAGTCACAGACGGCTTCAATCTGGGTGATCGCTCAAGCAGCCGGTCAAATTATGGTCACTTATCCTGAACTGCAAGCGTAGATAATGTGGCACTGTTGCGCGTTCATGTTACCCACATCAGTCATCGGCCACTCGCAGCCGGGTCTTATGATCTTAACTTATTAAGGGGAATGAAACCTCCTGGATTATTGTGATACCTTCACAGGTGATGATTACCAGACATGTGTAGATAGCTTCTCCTATTTTCAGATCGACTGCGCATGAGGGCTGAAAACTTAACCGAAGCTAAAAAAATCTCACTACCTAATACAATTGTTAAAGTATTGAAAACCAGTCCCTGAATAGGCAAGCCAGATTGCGGGAGCTGATTGGACAGCTTTTCGCAACATTTGGGGCGTCTCCCCTCTGCACTTCCAATGACGAAAATATGAAACCAATACGCTGGTATTAACAGAGCGGAGGCAGTTGCATGCTTTGACCTTGAAACGCAATTTTATGTTGCGAAATGGACGACCGAAATAAACATTCGTTTGGCTGTTTTTTTCCTCATCAATTTGGGTGAGACTCCATAGTCAAAGATTCTGCAAATCTGAGCAATCATCCTTGGCGATTTATCGAAAATAACTGTCAACAATGGTTCGGTTCAGTCATCATCATTTTTTGCCTGATCTGGGTCACCAGTAAAATTAGGAAAACCAGCTTGTTTTTTATTTGATTTACAGCTCCAATCGCTTCAGTCATGCGCTAATAGTACCATCTTCGTCCTCCGTTGTTCTGTCTACATGACCAATATCGATAGACATCATCGATCGACAGAGGAAGAAACCGTTTAATCACGAACTTTATGTAATGAGGCTGAGACGTGAAATAAGTGGGCGCAAAAGGTCCTGTCCTCAATGGATTAAATGACAGTATCGTAGAACTGGGGCTTAAAGCGTGTCAGATACCTGGAAAATTCATCTTCCATGAAGTGAAATTTGAGCACACACACGAAGCCGTTTTAGAGCAACAGGTTGCAACTGTTATAGTGTAAAACTTGCTGAATTTGTTTTCATGAGACAGATGTCCTACGAGAAAGCATTTGTTTTGGGGAGATGTATCCCATTTGGTTTCCGGTAAGGACCTAGATAAGATTATAACGTCAGATAACTGCTGCATCATCTCCACCCCGCGTTACTAATCGCACAATGAAGCTTATAACACTGGACTGGGAGGAAGAATAAAGACACTAGAAAGTGCAATTTTAGTGGTACTACATCGAAGTATTTGTGGATCGGCTGCTTCAGTTGCCTACGCATCAGTTGGCTGTTGATCTGTTCACCGGGCTTGGCAGATTGCTCGCACTAATATTAGCTACAACGCACTTCGAGTGGAATAAATAACCACCAAACAGCATCAGAAGAAAGCCGAAAGTTGATGATTTTTCACCAACCGTTGAGTGTCGATGGAGGATCCACAATTACGATGGTTTTTGAAAAGTAGCCACATGAGAGAAGTGGCGAATGGACGAGGTTCGGATGTGGAGAGAATTAGTTTGATTAATGGTAGTGGTGCGTTAAATTTTTACAAGTCAAAAGATGCCAGTTACGTGATTTTCTGTATGTCGGCCTCTGTAAATTATGTCCCTTGTTATAACGGTGCTTCATCTCTAGATCCATGGATAATAAATTTCCAACAAGCAACGTCAAGTTGCGACATAACCATAGAGCATGGATGACTTCATTTATATTACAGGTAATTGAGGATAACGATAAAAATTCAGCAGATTTTTCTCGAACAGGTTGCTGACACAAGAATTGTTTAATAAAATTTGGATACCCTAACTCGGTAAAAGAAAGCCATCTAACTACTGAGCTAATCGAATACTGCGGTGCAAAACATTTGTACCGCATGCTGTGAAATGTTTGGGGCGATATCATGCAAAAAACAGTTCCTCACCAAAGCACGGATACACAACCAAGCTCAAGAATAGAACTTCTATTTAGAAGATGCCCCGGGGTTGAAGTTTAGGGGAAGCAGCCTGGTTTGTTTCCACTACACATTTAGTGAAACGAACACATCTCGTGGTTTTGGCTTCCATAAAACTGCTATTGGGATAAGTGGCGTGAATTTTCATATCCCATTTTTGCACCATATAGTAGCCCGTAGCTTTCTTTAGAAAAGCGAGCTATTACAACAAACAAATGTGTATACGTGGCTACCATATGGCCTCATTTCATTTTTTCTAGGTTCTTGGACACCTGGATGCCTAGGGCAATAAAAGTTGGAATCAAACCCGAGGTTACGCAGAACGCACTTGTACAAAGTTACATAAGATTATTGAGATTATTGTGCTCCAGTGTTGCAAAATGCCACTGCTCCTAGTCAAAACTGGAGCTATTTTCATTGTTCATGAGTTACACAAAAATTTTACTCTACATCCATAGAATTTTATCTTTAAGGTTGTTAAATTAAAGAACGCCAATAGACCAAAAGTCGTGCGGAATATGAACTACGTATCAGTTAGCATATTCGGACGGGAATGTTACAAAATGATAACTACACTTGGCGCCCCTAGTCTTCTTGGAATTATAGGATCCAGATCATTTGTTTTCCTGATGTATGGATGGCCATTCCTCTCAGTTGAACTTATGTTTAAATGCATTCCGCTCCATTAGCTTTTGCCATGTGAGGAGCTTTATTGTTGAAGGCTGGATTGAAGGATTATGCTTTGACATCTCAAACAAACTTGGTCGGAGCATGTTCTTCGCAGAAAGTTCCTATTTTGCTAGTGCACAGTGGCGAAAGTGGCACAACGACAAGACTTACTGAGATATTGACTCCTATGGCCAAGTGATAGTTGTTTTGATCGCCTTCCTCTAGGCGATAAAATACTGTGCTGGTTTGTGCAATTCAAAGTTCCAGATGACTACCGGGCGTCAGGTCTTTAGAGAGTAAACTGCGATATGGGACAAATCCGCACAGCACGGTTTACTGCACTGATTTTCTTGACCGCTTTACGTTCTCTTCTGAGGCCGTATGAGGCGGGATGAAGGACTTTTATTCAGGAACGTTAACGTTGCAGCCAAAGCTAGATTTCGACGAAGATATGTTGTTGAAAGTGAAGAACATTTACGCGACGAGGGAACCTTTCATATGATAATCCTTCAGTCAAAGAGCTAGTCATCACGTGACCTTGTGATGTGAATTCCATGAGTGAAGGATGGGTGGCATTTTATCTTGACCACAAGCAAACTAATTGCCCTGCTGATCGGCTGTTTTAGTCTTTAGTCTTTAGCGAATTGCATCGAATTAGCTGATTTCAGTGACCCTAGAGGCCATTTGGCTGCGCACTGCTACTGATTTCCAGTAAGGATTTGGCAGCTTAACAAGGCTTCTCGGCTCTTCGGCACAGATTACCTTCAGGTGTAGGATAACATTCTAATTGAATGTTCAAGAACGATTTGATTTATTTAAAACACATTGTCACAGATTGCTTTTATGCAAGCATTTTTGTTGTCAACCTTTGGTAGAAAACCTGCAAACTAGTCTTTTCCAATCTCCTTAACCAGCTATTCGTATTTCAAGTAACTCAGTGAGTCCTGAGGACTTTCACAAGGACTCCATTTCGGGTTGTTGTCCTCTGCTTTTTCAAACAGGAGCCACTAGTTCCTAGGTTCCGGTTTGTAGAAGGCGTACCTTTCTTCGTCCTTTGGAAATCCGCTTCAGCAGTTGAGATTCAGCGCTCCTGGTTTAACGGAACCCAGAAGAAGGGCATGTTTCAGATGCCTCAACAAATGCTTTGACCTTAAGGCTTGGTGACCAAAACGAGTGGTGCTAGATTTACCAAGTAGTACTGAAAACAGACGATGTCCGTCTAAGATTGCGTGCAAGTGCTTCCGACCAAAGTCATGTTTGGTAACGCTGCAGCATGCGCTTTGACCACATTTAACCCTTGGGTGATCGGCGAAAGCAGTTCATAAAGCGTAACTTTTATAACGCGTCCCTTCTCGGAACAACGCCTTTCCCATACATAGAGATTGGTCACACAAGGTAAACGCCTTAGCGTTCACCCACTCCTGTCAGAGCCAAAAATGTTTTACTACATCACCATTTGTACTGCGGCCGATGGCTTCTTCCAGACGGACTGGTCTCTGGTCAACCCGACATGCTGACATGTGGAACTGAGTTTGAGCGACCATATTCTCAAGGATCATCGTGACCTTGAAGCATGGCCATGACAGAATGCCAATTCTTGTTAGCTGCACACACATCGTGGTACACGTAATATAGTGGCATTCCATGCTTTGTATTCAGGTTTTTCAAATGTTACCTTACAGGATTTCTCTCAATTTGGCGTCCCAGCTGTTTGACTAGAAGAACCGGCAATAAATAGGATTGTAAGCGTTTTCCACTGGGGAACACATCATTTGTTAGAGATCATACATCCGGCAGCGAAAATATGTTGCTACCTAATTATGCAAAAGACATCCGCAAATTTGTTGAAGGACACTTTGACGTCACAAGCCGACGAGAATCCCAAAATGCATTTACTTTGGTGAATATTAGCTTCAGTGAATTTTTATGACGCATTATCAGAGACGACTTTTCAGAAAGCACGCAGATACTAGGCAACTAGAAATCAGAATGTTCACATTTATATTCCAAAGACGTGGCTAACATTCATAGTTTTATCCAGGTGTGCTCAAATTTCATTTTCCAAGTATAGTATGGCACTTAGTCACCACACAATGTCAGCATATTTGTGATATTATTCTATCCTAAATGCACCCCCATTCATTGGCTAATATCAACGGGTAGTATCGAAGTTAGAGCCCTGAGACAGTGCCAAACTTGGTTGTTGGTCTGTTTGCCGAGCTTGGCAGTTGGGTTGCAAACGTTTCACCGCCAATCGAGGTGACATCGTCAGTGCGGGGTTGAGTGGGTCCCACTTAACCCCGCACTGACGATGTCACCTCGATTGGTGATGAAACGTTTGCAATCCAACTGCCAAGCTCAGTGAACAGACCAACAACCAAGCAGCGCACCCGAGCTACCTATATTCCAAAACATTGCCAGTGCCAAACTCTTTATCGCACTATGATGTTGGTTTGACGAAGCTTCTTCCTTGTGTCGTTTTGGTCAAAAACGGTGCTCAAATACGGTTTATGGTGCGCCACAATGCGCTTGGAGTGATTCGACCAATATCACTCATTTACTAGTTTTTCCTCAAACTGTCAAGGTTTTGGAGCTTCGCATTCACACCTATTGATTTTCAGTCCCCGCCCCCCTAGTGGAAACAAGAAACTTACTTGAGATTCTAAATAATATGGAATTTCCTTTCTGAATTACCAGTGTTTTTCAACTGTCTTATTGTTTTAACTAGGAAAACGTTTGCTCAGATGATCCACATTGAAAACTACCGGAGCTATCTGAACTAACATCGGACTCGTCAACTAATTGTCTATCTCTTATAAGTCAGTCTCATGCATCTTGTGAACGTTACCTGAAGACAATGTTACAGCACTTGTAGATAGGTTCATCAGTAGGAGATTTCGGCGTGAAAAATAAAAGGATCTAAATTTTACGTGGTTGTCACGGCTGAGATGAGCGGATACCAAGAAGTAGGTATCCTCAAATGGATCGTTTTGTTCAGACCCAAAAATGAAACTGCGAACCAGGAAATTGTGGAAGGTTCAGTGGACACGTACCATATTTTGTCATTGCCTAATATATGCGGAGAATTGTCAAATGGCAATGTTGTTAAGTAGTTATGTAACAAGTAAGGCACTCAGGAATGAGTGTTCTGTGTCAGGAGAAGTTCTTGACCCTAGGAAGGGGCTAATACACAGGCGTCAACATCCACCTGGGGTTACACAATCACAGGAGGTATTTGTTGATATATACAGCTTTCTACCTGAATTTCCAATCGATTGCTGTCCTATTCGCCAGAAAAAGCACGTAGGCTGTTCACTAATGGCGTGCACAACAAAGCACCCAAAACTTCCTGGACGCTCCAAAAACGAATTATTTACTATGTTTGACCAATTTTTTGAAGACCTTATTAGCTCTGTCACAACAGAATACCGGTAACTTTGAAACTAGGGCTGTGTAAGGATACCGACATGTCATCGATTACTCCGGCCCAGGTTGGTATAAGCTTTTTCGTCGAGCCACCTAACCGTTTAAAGGCATAAAATACGGCTCTGGCAAAACATCCTTCTACTTTTCTGCTGCTATTTAGAACTATAGCCTGTCCTCCTCTGAACACTGATATGAGCTGAGATTGGATACCTTGATAGTTTTTCAGACAAACTGGGTCTACATAGTTTGATAGCTGTCACTGAATATCTCTACTCTCAGACATTTGTTCCTCAGAGTCTAAAGCTCTCGTGAAGATATCCAGTTAAATATATGTCTGACTTATCATGAATAACTTACCAGACCAGTGCAGTCAATGTTCACCGACTAAATCTAGCAGTTCTTCGCACACTTCAACAAAGCATGCATTGATCCGGTTTCTGTTTTCGACAAGCCAATTGTTTGCGCCCTGCTTTGGGCCGTATCGTTTATGTATCTACGTGAGCCATAGTCCTAAATATTGGAGTGTTGTTTGTTGACAGACTGAAAAGGCAGAGTCATCTGGCTAGGAATGATTGATTAGATTATTTGATGGAGTGAGTCGCACGTGCCTGCGAATATATTAACCGTTAGCTTTAGAAGACGATTCTTCTGAAGGACATTTGGTGAATCTTCCAGATAACTCCTGTCTCTTTATTATGGGCCTGAAGACACTTTGGTGAATGTTTTCAGGCCCATAATAAAGGGACAGGAGATATCTGGAAGATTCACCAAATGTCCTTCAGAAAAATCGTCTTCTAAAGCTAACGGTTAATATATTAGCAGGCACGTGCGACTCACTTTTATGCACACAGAAGGGGTAAACGACCTACACGGCATTTTCAGCCAACATATAAGTTGAAAACTTTCATCCCAATCGCAGGTATACAGAGATTGAAGACGAGAGTTTTCATATTCGTCTCCGCAAACACTTGGACGTGCACCTCATGGAAGTATTTTATAGAGACAATTAGGCTAGACGATATAGTTTAGCTAAATTTTTCACCTTTAATCCCCGACTGTTCTGTTGTTCCGGAAGTCAGGATGGTCATATGATTTTTGCTCAGGCGGTGCATCACAAATGATGTCTCGGAAAATTGCAAATAATGTCATCGTATATGGACGGAGCGTTTGACCTCTCTGATCTTTCGGTCCTGTGGCGAAATACCACTGGATTAATCCAGGAACAAACCAGATTCTGTTCACTCAAAAGAAAAATTAGATTCGTTCATTTCGTGTATGTCTTTTTATTTTCGATCTCTGAAAACATACAAGGTAAATTCGTTTGCTTTTAGGTTGTTATTCATGCAGACATTTGACGCAATCGATGATTGGTCAGTTGTGGTGACCGTTCTCTTATTGGTCGAAACGTACGACCACCTCCCGAAGATGTGTTTAACGTTTTAAATTAAGTGATTTTGTAATATCGTCAAAAGCCGACAACTTGTAACCAGCGGTCTTCAGATGATCACATAGCATGCTTCTTTTTCCTTCAAGAAATTGATGGATTACGCGACACTCTGGTTGCCACTAAGACAGACGTGTGCCCTGGGTCTGGCGCCAGTACTGGCGGATACCAGGGCATTAGAGGCTTTGCGCGAGTGGCCGCGGTTTCCAGATTCCAAACTATCTATTAACGTTAGTGGTGTGCACTTTGAACTGAACGCGTCGATAGTTGGACAGTATCCCAACACGTTGCTCGGCTCGGATGAAAAGGAGTACTATTATGACGAGGATAACCAAGAGTATTTTTTTGATCGTGACCCTGAACTATTTCGTTATATCATGACATACTATCAGAGTGGAACCCTGCATTTTCCTAAAAACCTGTGCGCTAGCGCGTTTGAAGAGGAACTAAGGTTTTTCGCAATACTTCCCGATCACATGGGCGATTGCTGTTACGAAGAATACCTCGATCAGTGCCGAGATGTTAAGGAACGCGTGCAAGACAAATCTCCTTTCGTTCGATCAGCGTCGAAGCATGCAACCTCTTTACGTGGACAATTAAGTGCAGTGTTTGATGATCCAGACTACAATGATGTCGCCCAAGTTGTTTACTACACCACTGGATTTTTCATCATTGTTTCTGTACTTTCAAATATGGCAGAAACCATAATTTGTACGGAAAAAGGACAGCCTGATCATCCTCAGACCTATGGCGACAAATATACTAACATATTTTTCTGTGTTGACACAGCATGCGTTGTCATCTTTACAATCGAGTACATGGCAAGACTGTATGCCGCAGAATCACGCTGGAAATACATCAAGTCGGTTATGGCTCTGATTGACCTGGTTGCCATACTGCCTTATTATATTGCCCTATTTCTACCGTCAAACAAGAACTTCTCAGGCTCTCTGGTTACGCTGCGGGTGTTTCGTGTGTTTCGGATATTTAAGTTCTCTCGTCACAGCCAAGGACTGAGAATACTGGGCTGCACGCTCAAGTCGTGTGCACAGGAATTGGGTTTTCTATTATTCAGTCTCACACTAGTTGTGGTCATTTTTGCCACTGTGATCTACTATATTGAGAAGTTTGACAGCCAAACTCGGTTCCTAAGCATTCCCGCATCTGCTTGGTACACCATCGTAACGATGACAACATTAGGGTGAGTCACTGTTTTTTAATTAAAATTCATATAGACCGATATCTTTACTGCATAGTTTTATGTTTTGTAAAGTTTGCGCAGTTGGGATAATTCTGCTGTCCGATAATTTTGTGGGTTATAACCTATGCAGCCACAGACACCACACATTTTGCTTGGCACCGTTATGCTGATTCGCGACAGCAAATCACTAGGCTAACCATACGTTTACACTGAGTAATTGCCTGTATTCACAACAGTGTAATTCGAGCATCCATAAGGTCCGTAAGGCGGGAAACAAACG
>SJOL01006765.1:529233-550574 GCA_004794785.1 Opisthorchis felineus
AAAAAGTACCTTAGCTCGCTGTGAGCAAACATGCTAAATAATTTAAGAAAGATTTAATGAAAGCGCATCTGTTTAAATGAGCAGGGGTCAAAATCAAAGTAGCTGGTCTGGGTACTATGTAGTCAACCCTTCAGTGGGCTCACAGGCATCTAGAGTAAACAGGCTGGATAAATCAAAGCCAAATCATAAGGTTATTAGATAATGGCTTGGGTTAACTTTACATATATAAATAGTGCAAATGTGTCTTCGTGGTTAGATTAGGTGCCGTGTACACAGGGCGTATGTTTTCCAAATACGACCATCTGAAGCATAAGAAGGGTTATAATCAATTTTTGTTTACATAAATTGTAGCAAAGACTACAGTAGGTGGCTGTTTAAGGAGACAACGAAATATGCTACGCTAACCAGAAATAAATATCAGTCTATATTCCTCTGCGTATTTCCACAAGGTGGCACCTGATAACGATGGGTGATCTATCTGCAAACTTCCAAAACACAAGGTAAAAAGGGCCTTCCTGGTGGCTCACTTATCACAAAGCTCTGGTGGATTGTTTGTGAGCTTGCACTAGTCTCGGCATCACTCACATTCAATTTTCACTTGCCTTTCTGCGTTGTTCAACTCCTACGCCAAACCCTCTGGAATCTTCCAATTTTCTTATTTTTTGGTTCTGTTCTCAGAGTATTGTGTCCTACTGCCGGAATATTTTGTTAAATTCATGATTAATCAATTTCGCTTCCTTGGTTCAAAACCCTGCATACGTACGTCACAGAAACAACTTCCGTTTTTGCATTTGCCATGTTGAAAATAAAGCACTGTGCCACTAAATCAGCCAAAAAAATGAATAAGGACGTTTTCAAAACATCTTCCAGGAACTTTGTTTTTGTTGTATTTTTCCGCCGCTCTGGAGGATAATTGCTGAAGATATTTTATCATTCACTTTCATAAGAGTTCTCCTGCAATTTACATGTTGACTAGAATGAGGACTCCTAGTGTAAAAAAAATCAACGGGCATGAGCAAAATGGTCCCTTTTGGTAACCTTTGTCAGTTGATCGAGTAATCACAGAACAGTTCAAGAACACCAGAGAATGATGGTAGCGACAGTTTCAGTGGCTGTCAGCCGGAATGACAGAATGGGTGACCATCCGTTAAATAGTATGCTGGGGGCACGGCCGCTGCAATTCAGCAGTTACATTGAATCACTCCCTTCGTGATAGACGGACTTTCTGTGTAGATCTGAAGCCGTCTGAAGGTTTTAAGGAATAGCTTGCGGTTTTATTTGCCACAAAACCGCTTAGGTGAGGTCATTTGTTTCATAGAGGAAAAAAGATTCTGGTACGCAGATGTGTCAGTATTTGTAGTTTATTGAACAACTCAAATCCCGTAAGTAAATTGCGTGATATTTAGGGGCAATTTAGCTTACGAAACTGCTTCGAATTGAAAACCAAAATGTTGTGTCAAATGGGGGCCATTTAACTAATGGTTCGAACAAGAATAAGGATTCTTTAATTGTTTTTGTCTCGAAAATAGGGCGAATGAGGGAAGTGCTTATGACAAGTTTTTGTGATTTTTCATCTAAATTTAACAGGTATGACCGTTAAACTGCGATTTGAAAGCTTGCTGCAGAGTGATATTCCTTCATGTGTAAAACAATCACCCTATTGGAACGTAGTCATCTGATAGGTACTAATAATCGTTACTGCTGCACCCACTTTCTTGCCATAGTGCAACCCTTGACAATAAATCCATGACCTTATGAAAGTAATAAATCAATGGTCGCTAGGTATCTCGCTGAGGATAAAAAAAGCAACTTTCTTTCAGACATGTGAACAATCAGACAAAAGCTCTTTACCTTATAATCGTTAATGCGAGGACATAAATTACGCACCACCACACACACGGACGCACGCCTTATGATATGCAGCCTTAGTCATTTTTAGCGGTACTATCATCCCACACCGCATTCTCACCCCAAACAGAAGTGTTCCCAATGCACACGACATAAAGTGGAGTTTATACCTGTAACGCACGGGATCATCCTGACTGGCATTTATACGGGGCCTGCGCGACTTCGGCGCCCGTATCGGCTTTTGTTATATTAATTTAATACTGTAGCCCTCATGTCCTCCTTGTATTGAGCCACAGAGCTTACAATCCTGTAAGCCTACACACTAGGCTTTTACCCATTACCGATCAGGTGAGGCTTTCTAAGGTCAGGATACCCACAACCATTCTAGGTTTGTTCAGTGATTAAATTTAGGAAAGCGCTAAGATTGGGATATGATTAGTGAGATCTGCGTAAAAAGCCAAGTACATTGGTCTTTCCTAATTCAGCCCGCCCGTTCTGAGGATCCATAGAATCACTCGCTGTATCTGAAACCTGAATGAAAACGTTCATGTTTATTATGTTACTATTGTGGCATTGTATACTATATAGCCTGTATTATGTATACCATATTATATTAAATTTAGTGCATTATAAATTCAGATCCCACTTAAAATATACTCCTACCAGGATGTGAGAAAAACAGGATGCTAATATGGACCTAACAGCTCAACCATTTTCGTGAGATGAGAGGAACTGAAGACGTTACTGTGCGACAATTCCTTTGGTTCTATAGTCACTCTACACCTTCTTGTTATTCGCTGATTTATCTTCGTTTGAGCTGCATGAATTGTCGTTTTTGTAAATTCACCCCATGGCAAAAATTTTAAGACAGTAGTAGAGCAAACTTGCAAGGTAAGTCAGTACTGGAGATTTGAAAAAATGGGGGACCTCATTGAGCCTAAGACAAAAACAGTAGGATTATACTTCACCGTGTTCATTTCACCAATGAATCATTCATTCAACTTTAAATTGCCTACATTATATTCGGTCTAGAAATCGGATCATTGGTTCAGATTGTAGCATGAGAAAGCATAATCAGTGTGCACTGATCCGTTACAGAACAGAGGTAACCTGCGTGATGTTCTGAGGTTTGGTGGAGCGTTGAAGAACAGAATAATCCATCTTACGTTTATGAATGGTGCGGAAGCTAAAAAGCGTATGATATACGGGTGTGCTCATGGGAACCCCACGCGAGAATTCCTTCGGTTCCGTTAATTTTCGAAATCTCCGTGACTCTTACGACAATACTCGTTAACAATTTACATTTGTCGGACAGTTTCCTGCGCCGGATATTCGGGAGAAACTTTCGATGTTCGTGTCAATCTAGAGGAACAAAAATGGCTTAAAACTAAAAGTGATCTTCCAGGGATCTTGAGTACCAGCCATACTGGAAGTTGGAGTTCCCAGTACTTTAATGCTCAAAGTGTTAGCTGGAGAATTCAACCAGCTGCCAAGAGCTGACGCTTCAGGATATATCGCACGATATATCGATGCACAGTATCAGGAGTATCCATTTGTGGAGGTCAGTACAGGATAGATTGGGCTAAGCCTATATCATTGGTTATGCCAAAAGTGTTCGCATTCCCTGATCTCCATAAACCAGGTAGGTCTCAAACAACCTTATTTGCATTTCGAGACTCGGCAGTTTCACCATCGAATGTAGTAATTGTTTGCCACTGGACTGATTCAGAAAGTCCAACCCACTAATCATTTCTGTGCGCTTGAAACTTCACCTTTTGTGTCTTGGCACTCAAATCCGGTGAATAGAAACAACTTCCATGCAGTGCTGATGATATTTTCGGAGTTACGGTTTGTGAGATTAGGCGTCTATCTGGAGTATCTCTTATTTGTTGCTTACTAGTGCGCTTGTTGTTACCTTCAAAGTATCAGTCATTGTCCCTTTCAGCTATTAAAAAGTGTGACGTTGTCGGTGGACTCACAGCAGAGGAGTTACCTTTGTGGCTAACGAAAGAATGGAATTCCAAAATTGGGCTTGATAATGATCGTACAAAATCGTGAGGATTTCTTCTGCTCTGTTGTAGGCCAGCGCAACAGGCCCTTCTCTGTGGTGGTGCACGTTATGGAGGATGGTGATACGATAAGCATTTATCAGCGCTTTTGGAATGGATAAAACTGAATTGGATGTCACAGGCGTTTCTTCGCTTGTTTTTGTCTTGTCAGCATCTGCGTCAATTACCAGGAAATAAGGAGAGAATGAAAAATATAGGGTACACCGCACGCCTACCTGACATTTTAGACTAAATATCCGTAAAATTACCCAGGAAAAACTGCCTCTCCGTAAGAACCAGAAGAATAAAACCGATCAAATTTTATTTTTCAGTCAGAGTGGCGGAATTCAGAGGAAATAATATGTCACGGAAGACACACTGGTACTTCAAGTGATTGCTACCGTTTTTGATGTAGGCAATGCCAGACGTCGTATAAAACTGGCTGTAACGAATAAAATGAAACTTTTTAAACGCAGGGCCGTAACAGTCACCTTCTATGTGTGTAGTCCCACCAAGTTTCGCAAGTTTGTCGCAGCCCAATTAGTCCGTTTCTCACAAATTGTCGCGGAGTACTCAAAGATACGAAAATCAGCCTGATCTCATCAGTGGCTATTGTAAGAACGTTTGAAATGGAAGCAGAGGAAATGTCGTGTGGTTTCAAGCACACACAAGTTTGCTAGTTCGTCTGGAGTGGATGAGGTGCTACAGCCGATTACGAGGGGCAAGTCTGAAATCTTGCCTCTCTAAGAATCATAACAAACATACAGAATTCAACGCATCCTCTCGTTTAGTGCAAGACACTTCGCCGGCATACTAGTCTACAGGCACTTTAGTTTTAAATTCAGTTAGTGTGCGCAAAATGCAAATTGCCGCCGAAAACAAGCGAAGTACATTTGGTCTTGATAACTTAGTACAATGCGGTGAACCCACGTGGACCGTGGAGTAATTTATGACAACAATGGTTGAATGACAGAACACTACAGAAATGAAAGTTCAGTGCAAGGTATCAGAATCAAGGTCCCGCCAACACTGAACACTAATTATCAGTAAGGGGCTCAAGGTTGGGTTCATTTCAGGTCCGTAAGAGGCAAAACTACTGATCTTATGACAGTGTAAAGATTCATAGGTGGATAGGATTTTGGATGACAGACACGCTATTCTGAAACACATTTTAGCACTTCCAACTTCCGCTTGACGTCAGTCGATCAAAGATCAATAAAATTATTCGTGCGTTTCCAATTAGGTTAAAGATTTAGGAATGATGTCTTTGTAGGCACTTTCACAGAGAAGTGGATCAATAGGGGAATCAATAGTGTGTGCAAAGAATAATGTGTTGAACAAACCGGAAGAAAATATTCTATGACAGTGAATGTGTATAACTAAGCCACAAAGGGCCAGCAATCACTTTTCTTTCTTTAATTCTGTGAAGATTAAACTCGACGATTATACCTGGATAACCAAACCATCATGGTATTCAAACTTATAAAACGAACAAAGAAATCCACGGAAATAAGGTAATCAAGTAGACCGTCAATCTACACTAGAACTAATCTACATTCCGCTGCGAAAAAAAGGTCATCCAGTCACTCACGGAACTTACCTGGGTGACAACATCCGACGAATAAATGTAAGGACAACATAATATAAAAAACGGTGTGATGGACATTCACATGAGGGGAAGCCCAAAGACACTTACTTACTGAAACAAATGAACCCAGTTTTTGGGTTGATCTTCCAAGGAACCGATCATTAATACGGTCACTAGCTGATCAACAGGACGTATATTCACACGGACATAAGGTTGGTCGATGCAGTAAAACGACACACACACACAACGCACCGCTACCACTGTGAGCAATGATGATGGGACCCCTAGAATACAGTGATCACATAAAGTTGCTGGGCGAAGCATTTTTCCCCCTGTGGTGATTGATATAAGTTCGCTTTAGCGTTTCGTTTTGACTTGTCCGCTAACATTTGATAGCGTGTGGCGGATCAACCCAAGCCCCTACATATGTTACTGAGGAAATTTTCACTTGGTGCGCCTGACACCCGCACATTTAGGGTCACCGAAAGTCAGTATTTTCCAAGCAGAAATAGCTGTTCTCCTTCCTTTAGAATTAGCAACATTTTATTGTTTCCGAGATTTCTACTTTTTGTCAAAACGCCACTGTTTATGAGGTTGAGAATTATGTTTGCTATGTAACCCTTTGTGATCACTTCTTTTGAAATAGGGTGTAAAAAAACAGCCAAATTCGATCGTATTAAATATTAGTCTGATATTCTTAGCCGGAAAACAGCGTACAGTTTTGGTCAACATAAGCAAGCTTACAGACCTGTTAGAAACACCAACACAAGCAGGCTTCATAACTAGAGGGGCCATGGTCGTTCCAGAATCAACTTTTCTGTTTATGAAGGAAACCAAAATTGGCATATTTGCAGATCATTTATTGATAAATCGGCATGATTTCCTTTTGAGGGTAGCGCTCCTGCGGTTAGTGTGATTCGTACTATCACGTGGTGACTCCGTCTGGTAGTAATTTTTCCTAATAAGTATGGATACACATGTGCAACGCCTTTTTGCCGCCAAATGTGTTATTTTCTCTGCCTTCCATCACTACCCAGCTTACTGTCTTTGCTTTGATTGGTCACGTATTGGGCCGGATCGGTAAAAATTATCTGAATGAAAACATTTATATTTGCTGGTTGATACTGTATATCTCTGCAGTATTACGACTTCCGCTGAAACGCTTCAAATCTTACTGATGATAGACAACGCAGTTTGCTTTGAATACGCGGTCTTTTGATCTTTCCGGCTTTCAGGCGTTGTCCCGCGCTTTTAAATGTTCCTCCATAAGCATTCGTTTGCAAACTTCCTATTATCTTGCCGCATTTGTCCTTCGTCGTTTGATTAGATCCGTCGTCATGCAAAAAGTGGGGTTTTAAGGTTCCCCTGTGCCCGTTTTCAACTTCTGCAACCGAACGTGGAGCCCTTAAATTTATCTTAAACAACCCCATTTGATACTTTTCTAAGTTAAATGTTTTATTTTCAGTGTGAGCTACACACTCTTTTGACTGGACTCAGAGCACAACTCAGTCAGAAGTCATTTGTGTGAGCCCTCTGTGGATTTTGACTTATTTCGCAGCTGACTGTTTCGTAAAATAAAGATAACATCACCTTTAGTGCTTGGATTTGACAGCAATTCACTGATGCAACACGGCAAAACCTGATCACTGCAGACATTCTGCAGACACTAGCGTTGAACGTCCAAAGGTTCTTGCCATATAATCGCCAAGTAAATTTTCTGGTTACTCTAGAAATCTGAAATTGACTGTGCCGTTCACACCTGGAAGGCCGTGCTGAGAACCGATTACTAGTATGATTCGATGTTTAGACCAATGAAGCGGTCAGCGTCTGTTTTCAGCGAACCTAGTTTTTATACCGTAGGCACTATTTCGCATTATTATTTTGCTCAGACCTTATTTTAAGACATTTAGAATTTCATTTGAGAAGGAAAACAGGTGCCATTTTATGTCATGCTAAGATATGATCCACTCAACCCCGCACTGACGATGTCACCTCGATTGGTGATGAAACCTTTGCAATCCAGCTGCCAAGCTCGGCGAACAGACCAACAACCAAGATATGGCACAGCCTACAGAAAGCATGCCACACGTCAAGATAATGGGTTTGATAGCACCACTAGATCTGATGTCGCATTTCGGAATGGCTAGAAATAATTATGAAGTGGCTTGGCTTGCTTTGTTGAACGCAGAAAACTGGATTGGTTTGAGACATTTGAAGGAAAAGGTAGAAGACTGCAACATAGTAACTTACCCCAAACTTCTCCCAAGTTTTGACCCAAAGGTTGGCAACTGGTTTTCTCTGGAACTGATAGTTTGAAATGCATTTTTCATTAACGACTTCAGTTTTCCCCGATAATCATCTGAAACCACCGCTTCGCAGAAAAATTGAGACATTGCTGATAATAAACCTGATTTGACGGCTGAGAAACTCAGGGTTTATTCATATGAGCGGTAAAATTTCTTGGGTTTTGGGGTGTTTGCAGTTTTTTCTGGACAACTTGAGTACTAATGGCTTTTTAGTTAGTGATCACAGGTTTTGAAACCACATACCGATCCCTGACAACTGAGGTGTTGAGAAATCATCAGACCAATGACATCTTCGTGTTAACCCTGCTGAACATTCACCTTCGGGTGCAATCTATAGTTCTAGTGTTATTTTATGACAGATTGGATACTAAACTGTATCGTTGCCAGAGGAAAGAAATGTGTGCACTATCTGACTTGAAAGGATTGGGTTGATGCGACTGTCCAAAGATGACAGAGATGTAATCCGAAAGTGGGCTGAAGATGCAAGAAACTTATTTCCGAGTTTTTGCAGTTTTATTCGCAAATTTCCTAGCTAGCGACAGTCATGATTAGCCATTTACTATAATTTAAGCTGCATGGACGTCTACCCAAAATTACGAACTCCGGCGAGGATTCCGTGAATTTAGTCAAAGTTTCAGAAACTCAGCTAAACTCACACCAGATCACACGATCTAGCAAACATATAAGACATAAAAAAACGTCATTATGAGTCCTCCGAATAAACAGTGTTCTCTTTTCGATGGGTCCAACAACCTACCAACAATGTCCTACGGCGATCCGTAACCCACGTACGGTTAGCTAAATTGATAGTTGGACAAGAACGTGACATTTGGTCTTTTGGGAATGGCTTTCACGATACTTCTTTATTGTCGGCAGTTGGTTAACACAAGATGACATGACGCTAAGTAGGTGGAATATTCAAGATATCTCATCCGCTGGGTTGGAAGAATTCCTATTAGGCCGTTTATTTTCTGGATGGAGAAACACTTCTCGCTTTTACTGGGGTTTTGACCGATTTATATTTGTGTTGTCTATTTGTACTGTAATTTGATTTCGTGAAGTCCACACTCAGATTTGACCTAATTCGTTACTTTGTGAAGGGATCGTCACTCGTCACTCATGACTACTCATATGCAAATGGATTCGAAATCGTACCAAATTTACACTGATGTATGGCACTGTAAAAAGAAAATCCGGTGCTGGATATGGCCCTCATGGTTTACTGCTTGGTGTTTTATGTTAGTCACCTAGTTACAATATCCCTAGGACAATTTCACCTGATACGTCTAGGAGTATGATCACAACATATCTGAAACTGGCCTCGTCTGAGTTTTCGACAGCAGCGACTTAATTAACTCTAGTTAGTTTTGTGAAACTCGGTTACCTGAACGGGTTGTTAGCATCTGTCTGCCAATTTCCAATTGGAACCCGCCAGACATGACAGAACAAGGTAAAATACATCCTTTTAGAAGAAGTCTGTGCTAATTTGTGAAGTTATTGGCGTGTGTGATGTGTTGGTCTAACAGTGGGCTTAAACAGAAATTAGGAGACCGCCAGTGCTTATTGTGTCCAAACACTTTACACGAATGAACGTATTCAGAGGACTAAACACTGATGTGTGCCGAAGTTGGCTTTAGTGGTACCGGTTCATCAGGTATGAGCAAGCAAAAAGCAAATCAAGGGGAACATGTTCATGACGCAGGCCGTCTCTATTAAAGTCATCCACAGAACGAAGTCAACCTATGTAACTTACATAACAAATCGCTGAGCGTCTCCATACGCCTTTATCAAAGCTAATATATACCCATCTATGGATTCCTCATTGGAGTCGCCGACCAATGGGTCTACATGTTCGATCGTTTAGACAATGAACCATCAAAAGCTATTCACAGTGTATGAGTGTCTATATAATGTACTTATCTGTGGAGATTCATGTAAATACTTCCTCGACCAACCGGGATAGCTCAAAATGGTTCGCTGGAAGCCGGATCATACTGATGTAAGCTGAGTACACTGGCGTGGTCAACATTCAAGATAAGGTGGGTAGAAAAATCTGCACAAACCACTTTGTTTTCTAACAACACGCCGGATATTTAACCAGCCACTACAGGGTTGAAAGAACTTAGCTGCTCCAAAGCTACTACCTCACACAAAAGAACTTAGATGTTTTTATTCTGCTGTGGAAAAGCTTTACAAATGTTACAAACGTGACAAAGTGACACAGGAGATAAACAGACGTCACACGACAGTCACTCGTATTTAGCTAGTTGCCTCAAAGGTTGATGCTTGGAGAGTGATCAATGGTTGTTGCTCGCAAGGCAACCTGCAAAATTCCAAAACTTAAAGGACTACTAAAGTTATGCTGAGAAAGGTTTGCTATGATGGATATGTTGCTGATGAAAGTCATAAAAGTCAGCTTTTATATTCGATCACTGTTTCACAAATTAACCGAGGGAACAAGCACATTTTAAGCCATTGAATGTAAAAATAACGTGAATATAGCTTGAATCAGTTCAGAATGTTTATTTTCGCATGTTTTTATGGAGTCAACTACGCGTCTATAGTCAGTTCAAGCTTTCAAAATGTGATCGTGGAATGGACCACTTAAACTGTTATTGTCATCTTAGTCATCAGGTTGTTCGTGTTGTCTTAATCCAAATGTCTCTTCATAAAATTTGGCGGAAAATAAGATTGCATGGATATTTACAATGAGCACAACACAGCGAGAGTATTGAGATACAAGCTGACCACTGAACAGCCAAAAGTGTGCCTGTGCGTTACTACTGCGGAAAGACACAAGTTTTGCGTCATTACAATATTGTGCTCAACGGAAGAGCAATAAAAACTTGCCAGTGAAAACTTCCATTTAGGAGTCACTCAGAGTTTTTACGCTGTTTTTGGCTAACCCCTGGAGGTTGTTCAGTTGGGTGTTATCCTTTCGTTAGCGGAATACTCAACATCAAGGCAAATTAGGATTTTCGAATGAATAACGAGAACTTGATTAACTGACCTGTCTAAAAATAGTTACACA
The DNA here is from genome assembly GCA_004794785.1 of Opisthorchis felineus. Lineage (NCBI taxonomy): Eukaryota > Metazoa > Platyhelminthes > Trematoda > Opisthorchiida > Opisthorchiidae > Opisthorchis > Opisthorchis felineus. The sequence goes on from SJOL01006765.1 coordinate 540,055, forward strand.
TCGCTTCCCTGGATGAACAACTTATACATAACGCAAACAACATTGCGGTATCAAAGAGTAGAAATCGACACTGTGACCCACGTGTTCCGTCCCAACCGCATATGTTTTCTTCATCCCATGGGAGCATATGGGTTTCCGTTTGAGAGTATCTGTATACCTGTATCTCCGTGACACCTACACATCTGTGTTTCTCTTCTATGGTATTCCATTGTCTGACGTGTAAACTGACTTTTCTGATCCAGTGGGCTGGTGTTTTAATGGTGGCCAGCTACTGAACTATTAGGCAAGAATTTTTTAATGTTCCCCGATAGTCCAGTACGCATGTATTTTATTACCATTCCGCGGCTTGTGTTTCCTTTTGTATAACATGGATTAGGTACTTGCATCTGAGCAGAATTGTGGTAGCTCAGGTACCGTTGATGGTCGCCGCCTTTCCGCCATGCTCGGCAACTTGATTGCATAAGTTTCCTCAGCAATGCAAATGGCATCATCAGTGCGTTCTTACGAGCGGAGTGGTGCATAGCGATACGTCTGTGGTAGTGCGCTGAGTAGTGTTGCATCTGTTAGTATATCTGTTTCTAGCCGGGCGTGGCCTGTGATCACGATTGTTTCAGCTGCAGGAGGGTTTTATTATTCGATCTGTCATCCGGTGTCCTTTTTGGCCGGTGACCGTCTGACTTTTGAGCTTGGCCCCCTCTGCTCTCCTCCACTGGTCAGTGTTTGAGCGACCTCTGTCGTTAACCTTTGTGACGTTTGTTGACGTGACTCCAAAGACTTTCTTGTTTCTTGGTTTATTATGCCGATAACGGACTCTCTATGAACAAGCTGATTCAGGTGCTTGTTCTTTGCATGTAGTGGCGCACAAACTGAATCTAGTTCAACGCGTCGGTTGATCGAATCCATGCGTCCAGAAATTCCACTCCATGTATGGCGTGTCACAGCGCCAAAATTTACATGTTTACCGACTAAATTTGGTACTTTGGCCTCTGCGCATGTAGATCAAGGACAGATAATGATGTGTTCTAATGGCCGTCTTGTAGTTGTCCTTCGGCCTTCAAATTGGTCTCCGTAAATTGGCACTTGGTTTATTAGCTAGGAGATTGAAGTTAGGGTGTAGACAGACTTAGCTTACCGGCAGTGATTATGCTCGATTAAAAATTTAAAATCCGAAGGCATATGGCAGAAGACTGTTAGCTCAGCGCTGATCTGGTCACCGAACTTAAGTTGTTCTTGAAGAGTGAAGGAGGAATATAGAATGGTACCACACATAAGCAGACTAAGACTGACCTTAGTAAATTATTAGTCCACGTCTTCCGTCTGTATGCTCACCGCTGAGGTCTTTGAACTACGTCAATGGTAGATAATAAGAAAAAATAACTGTATCTTATTCTTTGAGGTTCTGATCCGCTCAGCCATATCTGAACAATCCCGCTACATTTGGGCTTCGCTTTCCGAGAATGAACCTGACGTTCTTGCTGACTGAGTGACATCATCATAACTCCGACTGCACCTTTGATTATGGTAAAAAAATACATGTTTGTTCATTGGTCGGATGGACGTTTACGACGTCCTGTGAAATGAAGTCATGAATTCCCCACCATTTCACGGCATCCACCGCACACCAGATAGATTTGTTGACATAATATACATACACTATGAGAGCAGTGGCAGCTGCTTTGTTTATAGAAGATTTGCTATTAGCTGCATGAGTATTCTGACTGAATGCTCAAAATGAAACGATGGATTGGAATACCGGTAAACTGCGTTTGACTTAACTGCTCTTTCATCACGTTGTACTATTCACCATTTATGGAGGCCACTCTACTCACTTCAAAGGGGAAAAGGCCGTATAGTGATACCGAGACAAAATCATTGTTTACTGAATTAAGTGAAGCTCTGCAATCCAAATTTATCAAACACAAACAGAGGTTGTAAAGATTTAAACGACATACGAGAAACCGACAAACTATTTACTTACATAGCGGAGGAAGATAAATTCTTATCAGTTAAGTGGGTAGGTAAAAGTGTACACACTAGCATCTATTGTATTCTATATTTGGTCATTGGACCAAGAGTTTAAATATATTGTGAGTATACAACATAGGGAATGGGTAACAAAGTGACTGCCTTCAGCATCATGTTCAGTGTACGTGGGTATCAGCCATTCACACTCAGCAGCCTAAAGTCTATCCAGGTGCCTCTGAGTGTAGGTGCTGAATAAACCGGAATAGCAGATGGGCTTTCAGAATCATAATCTTATCTGCCAAACAACATAGTCCTTCACGGTAGAGCTAATTTCCTCCGAGAATATTACCCTGAAAAGAGTGGCCACAAGTGGCTTTGTCTGCAAGTGGCAGATTAAGGGACTAAGCGATCAACTGAATGTCAGCTGTCAAAAATATCATTCAGAAGAGATGACGCAACAAATATTTTGTGTGAATCTGTAGGTGTATTACCAGTATTCGCAAAAGCATTTCTTAGAAAATTTTTTAAATATTACTTGGCCAGTAGACGCTCCAACTTCACCAATAAACCCCTGGAAGCAACTTTGATTTCAAAGGCAATCAAGCAGTGTAGATAAATGGTCTGAGGAAATGTTCTACTCGCCTTCTTAGAAGCATTAGTCCAACGTCGCTTGTACAAGAATCCCGGGGACTGTCAGGCGCCTTGAAGTGAATAATAGACTTTCAGTGTGTGGGCATACCTCTATGTATGTGTATATATATTTTGTTCTTGCTCATGCATTCCGACATTATCAAATAATGGATGTGTCGGGGAGAGTTATTACCTGAGGTCACGTGTCACTAATGGCGCAGAAAGATCACAACACCATGTGAAATCGTACCATTCAAGCGTGAGCATGTATCTCCAGAAGACTAAAAGCGATCTGGACCTATCACGGTGGATTACACTGCCGCCAAAATCGAACTGACACGGAAGGTTTTACTGGTTATCAAAGATGCACAACGGGGGCGCAACAATGACATGATACATAGGCTATCTACAACCTATCGAAATATGTTGAAAAACACACTGAGTATTCACTGATATTGTGGAGTCTACTAGTCCACTTCTCCACTTGTAATAACATCTCTACTCAGGAGGATTTATCCTTTCTTTTCTACATCTTGAATACTGATGACTTAGTGGTGAACAAAACAGCTTTTCACCATTGACACTATTTTTATCGTGGAACTCTGTCCAGTTACTACCAATTTTACTTTCCGAAATGTACGTTTTAAGCAGATGTTTGGGGTGGCTATTTGAGCTGTCAACCGTGACAGCCAAACTTTTCCTACACCATATAGGAAACCCACACCTCAGTCCTTATTTCCAACCTCCATGCTTGTGGCTGAGTGATGGCGATGACGCTTCCGCCATAATATCATCGATCGAAAAAAAAGCAAACAATCTACTTATATTTGGTCCATGATAGAACCCAAAACTGACGAGAGACTATAAACTTCTTGCGCAGCTGAGCAACGTTGGACGCCGATCGTGCGTTTATTCTGGGTGCCAAGCCAAAATCCGAGGGCAAACCCAGGTCTACTAGAGAGGACAGTGCTTAAGCATAGTTATACTATCAGTCCCCTTTGGTCTGGACAAATCTGTCAGTCTGATTTTGCTGCGGCACCCATTCTCCACTGGGGATTTAGTTCATTTTTGGAGCATCAGACTTATGTCAGCCACAGTACCAGAATCGATCTTCCCTACGCTTCGATTGGTCTCACTGCTAGACTTTATGGCGTAGTCTCGACAGTGGCCCATTCAAGACCTCGGAAGACTTCTCTCGTCTATACACTCACCAAGTGACACTATCCCAATCCACTAGCTGAAGCAACTACTAAGCAGAAGTACGCACACACACACGCAATTCGCCACTCCACTTCAGACGACAAAATTAGGGCCGCAGATGGGTGGCCCATCTTACCGCCTTTTTCGTGTTTTCACTTGGCTGTAACGGCAGAAACTGTAATAGTATGCTTAATGAAGGACATCACACGTCCGAATCAAATTTGATTGAGAATGCCTGAATTCCATGCAGTCCGCTCATTACCTACGTGTCAGTTGAAGTAAGCTTACAACCCACAGGTTCAATTCAAAAACCCATAGGAAAGGTTTGGCTATCTCCTCCAAAGTGACTATCGAATTTCAGTGACCAAGCCATTTTGCGCGTTTATGGACAACTAGGAACGGGGCATACCTTCATGCATAGGTCACAACCCACAAGAAAATGGTAAATGAGACAAGCAAATGATAAGCGGCCAGTGTCACATCCCATCACAAGACATCATGAAAGCTAGGTGCACGGATAAAATTTCTAGAAAGAGTTGTATCGCCTAATTTACATTTTGCAACACAGATGATGAGCATTGCGTCCTGCTTTGGGGTTTGATTCTCGATCCTTTGAGTCGCTCTGGTAATTTGCCAGACAAATGTAAACTGATCCGTTCAGCACCCGCGCACCCAGACCCCAGGGCAAGCCGAACAAACCTGAGAATAGTATTATAGGTGCAAATAAAAAAATAGGCAATTTGACCCTTCAAATATATGTGAGATCCAGTACATAAGAGTCATTACTGTCATTTATCCCCGCAATAACACTTACAGAACTTAAACAGTAAATTTATGAAAAGTGGCATTCACCCTCAAACGGGGAATATCTAGTAGGGGCCAGAGTCGCGCTCAAATAACGGGCACATTTTCTCTTGGAAATCACCACACATCACTTGATACATGACTACCAGACAGCAGAGGGAAGCAATAAAAAAAGTTGCCCGTAACTACCATGGATCGACTTTATAGTCCGGGTACCTGAAGGAGAACAGCCAAGGCTGTTTTAATCGGACCACTTCAGTACCCAAAGTAATTAACTATACGTTAGATTCCTCTCCATGTGCTTTCGGCGACATTTTGTACACTTTAGGCACCGGATTTTTTTAATATGACGGCCCAAAAGTCACCCAGATTAGAATGGCATCCACAGTGCCAAATACTCTTGAGATATAAATGGTGATTGCCCCTTTGTGTGAGGAAGCATAGGGCACATCCGTAAATAGTGCACCCTGTTAATTGAAAGGTTATCAATGGTCCCCATTTCACGCAAAATTCTACTAGGGTCAAGTTGAAACAAAATGACGATTTGTAATCTAGCATTCAGCTGGGTCGATAAAGTTCAAACGTAGTGTGGCTGAGTCGGATATTTAGCAGACCGGAGTGTAGGTTTTACAGCTGGCGAAAAATTGTAAATAATTTTGTTTTGTACGACTCACTGCTGTTGCAAGACACACGAACTCGTCTCTATAGCGAATCATTCATCAGTTTCCTAGAACCATTTGGATTTCGTGCTCCATCTCCTGTCAACCTGGTCCTCCGTGATTTGCATAAAAAGCTGGGATATGCAAAACTTAATTAGTCATGCCAGAAGAAATCCGGAAGTTAACGGACCCATATTTTTGTGGGATTTTTCAGACATTTGTTTTCTACTCCTCGAATCTTGCTACTGCAAGGATTTCGGATTGTTTCGGAAATTCGTTTGGTCCTTCCCTATGCGAAGATTCGGCAAGACTAGCGAGAAAGCCATGGTCATGGGTACGTAGAAACTCTTATTTAAATTCATTGATCCAGACGGCTAAATTCACTGAAAACACCGATTCGTTTTACTTGCGTAAACAGATACCAGCGTATCACGCAAGTTGTCATTATGTTTTTTGCATGTTTGCACCACACTAGTGTTTAAGCACACCCAGGTCCCAGTTGGGTTATCATCGTCTGGACCTTGGATGCAGCTGCCTGAAATAAACAATGTGAGTAGCCCCTCGGTTCTCCATTCTAATTTGAAATGTTGGAGGCTTATACGCTAATGCTGAATAGTGTTTTCTATGAATTTCTGGTGTCCTGAAATTTTGTGGGGAAACATCCACCTAATGACACATCGAGCAGTTAAATTGCTTGGGACTGTTGTGCGAGAAATATGTCAACTGCAATCGCCGTTGCAGGTACGCACATATCCTTGTCTAGGGACTGGATACTCCAAGCAGAACACTAACTTAGTTTTGTAGTTTCTTTTCTGAAGTTTACGAGCGCTGCACACATTTAGTGGAAATAGTCGAGAAATAGTAGTACTGAACCACATGCCCAAGGAATTATATAGAGTTGATTCTCATCGTCTCGTTTTTGAGGTAGTGCTGAAGGTCCCGGCCTGGACAAGGGCCTTTTGCCAGATGGGGTATCAGTTGCCAGAGTGAAGAGTGGTTTATTATCCGATGTCTTATCCAATGTAAGTGCGTGCCGGTGCATTGTAACCTACAACCCGATGACCACAAAGGCTGATACATTTTCAAAATGCACACAACAAGGTTCACTTTACTAAATTAGGCAGCTCTGAATAGCATCACAGCAGTAATAATTCTAAAAAACGGGGTTTCAGAATTTCACTGGTACTATTAAAACATACAATGGTTGTATATGAATCTTGTTTTTTTTTACTGAAAAAAAAGACGGTAGGTTCAATGAAACGCACTTCCCTGTTGCTGTTGGATTTCAGAGGTTATTCGAGATGTGAGGGTGTGGATTGGAGAAATAGTTGGATGCCGGATAGAACCTGTTCTGTTGAGCAGGTGAATCATCAACTTCAAACGACTATTGGCTTCAGCCTAGATATGTGGCAGTCTTTTTTTCCTTTCACTGTAGCAAGGCACCCCAGTAAGGGGCTCTCCTAAGGAGGCCTTTCCTCTTTTCTTATTTGTAGGCGAAGAAATATTGCCAAGAGCCATTTTCGACAGTAAGTAGAGAAACGTACATTGAGCTCAGTATATTCAATCCATTATACGGTGCGACAGTGCAAACATTGCTCATTTTTCTTCCTCACTTCTTATTTTAAGCTTCACACAAGTTTCATTCACAGTGATCATTTTCCGGCGAATATCTTTCGAGCAAAGTTACTTAAAATTTGAAGGTTGTTTTTGTTCAGATTGTTACTTAGTGTTGAAAAGCTGGGTAGTTAATCTGCGTATAAAATGATCATTGTTATATTTCTTGCCGAAACTCTTTGCTGAATTGGCGGATGTGTGTAAAAATGGATGGTTCAACCATGTACCTTGGCTGGTAGATGATAGAATAGCGAGTAAATTTCGGTGCTCCCCATATTCCTGTTGTAAAATAAACATTTACACACAAATGTGAGATGCATAAGGCATATAAATTTGCCCGTCTTATTAGAAGCGTTAGTTTAGTTTGCTATTTAATATTGAAAACAACAACCATTGATAAATTATGTGCCGTAAATGAGCATACGCCACTAATGACAAGCTTTTGTCACTACGGATACACTACTAAACCTATGTTACCCGCACTTCAGAAGTGTGTTGCGGACTATTTAATTCACAGCAGTGGAATACAAAGATGGGAGAATTCTGTTTCTATATACACCATTGTTGAGACAACCAAATGGGTGTACGCGAACCTTACTTTGGTAAGCTACAGGCAGGGATTTTGAACTTCTACTTACCGCTCAGGATGCACGACAAAGGCATTCAGTCTTGCAAGACCACTACCCTTGGTTGAAAACTATCTGAACTCCATTCCAGTGTAAGAGAACGTCGGTTGTGAAAACGGGTTACACAAACCGACATCATGGGCCCGGTTTTGCAGATTGAGTGGCGCCATTATGCCAAGGAATGGCCTGACGTAGTCTGTAGCATTCCACACCAAGATTGTAATCTGGCTACCTTTTTCAACATTTACACGAAAAAGTAACTATTTCATTCTCACACTGGCCCGCGCCATTACCGGCAGTGCGGCCAGACCATAAGGTCACAATAGCAAATACACGTGTGATAAGCCAGGGCAACGGAAAAGCAAGAATGTTGGATCCCGAAGAGATTTCCATCTAGTATGTCTACAGATCACTGCGAACCACTTTAGACGCAGGTGAAAAAGCACGATTAACAAACCATAATCGGGAAGTATTTTATGTAAGTCACCTCATCTAATTTACTTTTGATCAAACTCCGCACTTTCCGCTAATACACAGGGTGTTCACCACTGACAGGCGCAAGAAGCATATTTTTACTGAAGCCTTGATTTTTATCTAGTTGTCTGCTTCATTTTACTTTATTTTACTTTATTTTACTCGCTGAAAGAATACCTTCTGTTACTCAGTAATATCGGGAAAGTGGCACATAAAATTATCGGTCTTATGGAAAACCAGGGAACTCACATCATACGGTCCGTTCAGATCCAGGGTTATTGTGCCCCTGTATCATTTTGCCTTCTAAACACGCTTTCCCGTTTGAGGTCACACTGCAGCGATATACCGATAAAATGTAAAGCTTCGGGCGGCCTTATTGTTAGAATTTCGACGGGAATGTTCGAGATAAGCAGGAAAGAACGGATGGTTACTGAGCTCACCAGTTAAATGTCGTGGATGTAATTCCGTTGGCACGTGCTCATGAAATACAAATAGCAATCTTGAGACATCAAGAAGACATTCAAGCTGCATCGACCGAAATGAATGGTAGAGCTAGCCAAGATATCAGGTCTCGTAAGACCAAGAGTTTTGGTTTTGCTGTTTAAAATCACGAAATTGTAAATTAAGCTTGGTTCCATGTTTGTTATTACTTGCTCCAACGTGAGAGTAAATGAAAAAGTGCGTTTGAGTGGCCTAGTACTGCTCCATTAACCATATATTTGTCGGCAATATGAAGGGGAAAATTCGGTTAGGAGGTGAGACAAATTAGTCTCATTTCATGCTGTTCGGTTTTGACAAGTTGGCTAGTGTGACAGCGCTCGTGCACTTGCTCCATCAAAAACGTGTCCGCCGATTGCGTAATTCCCTACCACTGTGTCTGTACTGGTAGGTTGAGTCCCTGTTGCAATGAATAGCTGGTTTTGCTACCTAGAGTTGTAACATGTCTCGAAATTTCCGCCTTTAACTTAAAAATACTTTATTCATAACCATCTGTCCGGCGGCGGGTCCCGCCACCACCTAAAATAAAAGTTATCTTTTCAAAATAGCGCAGGCGTGCCCAGGTAGCGGAATTCTTGGGGTCACCGAGTTCAATTTCCGTTCTTCAGCTGACCCCAGCTGAGGATTTTGAAAGCTTCATTATACAGATCGCAAGTGAAATCAGTCACATGTAGAACAGATAGGGAATGTTGGCCTAAAAGAATACAGCATAAGTGCTAGATGCATTGCAGTTTTGGTACTATGCGTGTGCGAATTCCGCCCATTTCCTCAAAGATTTGAGGGCCTTTGCTATTTGTACACATGGTTTAAGGCAACCGTCATTTCAGTACAAAGTACACTGATCAGATAGCAAAAATCCCTATAACATACGCAGTCATTCTGCCTAGTAATTGGTGTTTTTGTCGAAGACCTGGTGAAATCTAAGAGAAGACAACTGTTTTATACGAAATTATACTTAGGCCACAATGCGATGACATGAACCAAAGACTTTGATTAGACTCCGTAACTGTGCTCCAAGACGAAAAAGTGAGTCCCGATCGTCCGAAGGCTGCAGCGTACTTATACTGGACCCATGCAGCAATAGTGCTCCAGAAAGTGCTTCAAAATAAATAATCACCCACTAAATCCGCGCTAACTCTCTTAGCCGAATCATCTATGTTCGGGTGTTTGCCAAAGGAATGCTGCGTAGTGCTAGGACAAAAGCTGGTAATTTAGTTATCCAACAACTTTCGCTTTAGAGTTTTGGGAACATTCGATAGGCATTCCTAATCCTTTAAATTATGAAGCTTGCTTGATTTTCCACCAGGTTTAAAAAAACATTTTTCCGGATGCGACAAGTAAATATTAGCTTCCGAAAGTCTCAGTAAAACACACACCGCCAGTACAGTCCTTGACTTGAGGTCGTTTGGTTACACCGCTGTTTATTGTTTGGCATTAGTTGGAAAAGTATAAGCAATATCATGTTCATATAAGCTTTCTTGTGTCATTCCACCGCACGGAAATGCTGACAAGAAATGGGTTCTCAGGCTTTTTAGCGGGTCAGTATCACTGAGTCTGGCGAGACCTGGCACTGGATTTGTTCTGCAATGATTGCAGTTCTCTTATGAAGCTGTGCGATTCATCAACAGAGGTATAAATATGAGGGTCCAAAAAAGACGTTTTCGTTGTTACTTGTTTTGAAAAACATGTCTTTAAATGTATAACATCAAGGAGGAGGGTTGGGGGTTGTTACGGAGACATTCCCCTTGGGGGCTTGCGAGCTCAGTCAGGGCAGATATGCATGTTTGCTATGGCAACACACGTATAAACAAACAATGCTCAATGATCTTCATGACACAGCAAGCGCTAGCACAGACAAGGTCCACACATCAGGCACATTATGTCCATCCCTACAGGGTCATATGTGACGGTCACTCACAAGAAATAACATTCAACGCTATTTACTGCGCATATAAGAGCCGTAAGTACGTGAAGAGCCAAAATTGCTGCGAAAACACAAGTCACTGACTGTGACCTCAAGGAGCCCCATTCCCTTAACAGCCCTGGCGGA
>SJOL01006765.1:551751-601474 GCA_004794785.1 Opisthorchis felineus
TGCTTCAAAATAAATAATCACCCACTCAATCCGCGCTAACTCTCTTAGCCGAATCATCTATGTTCGGGTGTTTGCCAAAGGAATGCTGCGTAGTGCTAGGACAAAAGCTGGTAATTTAGTTATCCAACAACTTTCGCTTTAGAGTTTTGGGAACATTCGATAGGCATTCCTAATCCTTTAAATTATGAAGCTTGCTTGATTTTCCACCAGGTTTAAAAAAACATTTTTCCGGATGCGACAAGTAAATATTAGCTTCCGAAAGTCTCAGTACAACACACACCGCCAGTACAGTCCTTGACTTGAGGTCGTTTGGTTACACCGCTGTTTATTGTTTGGCATTAGTTGAAAAAGTATAAGTAATATCATGTTCATATAAGCTTTCTTGTGTCATTCTACCGCACGGAAATGCTGACAAAAAATAGGTTCTCAGGCTTATTAGCGGGTCAGTACCACTGAGTCTGGCGAGACCTGGCACTGGATTTGTTCTGCAATGATTGCAGTTCTCTTATGAAGCTGTGCGATTCATCAACAGAGGTATAAATATGAGGGTCCAAAAAAGACGTTTTCGTTGTTACTTGTTTTGAAAAACATGTCTTTAAATGTATAACATCAAGGAGGAGGGGTGGGGGTTGTTACGGAGACATTCCCCTTGGGGGCTTGCGAGCTCAGTCAGGGCAGATAAGCATGTTTGCTATGGCAACACACGTATAAACAAACAATGCTCAATGATCTTCATGACACAGCAAGCGCTAGCACAGACAAGGTCCACACATCAGGCACATTATGTCCATCCCTACAGGGTCATATGTGACGGTCACTCACAAGAAATAACATTCAACGCTATTTACTGCGCATATTAGAGCCGTAAGTACGTGAAGAGCCAAAATTGCTGCGAAAACACAAGTCACTGACTGTGACCTCAAGGAGCCCCATTCCCTTAACAGCCCTGGCGGATTAAGGGGCGCAGAAATGACCACCGGTTAGTGAGCGAAACAGTCAACACAATTAATGGTATCTAGAGCTGAAATAATAGCTCGGAGTCTTTAATAGCATACTCTTGCACCTTCTCATTACACGGAGGCATTCTGCCCCCATCACAGACTCTGTTTATGTTTGTCATTGTTGCTCGGTGCTCCGGAACTGCGGTCCGGCCGCTCTTGTTGAAAGACGCAGAGTTAGATGCACTCAACTCCACTTAGACTGTTTATCCCAGAGGATGGTACTAGTTCCCTAGCTATCTTGTTACCTGATCATGAGGAGTACATTGGGCATCATGAACCAAACTCCCTGGTTGACCACGGCGGAAGACAGCCTGATGACCTAGACCACTCCGGACGTTTCTGACTTTATCTGGACCTCCAAATATTACACCAACCTGGTTAAATGCCCAGGAAAACAGACCTTCTGCGGACAACCTATCAGTTTGAAAGAAAAGAAAGCAAAGCTCGTAAGCCATGACAATCAACGCTGTTGTGCAGACTATCGTCCCAAGCATCCACCTTTCTTCCTTGAAAGTCGCCAATGAATGTGCGACCCAGGTTGTAGGGCTAAGATGAGCAAACGCAGGATTGTTAACCACATTGCATACTACTCAGCAGTGCATGGACGGCAGCCTTTTTATGCGCGCTGTCCACTGTATCACGATGGATGTTCTGAGGCTTGAAATACAGAGAACTTCTTATGATTTACCTTCGGTAGATGTAGGCAGCCACAAATATACCGACTAATGTAAGCAATCTAACTTTTGCTCAGAAACCGCACCAGTGAAAGTGTCAGCCTCGGTAATAAGCAGTTATTCGTGATCTATATTCGTGGCGGCACGTTCGACGAAGCTTTTGCCAACCCCCTAGAAGTTTCAGCAGCAAAAACAGCTACCGCTACTACTGTAACATTATTTTGCTTCGCAGACAAACCCGAATGTGGCCCGCACGAAGAAGAATGAAATATCTAAGTGACTCAACTCAATGACCAAGATGCACCTTGTGACTTCCAAAAAAACCACACAGGATGTGAATTGTCGCACGGTAGGCCGTCACTGAAAAACGCCTTTAGAATTGACTGATATGATATTATGGGATCTTTTCCAGCTAAGCCCCGCCAAAAAATTAACCCCCGCCACCCAAAAAAAGATTAGAAAAAAGAGGATATGAAATTTGTACTTTTAGTTTTTATTGAAGAGGGTGAAATTGGGACATGTCATTAATAATTTGCATGAAAAGGTCCGTTTTTCGGTACCTTTGCCTCCAAACGAACTCACACAAGTAGCTGTCCACTAAAGATCGGTGTGTGCCGCATTGGCGTTTATTCTGCATCTTGTAGACGTGCCAAAGAGATTCGATGGTTTGTGTGTGAGCTCCAGTCGTTGGATCCACAAAGTTTTCGGTATGATTAACCGTTTCATGAGTATAATTCATGTCAATCATCGTTTCAATTCCTTGGTATGATGCCCACATATCGGAGATGATGATTGAGCCGGGAGCGATGCAGGCCTGGATTGTGTCCATCAAAGTGGCCGCAGTTCGATCTGGCACTGCATACATGAACACCTCTTTAGTTTCCCGGCAGATCCCTCCGAAAATCCACTGCTGGGGAAGGACTCGCCCTGCGTGGTTTTTACGGCGAGATATTAGCGTTTCATCGATCTCGACGTGTAGACCTGGGCCGCCGATAACTGTTGGAGTCTGCAAAAGCCGCCAGGCGCAAACTTCGCGAAGAAAGTTCTTCCAGTCAACAGCGGTCGTGTGGCTTATAGATAATTCCTCTGAGCAGAATTTGATTTTTGCCAAATTTTTGGACCAGCAATAAATGAATAGAATTACTGTCCTAAACTCCATCCTAGACCGCTCCAGCCAAGTTCCCTTTCGAAGACCGATTTCTTGCCGACACTGTCGGGCATTACACCTCCACCTGTTAGAAACAGTTGAAAGTGTCATTTGGTGGCCATTGTTGCATAAACGTTGCTGATGGATCACTCCGTGGCTTTGCAAAAATACGTATTGCCGTCTCCTTGTCATGAACGAGAGTTGAAAGCGTCAGAAAGTTCATTTATGGTTTTTCGTCCGAACGGAGAAAATTTTTGCACAAAATGAGCCTAGATGCGGATAAGGAATTGTTTTCATCAAAACTATGTCAAGGTTGTGTGCGTACATTAAATTGGAGCTGGCAAAAATTGGCGGGGCTTAACTTTTCGCGCATGCACTTTTTGCATTAGTGGCGGGGCTTATCTGGAAAAGATCCATATTATGTTAAAGTATCGCCTTTTTTGTGGAAGCGCATGCGTTTTTATACGTATACTTGATCCAAAAACACTTTCAAACCCTCACCATACACTCTAGTAACCTACGCGTAGGAGCTATAGCAACTTTGCCTTTACCTGAACTATAAATACTGGAACAATGAACTTACTAATCTCAGGTGAACAAAGCTGAGTGCGGAATAAAAACCATCAGGCTTAGCTATTTTCATAACGGCTTTGCCTAGTAAAAAACCGCTACCACAATTAATACCAATGATAACTTCCTTGGAGTAGAAACGATGTTCATTCGTTGCCGGCGAAAATTATCGTCTGTGCTGGCAGCAGGCTTCGCCACGCTGTATGTCTTCCGTCTGTTGAATTTTAGTACGCACTGCGGGGATTTAACACATTGTACATAGGTACATTCAAATCGCGTGTTACTGCTTCCCGATACATTAAAAGTACTTCATCCTCAAAAGGGCCAGCTGTTACGTTGCCTTAATTGCTCTTGTCAGATTGCATTCCGGAAAAGTTAGCATCCAGAGAGACATTTACAACAGCAAATCAAGCTAAGTCATAATATTCTGTTTCGAAGACTCTAATTAAGGTTCTAAGGTTAATTAAGCTAAGAAAGATGCGGAAAATTTCCTCTGTAGTTCAGCGGATGGTACTGTGAATCACATTTTTACTCAAGTAATTAATCACTTAATTAATTAATTAAGGGACGAGCAAAACGTTGTCCCGCGTCGTCTCTACTGTTTTACCGAATATCGTTGGGTTGTGCAAAGTAAGAAAAGCTTGTTCAACGGTACTGCCACGGCTTAAGTTCTGCAGAATACTGGTTCTCGACGTCCTAGTTTCCTGGTTGTGTCTAGTTGCACAGTTACCTGCTGTGCTCTTGTCGTTTGGCCAAGTGGCTATTGAGATTGATCCTACGTATTTTATATCTCTGAGGCGGCGCAAATCTACACAGCTGAGGCAGTGCAATTAGCTACCTTTAAATGAATACGGGAGGTAGCTCCCGTCCAGCAAACTACCGACCACAACCGATTCACTTTAATTTTTGTTCTGCTCGAGCCATTCAGTTTGGTATTTTCGAGAACAGGTTTGGAACAATTTCTATCCACCTGTATTCGGGTCGGCATTTGTGGTAGGTATATATCAACTAGTATGATGCTGATTAAAAGAGAACCACTCCTATGCGGCCCCTTGTTACTGACAACCATAGATGACTCGAGTTGCATAAAACACGAAAATAATTCCATTCAACTTGTACAAAACCCACAAGCACATGGTTGTTTCTCTTACCCTGACGATGACACTTCTTTGATGAATAGGAAAAACTCCGTTGCTTCTTCAGATTCAACAACAATTGGAATCCTTAGTTTCTCACTTTTAAAGTTTGCACAATGTATCGGACTTTGAATAGTCATTTAGATCATTTCTACCAGTTAAGCCACGTCCCATAAAGACTCTCCTACCAATTAATTAAATACGCTCATTTGCAAACAAATTTGGTCTTGCAGGAGACTCACTTGGAACCCAGCTGAATCCCTCGTTCCTGATGTTTTCTCCTATCAAGTTGTGTTTGGAGAGTTTTAAGGTGCGTCAACAAGATGACAACCCTTCTTCCTTTTTTAACTGTTCGTATTAATGTTTTCTGGTTCTGCTTTGGTAGCGATTCCTGATAAGGATTAAGGTGTTCCAAACTGTCGAAATTGTCCGGATATTTTTAGGGACGTTTTTTTTACCCAGACCCAGAAAATCGGGTTCTCTCACATCAGCTGACTTTCATTTGGAAAACAATGCAGTTTGCATATGTTATTTACATTTGACCTTAGTGGATTTAAGTGCAGATCAGGAAAAAATGTGTTAGCGTCTGATGTTCCCTGTGAGTAACATGTCAAAGCAGGCACGCAGTACGCTATCCTACCAGGAGAAATATTTCTGCCATTTTACAAACTGATTCCGAGGTACACGTGGTTGCCTAGAACAGATAGTGGTAATTTTAGAAACGAAAATTTGGTCACGTTTTCCAGTAAACAGGGCACTAGTTACCTTTGTGATGGTGGATGGAATGACGCAAACGTTTTCATTTAAATGTGGATCTCCACTTACCTAACTCTGGAACTTTCCCTCAGCATTAGAGTACCACAAAACACTGCGGAAAAACCGAATCCACTAAGACACTTTCCGAGAAGTCTAATGATTGGGTGGCAAACCCATTCCGTCTCTTTTTTATGTAAAGTTCTTGGGTATTGACGACATATTGTCACACGGGCTGCAATGACTTCGCAGAATTTGATTTATAAGTCCAACTATGCAAATCATGGGTATCATAAAATGCCAGTGCGAGTTCGTGTTCTCTCCAGATGACAGTAGAATATTCTTTATTTCACATCTGGTGGTTCTGGCTGTAGTTCGAGTTGATCTCATAAGCAAGATTGTGGAGTATTGCATTCACCGATAGTCGGCTGTGTTTGACGTTGTTGTGACTGAATTTAGAGACTTGGTAATGCGATCAGCGGTTTTAGAACGGCTTTTAAAGAGTTAAGCTACCCGCCTCAAATGTCTCATTGTGGATGAAGGGTCTTATTTACCTGGGATTTCAGGGATTCCATTAAATCTTCTCCATTAACTGTTCAGCGGTAAACATTTTAGGGTTGATATACTAGATGAAAACTGCTTAATGCTGTCGGCGCCTTCCGCAATCCCGCATAGAGTGATCAAAGAATGCAGCAGGTCTCATGTGGTCGGACTTCTCGTAGTAGTTTATGGGCATGTTTCAATACGTACAGAAGTTTCTTTTCCGTATTCGTCACAAAGGGAGCTACTCTTCATCACATTGGCCAAATACTTGTCGGGAATGGACCAACAGTCCAGGTCCCTTGAGGCTCGACTTAAAAGAGTGATAATGTATGGTTCAGTTTTGGCCGACACTAATCAGCTGATGTATGGCTACATAGAGAGCAAAACTTGGGAGTTAAATCGCTCACAACTATTGTGGAGTAACAGGAGTTCGGAGACAAGGTCAGCTGAGATGGCTTGGAGTAGACGTGCCAACCAACAAACAGCAATCTCCTGTGCGCTTTATCGCGATTAGAACTTATCAAGTGAACGTAGCAGAACTAGATTACCTGATACTCATATTCAAAGATTGCATTCTAAATCAAAACCATTGTACGGGCGCTGACCCCCCGTTGCACTTATCCTAAAACCATTTATATCGGACAAGCTCATGAGAGGAATTGACACGAGGCTTTATCCGGTGCTAAACCTTCAGCACAATGATACCCCGGTTAACTGCTTCTGGATTATACCTAACGTGGTTTTTTGAATTACCAATTTACAAGGAAAAATTGGTACCACCGATCACTCAGGGCCGGATGCTTAAGTGGTTCAGCATAACTTCAACCCGCATTTTCATCAGATATCTTGTTCCGTAAACTAGACTTGTGACTGCATGAATCTGCATGAATCTTTTCAGTAAACAGTGAAGAATCGACTGCCCGTCTATTGTCGATTTTGTCAGCGTCGGTGTAGCATACAACTTATCGCATACTGCAGACCAGGATACCAGTAAAGTTAACTTAAAACACTAATTGGTTACCAGATGGCTAAACATTAACTTGATTACAGAATTTTCAGTGTCAAGCATACTGCACTAAATAGTTGTTCATTCTTAAATAATTTGAATAATCACAACCTAGCAGTAACAATACATGGCAGTCAAATCTTCATAAGGAGAAGTTCAAATCTTTGAGCATACAGCGTTTTACACGTTGTTAAATTTATGACTCGCACTGTGCGATGCTATGACTAGCTGGAACCGTTTAAAGCATGTAATTGTATACATCTGTTAGTATGTACGATTTTATTATTGTTTTTTTATTTTCCTACCGGGCTAAAATTCCTGAGGGTTATTTGGTACGTTAATTGTCCTGACACCCGGTGAGAGGTAGCAAATGCAGAATGCAATAACCACTGGTTGTGGGAGAATGTGTAACTCTATCCTTACTCTCCCATATGGATTCAGCGTGGGATCATTCGTCAGCTCTTTTCAGGACATTTAAGGGAACTCCATGAGGAAGGCACAACATCTATCTCTGTATGATCTAAGGGCTTGATGGTGTCATCAGACGGTTAACCTTCCCGTTACTATTGATCCAAAAAGAATCAGACTTCCCGGCAAGTAAATAATCTAATCATTCAAGTACTAAAGATGTCGTCTTTCTCCTTACTCATGACAGAACCCCGAGGATGCAAACATCCCCGAGATCGATTTAGTCTGTTTTAATCCCGCAAGGTGGTTTATGTTCCCAATTCCAACTGGTAAAAGTTCACAAAACAAGTGATACGTGCAATCAAGTGGCACCGTGTAATGAAAAAACGAAGCTAGCATTTACTGCCTTCGTAGTCTCGACAGCTGGCCTCAAAGGTCACTTAGTGTGGGCGGCAAATATGCATTGAAACCTAGATTGATGTGTTAGGGGTGTTGTATGTGCGCACAGTAGTTTGAGGCGAAACAAAGTGACTTACTAGGCCTTTTTTGGCGTTTCAAGGCAACTTCGTGAGATATCTAGAAGCGCATCCTAAGAAGCCCGTTAGTAAAAATACAAAGACTTTCCGGTAGCAAGCAAACAAGCTGAGACTCTGTAGAAACACCACTCAGAACTTGTTTAATTGACATCAAGTAATCTCTAGATTCTAAGAGAGACTTGAAGATTGTCGGGTGATAATGCGAATTTTCCTGAGATCAACAATAATCCCTGGAGTTACCAACAAACGTAGTTTCCGTAACACTTTCATCTCTACAAGTGGTATGATCACAAGCTAGTAACAAAAATAGGATTATTGACTACTTTGCGAAAGGACATGTCATAGAAAAGGATATATTCACTTAGATGATAATACGAATAGGGACAACTTCTAGTTATCAAGGTAAAATTTCTGCTATACCCGATAGTGATAGAACATTAATTGAAGCAAGCGCACAAGCTAACCGCACCACTCATTGGCACAACGAAAGGAGTATCCGAAAGAATATATGGAACCTAGAAAACCGATTCGGAGGCACCGTATAATCCATTAAAGCCCGTTGAAAACCATGCATTTACAATGCAAATAAATATGATGCTTTAGTGCCTCTGTCATTATCATTTTGTTAAACTTTCCCGCGATCCCTGGTGTTTTTACTAGCAGTCTTCTCATGTTAGGTCAGAATGCAGGAGTGTCAAAACACTTTATGTTACCTACCTATGGGGTTATATTAGCAAGCGTTAAATATACTGAAATTTCCCGCGGCATCCAAACTAGACCCTTCCTGGCTGAGAAGTTTTTCGTCAAATAGGCTCAATATATTTTATTCAACTTCCCTCATTTGGCAACGTTTTATGTTTTTCACCAAATTACATAGTTCCATCAGTATGTTTCTTATCAGGCTTCTCTTTCGTACCAGTAGAGTGGGGTTTGGGTGTTCTGTTTTGTAGGGTTATATTCTGTGTGGAAACGAAACCGAGGGAATAATGACTAACGAAACAGACTGATACATAAAACAATGCTGCTTTGAGCAGTATACGGACAACTTCCGCTGGGTCGACTCTCCTGGTGCAACTGGCTTCAATGCTCCAACTGCAGTCGTGCACAGTTGTCTGTGGTTCGCCATTCAGCAGTTTCATCATGGAGAAACACCATCTGTCCTGATTCGACTCACTGGAAGGGTAGAATGGTATACATGAAATTTTTATGACATCAAAATTTACAGCTTGCAGTTCTTTTGGCAATTTGCCGAACCGCGCTCTAAGCTTGATACCAGTTGTCATCAAATCCTTTAAGTTTATTAATTGACCGTACCTACAGCAGGTTAATCCGCGTGACCTAAATATCTGCGGCTACAAACTGGCCGCCACATAACGATTACCCAGCCTTAATCAACAGTTTTTTTCTCGCTCCCAAACATTTAGCAAAAGGGGAATATCATAGAGACACATTTCTCTTACCTTTTACTTCCTCCATCGGCTTAGTGCCACATGTAATGTTTTTGTGACCGTGAAGTGGGGCCACCAATCCTCTGGCCAACGATCTGATTTATCTGCTTGAAACAAAAAAGTCAGTAGAACGGCAATTTTGCTAAAGACGATTCTCATTGAGCTTCCAGAAGCAGATTCGTCGTTTCATAAAACCACACTCCGAAGGCGCATATCGGCACTAATTTTGACCGACTGGTTTTACTTCGGTAGATTTATCGCTGCATGTTTCCTATCTCTCCCTCTGCGCTCAGATATCAGAACAAGATCTCATAGTCTGAATAAAATGGAAAGTGCACGAAATATGCCGCAACTGGTTCTCTTTATCACCAAAATATTCCTCGGTTTCTATTTTAGGGCACATTATCCGTATATGATTCCAAACGAACAGTGTTGACCTCAATGTGGGGCGAGTTTTGTTCATGTGATGGATGAATTTAGGTCAGTGTTCCCACCACGTTGACCAGCCAGACATGTGTTTTTAATTTCCTTAATCAGCGCAATTAAAGGTTGCCAAGGTTTTGGAAATCCATGTGTTTCTGCTTCTGATATAAGTGGACGTTTGTCGCCACTTTGTACCTGGTATCAAGTTACGTGCGGTAAAATATGCAAAAATCTCAATGTATTTTGATGCTAGCTTGAAATTTAAGATACTCACTGATCGGCCTTGGTTAGTTTCGTAAGATCCGGATCACAATTGGTGGTTGCTCATCAATTTTCTCTGTCACGAAACTCTTATTATTACCGAGTGTTTCTTCGGTTTTTCATTAAATACTCCCTCGTCAAAAGAGCAGGTGAATCTTCCGATAAAAAATGGCGAAATATTCAACAAACGGTCTTCTTTCAAATGAACATTTTGCACCGTGGCACTTATATGCATTGGTCAAATCCATTAACCTATTCTTTGCAAGGTTTGAGTAGATGTTTAAGGGACAAAACCGTGATTTCCGCCGAGTTTTTTGTTTTCATACTGAAAAGTGGGTTTTCAGACAGTGTCCTTTTTCATTTTTACTTGGATTTATGCAGCAGTCAAGCCGTTAAATTTTAATGTTTCCTCAGCGGGTTCATCCCACACGGTGAACGGGAGCTTGGATTGCCGGGAGCGTGGAAAATGACGTAATCCACCAGGAATTCTTGGACAACCTAACTTTTTGAGACACACTTATGTGGGCGTGCTGGAATTGTGCATTGGTAGCGATAAAGGGGATATCCTTCTCCAAATCAACTATAAACGTCCCTTGAAATTAACCTACCCTCCAGTAAAAGTCAGCGACAATAAATTGGTTAAATCTATTTGAGATTGCTGGAGAATGTTTGATTATACTTATACCCACCCGATCTTAAACAGAGGTACGATTTAGTCACTGTATATTATTGTTCAGGAGATCAAGTACAGACTTGGCTATATCACGGATTTTGACAAGTGTGTGAGCCTTTAAAGTAAGTCTTTTTCACGTGGTCATGCATACCAGATTTGTCAGTGAATAGAAGTCAAACGATCACCCGACACTTGTTCTGTAAGTTCCAAGCTATCAAAAATATGCGGCTTAAACCTTGATAACTGCCAACTATCCGTATTTCGTTAATCAATCACCGCGATTTGGTTAGGCGCTGAAAAAAACATTCTGTGGGGGGCACGGACTGTTTTCCTGTCTGCGCTTGCTCAGCGTCACACTAGTGCTCTAGAAGACATCCCTGTCCTAGAATTTGGAGAATATAGGTTCGAGGCTATAGGAGGGTTATGGAGAGGCCATTAGTTTGATCAGACGTCCTAACTAATGTCGGAATGCTAGACTGACTTACTTTGAATCATGACGTTACCTACGAGTGCCCATTTCTTTATTCGATGTTACATATTCGTGTTTATTTGTGTAACCGATTACCTAATTATTGATATCCATAGAAGCGCCGAATTCATTTGTTTGTTATAGGTTAGTGCCGGCTGACGTGATGCATCTTCTTTACGTATGCCCTGCTGCCTCATGAGCGGTTGAGAACCGATGGACGTGGTCTCAGCTACTCGGCTGTCAATTTGGGACGGTAGCTCGAGTTGCAATAGATTTCATTCTAAAAGTCACGCATATTCTAAAATGTACAGATGCTGGTATGACTGAGGTATGTTGCGTGCGATCTTGTCTTTCATTTGGGACTACAAGCATTCAAGAATCAATGGTGTGTTAGTTCAGCAAAGCACAAAAATCGGTTATATATGTTCCTTCTTCCTCATAACACTCGTCTATTATGCAGTGTGAAAAGCACTAATCGCCATTTTTCCGAAGCTTTTGACCAATGAATAACCCTCAACACAAGAAGAAGTCTAAAAATAGGTTAATAGATATCAACCATATAGGAATAAATGAAAACTTCCCCACTTCGTCTTCTACTCCGAGGGCACGTTCTCCTACAGTAACCTTTGAGCCATTAAGTTTTTAACTTTTCTGAACACACGCATACAGCGTGTTGGACTTTTTCAGGCGAAAAATCAAGGACGAGGATGTCAAAGACTGTGAGAGTCTCGTGATTTTGGTCGAGGGATTTTACTGTCGGAAGTAACTTGTGCTTACTTCGCGTTAAACAACTTCATCACATGTGGACTTGAGCGTTCTCCTCCAATCCACTCCAAACAAACGGACAACAACAGCTTACGTACGACAGAATCAGAGCTCATTCAAGTTTCGGATTGTAGTTTGTCGTACGGTAGCACCTGTCACATCGCTCAAGCTGTCCTGAAACCCGAAATAAATGTGTTTTAAGGATGCATATCTATCTGTCTAGTGTAGTAGGAGTTTAGCCGTCAGTTTCCAAGGGGTTAAGCGATAACCTGATCGAGTGAAACAAGATTGATTTCGATTCCGAATTAATGGGGTAAAACAGGTTCACATGCACCTGAACATTTACACTGACTTTATACGTCAGAATAAGTGGTTCTTGGCTGCATCGTGAGGTACAACATGCCTTCAGTAGTAATTTCATCATTCCTCACAATCAAACTTGCCAAATTCCAGGAACAAAAACTACATATTTTTTTCTACGAAACGTTGCTGTAGACTACTTCGACCACAGGTATTGTGTTATACTGTTTATTGCATAGTCGCAAGGTGTTTTAATTATGGTAAAATGTTTACCACACTTGATGGCCACCTAGTTTATTGCATACATATATTGATGTTGTAAACAACGGATGGTGTTAGTCTTTCCGAAATTAAAATGCGGTCCTCTGTGACCACATGGCTGAAGCATGAACACGTTCGCCTGTTCAGGTGTGAAATTTAGGAGCGCCTATCATGTGCTTGCATCGCACTTCACATGCACGGACTTCGAATCCCCGCGCGGTCAAGGATACGCAGTGCTAATAAACATTGTTAAGAGCAAAATCCGAGTTCAGTTCATCCTCCCTTTAATATGAGCACACGAGAATAATTACAACAAAACAGGAAAGCCACTGTAAAAACGATAGTGTTGTGAACTGAATTCTACGGATGAAGCCAACACGCTCAACCACAAAAAAACCTCATTTTTTTCCGCACTTAGAATGGTATTGGACATTTTGGGAAGTCAGCATATAGTTCAGCTTATATAAATACTACCACCAGGAATATTTCCACCTACTTCTGTGAAACAAAAGTGATGTTCATTTTTTCATGAAACATGTTTCTGTACCTTGGGATGTCCTGCCCTTTGAGTAAAACGTGATATGGCTTTGTTTGGCGAAAGCTAATTCAACACTCATCGGTAAACCTGATGCAGAACCACCATTCTTTTCAACATGTTTCCTCAAGCCCTTAAGAAGATTTGAAATCCCCAGCATCGTGTGTCCTTCTGTGCTATCAGCATTGACACTGGGATGCTGCTCTGGCAATTTCTGCCCCGGCAGTCAGTGAATCACATCCTGGTTACTACTAGTCACCTTTTGGTAACCAGACTTCCACTAAATGGGAAATTCAAAAAGAGAGACTAGCTTTCGAATGACAAATTATCATTTTATTATCATTCATTCATCATTAGTATTTGATAGTTTATATGACTTGGCTTTTTGTACCCTGAAAGACCATGTCAGTTGTCTAAAACAGAGAGTAAATTTCCAAAGATTTTCGCAAACGGTATAACTTTGAACAGTCAGATTTAGAGTACAGGTTTGACGCCGGAACCCAGTGGTTACTAAGTGTTCAGGTAAATAATTATTGTTCTGGGATACACTTTTCGTTTGCTGCACTCCTGAATGTTGGGAAGACCTTTCGCTGGGACTAAGCAAAACTCAGACTATCTCTCAGACTATCTCTGGTATGCCGTCGAGACAGTACTTATTAACTACCAGTACATCGTAAGTCACCGAACACTCGTTTTGTTGACGACTTATTAACCAGAATTATTCTATTTCTTGAAAAAGCACGGACATTTGAGTTTTGGATAATTACTGATTCCTACCGTCGACACGACGGAACACTTTGACAAACAATCAAAACTACAGAAGAGAGTGTTTTAATTTACACACTAAACAACTTTGAAAATTGTGACGGGGATGACGAAGCACTTGCAATACCCATGAGGTGTGCAGTAGTAGGGCGCAACGGGCTTCAAAGTTTCATTCTTCCGCACCATTCTTCTCTTCACCTTGTAGCCTTAATATGCTGTAACCAGTCGAAAACAGTTTGATGAAAAATGAACAAAGAAACGCACGTTCTGCTGAAAATTTTCCCGATTACAATTGACGATATTCCTGCCGGAAGTTGCAAGATTCGCTTGTTTTCGTCCGCACTATGCGACACTATATTTCAAAGGATATATTTTGCTGGTTTCAGAACAAATAAAAACGAAAAAATTGCCCAGGGATTGGTATCCCAAAACACTAATTTTGCATCTGGAGGTGTTTTTTAATAGTTTAATATGTGAAAAATTGTTCATTTGTTCAAAATGTTGTGGTCTCCGGCTGGGTTCGAACAATGAGTGTGATCAACAATGTAGCAAGTTTAATTTACTCCGCACAATCTTCAGTGCATCAGTGCTTGAAAAACGGAATAAAATAAGACAACACGCAAGGATAGCTGCACAGTTTGCAAAAAACTAAGCTGGTACATGACCAATTAATAAAAACCATAAAGTTTTACACAGGTAGAGGTCTATTTTGGCGGATATAAAGTTTGCTTGAAGTGAGAAGAGATTTAGAAGGGGGCTTTAGACATTTGGTTTGTTTAAGTCGAAAAATCAATGCATGAATCTTAAGGATTTAAAGGCAGACGATAGCTGTAACTTCTCGCACTACTGCCCTATAGCAAATAATGACAGTTAGTGGTGGTTTGTTATCATCGATATCATCATTACCACATTTACGTATTCACAGTATAAGTTCGTGTCTTTGTATTATAAAGGAATACATCACTAGATAGGAGTTTCTTTGATTATTTGTTTTCGCTACTTACCGATCCCCTTCGTCTCATCACTGACACTGGCCACGTGGAATACTTCACGAATCTGGAAACCGGCGCCTGTGGCTTACATGTCGCACAACATTCAGCCCATGCACAACAATCACTTTTTGCCGACAACATGCAGACTTCCAGTAATTCAAACACGGCTAGCAAAGACATACTCCTTGAACGCGACAGTCATATGGGAGAACATCTTCCCATAAATGAGCGCTGACATCCATCAGGCCCTCACTTGTATGAATGGTCTTCATAATGCTCTTCACTTTGATGCACACGCATGCAATTGTCGACGTAAACAACCCTATGTCTCATGGTTGGACCGGTTGCAGTCCTGCTGTAACGTCATGGGGTTGTAAATAACTGAGATTAATTGTGCCTGTGTTTGATCAGCTGACTTTCCGTTTTGATTGCGTTAAAAAGTTGGATAACTGGAAAGTTTTGTATATTTTATTAGGTGATTACATTCTTACTATAAATCGATAACGTTGAGTACAACAGCAGGGACTACCAAACAACAAATTATCCGTGATCACATCTTGAACAAAATGTTCATCATGAACCACGAGCTGTTGTTACATGACAACTGGAATTTCTCTGGGCCGAGCAGGCCAAAATATTCTGATCCGCGCATTCACAATTGTGGGAATGTACATATAGTACTGTTTCACGACAAAGTCTGCCGTACTTTTGTTATGGGTTAATGAAAACTACTATTCTGGTCTGGTACAGAACACAAAGTTTGACAGCACCGGGCAGTCTAGTGTAAATTCAGCTGGAAACCAAATTTGTGTATACTCCTCTCACGATTTATTATTAAAGGAAACAAATCAGGATTGAGTTTCCTTTGAAAACCGGCTACTCCAAGCTGGCCTAAATATCTCCACTCAGTTCCATCGACTTACTGCGCGAACTGGCTTGTCCTCACAAATGAGAAAGAAATCTAATGAAATGCTATAGACCATTCATGTAGCACAAGTGAAATACCACTCTACTCTGCTTTACTACGTTAGTCCATCACGAACACTGTTCGCTATATAGGCATACAATGCAGAAACTATGGATCTTGTCTGTTTGAGGGAATTGTCCCACCCGCAATAACCTCTGCTTACTTAGCCTTAATTGTTATGACCATGCCCGAACTAGCAAGGTTACTTGCATAGAGATAGTTATGTGCCTACCAGTCACACCGGCATTTTTTCACTTTACTATCTCCTGTACAGTCTGCGGGATTTAGTGCTTATATAAGCGGTTCTGTGTGACGTTTTCTGGGGTGGTCCTCAACATGTTGCTCTATCGTAAGCATTTGACATTTAACACCGAGTCCTTTTTTTGAAATGATCGCAAAGCTAAGTTGCTTTTATGCCAAATACAGCAGCTATGTTGCTCATCAACTCCTGACTTCAAGGTCCCTTGGCAGAATAGTTTAAGGAATGTCAGTCATAAGCAACAAAAAGTTTAGTTTAAAATAAACAGCTATTCTTTTACCACCAAGGACCGAGAGACGTACTGGCGTTCGGTCCGGAGACGAGAAGAACTCGGCATGTTAAAATGGCTCCGCAACGATTCGTTGTATCTTTAGCATATAAAAAGGAAGTATTTGGCAACAAAAGTCTAATACCAGCTCCTTCAAGGTAAACATCTTAAACAACACTCCATTCGTTACCTTTCTAATATGCAGCTCACTCAGGGCGATAATTGTAATTTGCTTTCGGATTGTTCAGCCCGTTCCAAAGTGGCTGAAAAACCCAAACAACGAGACATTCACCCACTAAATGTTTCCTTTTTGTATCCAAACCTTGGGTAAATTCTAGGTCAGCCGTTTGGTAAGTATTATTTCATTTGTGTGAATGTGTTTCTAATTGGGACTGGCAGTTTGTTTTATCGATACTGGCGCAAATTTCCATCAAGCCTGAACTACGCAAGCCAGCCACAAAAGTTGATAAAATGCTTTCATGATTAGCAGGTGCCTATCAAGAAATGGGTGTGAACGTTGAATTTTTTTTAGCCGATCAGGAATGTGGGAGATTCGTCCGTCCAGCTTCAGTTAGTTTATTAGGAAAACGGAAGGGGCAAGGGAAAATGTTCCGACCTGGTTCACAAACTGCAGCTGAAGTACAACAAACACTCACTGATAGCGGCGTAAACTGTGAGGCTTTAAGAGACAGGAGTATCAGTTGGCTTTGTATTAAAATGAGGTGGATGAGAGGATTCCGATTATGGAAGGATGCATTTGATGAAAACAAGTCACCACTGATATTTTTCCATCTGTTTTGCTAAACTGAGCACAAAAATCACCATCCAATACTGGCCCAGAAATAATGCTCTATTTATTGATTGCACCATTACAAGTGCTTTGAAAACGCCGCGCACAAAGACGCGTAGCCCAACCAGATAGGTGTGTCTATATAGACGCCGATCCGACAAAGTTAAATCAAGTTTCGGCAAATACACTCATTTGCAAATCAATCTGGGTTTCAAGGGTGAGTCAACTGAATTTCTCGTTTATGATATTCTTCAACTGAATGTTCTGCACAAAGGCCACCTCATGTTACAGTTGGTACGATATTCGGGATATCACGGTATATTTTCACAAAGGAGACTACTCACAAGGTTGCTGAAAACTTCGATAGATCAAGTTTCTTCCCTCAATAATAAATCAAGCTGCCATGTGCGGCATGCTAGGCAAGTTGGATTACAAGGAACTGTAACACAACTCTTGATGGTGTGTATGAAGAGGCATAACGGACATTCTTGGGAACTAAAGTCAGGCAATTACTTGTTCAGGATAACGTTATAAATGTTAGAAATGGGAGCTTGGTCACCAATGACATGATGAAACGAACCAAGCACTTAGTCAGATCTGGCCGGGTCACAACAACATCAGTGGATAAATACCCACAGTAGTCAAACAGGAAGTCCCACTTCTAGCAGTCGTACTAGGGTGACCGGTCAGCACATTGAAAAGTATACTCAGTTATCATTCTTGAAGGCGATGTTATATCGTGGTAGTTCAGGAACGCTGGATTGAAGTGGACTGCGTAAAACCCATTGAGTTGGTTGCACTCTAGTACGCTGATTATCTTTATCAAGGATACTCCGTCAGCAGCCTGGATTCCCTAGAATGTGAACCAAGTAAGATGAAAGGTGTTCTCGAAGAAAATCGTTGTCCGTTACCATATGGTCGCATACAACCAAGATGCAACAAATTAGCCTCATTCAAAAATATGGTATCAAATAAAGATCTGGTTGGTCATGAATGAGTGTTCAAGTAAAAGAACAAGCGTAAAAATTTATTCGGGGGCTAGACCCAATTCTTTAGCCCCAAGAAGGACTAAGCCCTTAGTGGGCTGAGCAGTTGATTCATCAACCTTTCACCCGGTATTAGGAGGTACTCTTGTCCGTTATATTTTGGAGGACAAATGAAGCTCTTAACCTGGGAAATTCTATCCGCTATTAACAGCACATTTTGGCACACGCCAGCAATAAATTTATCCGTTTTTGAGAGATTATTGTGCTACTTAGTTGAAGATTGGACCAGTGAGAAAAAAATAATTTTCGAGGGGCTGAAAATGCTAACCTGCTTTACTGAAATATGTCTCACTTCAGCATTCATCGTCGTAGTCACCTATGAGGAATGTATATTAGATGTGTGCCTAATATCTTCCAGTCAATGGTATGTCGAAAAGTAGACGAACATCTGCAGATCCGTGGATACAAAAAAGTCGAGCTAATGGTTACCAAGCTCATGGCCTTAAGCGGCGAAGGAATGTCGACTGATGGACTTGTAGAAATCCCGAAACTGTATTATAGACGACATTGATATTATTTCGAAGTACCCGGAGGTTTGGCGCATTTGCTGGTTGCAACTTTCCGTGTGTATCTGGTAAACAAACTGCCTATTAAATAGAGCGCCCATCGCTTATTCGGTCCGTAGCTTCTCTGAACATTCGCTTTCCATCCGGAAAAGTTTGTGATAAAATACTTAAGGCCGCCCTTTAAAATAATGGGTAGAAGGCAACAGTCTAGAAGACAGCCATTCAGAAATGAAGATGCTTCCGAAAAATCGCGCGGAAGCTGACGGCTTTAATCAGGAGAACTTTAAAGGTCGTTCAACTAAATATCGCTTCACTAGTGAACGGCTGCTCAGCATTAACATTGAGGATGAGATGCTGGTCCATTTCTCTCCCTTGGTAATATTTCCGTTCACTTGAGCAAGTTTGGTAAGCTACATGGATCCGACCTTTTGGCACCCGTCTCAAAGAATTACTCCCCACATGCTCTCACACCATGGACAAGCAAACGTTTGACGAACGCGAGTGCAGCGAGCCAGTTTTCTAGCGTGATGCGTCATGTGCTACCAAATCATCCCAAGGCCACCAGATGGAAACGCCTTTATAATAGCAGAGGTAATAGCCATTCGACTGGACAAAACAAATTTTTATCGTCGAAAATGTTCCTTGAAAGCACTAACCGTGTCTTGGCCGGCAAACCGCAGTTCTTAATTGAGAGTTAATTGGTTGAATGACTTAAGTAACCCATTTTATAGCGCATATCTCACCACCTAAACTTTTTCATGTGCATTAGGCGTGTGGTACATTTATAACTGCATTTGGCAGTTGAGACTTTATCGAAAACAATGCTCGGTATCATGCAATAAAATGGGTGCATTCAAATTTACTTTTTCGAACCTCTGAACACATCGCAAATGGACTGATGCACTTATTGTTAGAACCGAAATGCACTAGTCACAGGTCAAACCAAAACCCAAGTTCATCGGTTGCAGAACGTTAAGTTATCGGCCATTTCGGTGGCCCCACAAATTGCTTCCAAGTTCTGTCGCAAAACCCGAACTCCATGTTACTGACAGTTTCCGACAGCATGTCAATTAATCACTCATCAACTAGCGCTACCTACGAAAAGATTGTTGTGGCTACCATAAGACCGATTTCACACAAAGTGTAATCGTCGTTTTACGTCTTGCTAGCTGCTGAAGATAGTGGAAGGCGTGTTAACATATCGCGAAATATGTCTCCACTATGTGATTAGTGGATAAAAGACACTCAGAGTAATAAAAGTTATTTCTAAAACAGTAACCGGTTGTTTGCAGAACATCTACATCACACATTCGGGAATGACTGCTTTTGGGATTAAAAGAATCCAACTCTAATCCATGGGTAACTGGAACCAAAAACGATGTCGGTGGTTAAGGTGTGTTTGCACAAGTGCGACTGTATATCATTTGAATGCCATTTGTGAAAATTAAATAAGATTACAAGGGCCACCCGGAAGACCATGGCCCATTTCCCCAGCTTGTCTGGAATAGTTTCAGAACAGAGTACAACTTGACTAAACAGCGAGTGCTCAAAGCACCACGTTACCATTGAAACACCACTGATGACTCCAAACTTGTCCCCATTACAATAAAAAGTCAGGGTGAATCTTACTGCCAGACTTGGTGGTAAATTAATTTGTGGTTGAACTGCGTAACCGCAAAGTAAACGTTATTCAGTCTTTGTCGGAGAATTAAATTCTCCCACTGGATGTTGATTTATTTATTGTCCGCAGTGGACAGCAAACAATACATCTTCGAACATTTTGTCTTTGTTCGACAATCAAATGCCAGAATTTCTCGGCCTACCAGAGAGGGTTTCACTATATGTAGTTCAGGCTTCAAAATGTTTACTACTCTTCAACATGTAAATGATTTTTTAACCCCTACCATCGACTGTGCATTCAGACAACTGCGTTATTTCTTCCAACTGATACAGTAGACCCTGGTACGTTGTCGAAAAATTGTAATCGGTTTAGGCTTATGGGTGAATTGGAAACGTGTGTGAGGTAGAAACAAAGATCCTCTGATACCTTTATATACCTTCTGATGTTTGGTTTGGTTTCATAGAAACAAAAAGCGAATAAACTTGGATTAAACACCTGTAAAGGATTAGCTATAACAGTTGTGTAACGAACTGATTGTCCAGGTCATTGTGGAGAACAACCCTGCCCAAGTAGGAGTGGAAGTCTTCAAATTATCTGAGACGAAGAAAATCTGTGGCACTCAAGTAAATGTTGATACTGAGGATATTTCAAATAGGTCTGTGATGAAACGCAATAAGGATCTGTAGTGGCCTGTACAATGTTTTATATGGTGACAGTAGAACTCAAAATAGGATACCTCTATTTTCTGCTATTTATATAGCAAATTAATCAAATTCACAGTGATTGAAGAGTCAGAGAACGGTATCGTAAGTGCAGTTTCTTAGGTTCACTGTGCTCCGTCTGTCAAGGAATAGTCACTCCTAACATAAAGTCTCACTTTTATAAAATTTCACTGTCAAACATTTCTTTAAACAAACCTGTAGGGAAAAAAGTCTTGGCGTGATCTGACAGAGATCTCATATGTTTAAACAAAAATCGATGTCAAGAAGGTTGTCTTATTAAATTATTTAGACTTCACGTCAAAATGTGGTTGTGCGTTTGCACTGTGGAATTCTGTAGGGACACTAAGATTTCCATAGACTCACCCTGAAAGTTTTATCCAGACATTTTCCGAAAGACGTGGCCATGTTTTGGTAGGAAAAGGGTAAAAAATACTTTCAGGTGGTTTAGCTGTGTCTGTTCTCCAGCAACTGTGGAATCAAGGCGAGCGTTTCATGTTTGAACCTTTTCGTTAGACTAGACATGCTCAGTAAGCAAGCATTTGGGTTTTTTGGATTTGTCTTGAAAATTTTTCCTTCAACTTTGGTCTTTGTTTGCAAACAGGTATCTGCATGAAATCTTTGGACTAAGAGACTACTTATCGGGAAGCAATCTGCAATGGCTTTTTCACTTATAGCTCTTGTATGTATAATGTGGCTTTCACCTGGAAGTAGAGTAACATGAACAGTGGGCAGCCGGAATAAGTCGCGGTTTCCATCTTATAGTGTCCGCGTAGATCGGAATGAAGGCCACGCAAGTGCTAAGCTATAATCAGGTTCAAGAGCAAGTTTCCATCAGCTGTTCACTTACTCATAAAAGTTAACTACTGCCTGTCAGTGAGAATATTTTGCCTGAGGATTTATAAAGTTTAGTGAAATCCCTATGATTCTATTGAATGCCCTCTTGAGCAACAGTTTCAGAGATTAAGGAGCTAAGGTTGAGTTGTCGACGAACTGGACACTTTAACTCCTTTTAAATTATGGCCTAATTTAGAAACCTAGGCGAATGGAAACTTAAAAAAAAACACTACGCGTGAAGAACTAACCTCTTTCAAAGGACTGATGACCCCGCTCATATGCGTTGCACAGCTGTTCTGCACCATTATTTACTGACAGTCATAATACTCAAGACCATCCTACAGAGCTTTCTTGGATGAACTCTCGTTCAAATTTCTTGATGCTAGTTGGATAGGATTAAGAAGCAGCCTTTCAGTTCAATTAGGGCAAAAATTAAACCGCACACCAGCACTGTAACACAGTTTATCCGTCAGCCCAAAATTCTGTTCTTGTAATGATCTGACCACGAAGAACCTAATCAGAATAATTAGCCTACCCAAAAAAAAAACGATTGTGTCAACGAATGGTTGCCAAATTCGGACCTGATCCCAACTGTCCACGTGAAATCACTGAAACAGTAATGTTGGGGGTTGACTGGAAAACTGCATGTGGAAGAGTTAATTGTTGCAACTGATTTGCTCCTTTGGTTTGGGCTTCCGGAAACTGGAAGTGCGCAGCTACTCTGAGTTACATTATTCAGGTAGTGTTGCACAAGGATTTTTGTGAGCCGTTCAGAGGGATGAATTTATTAGGATCTGTTTATTATCCCCACTTGTGTCGATAAATTGCAGTTATACAAACAGTCCACAAGGCGTTACATTTGTAGACTAATGACCAAATGAAGAGTTTGAATAAATGACTTACGCAGTTCAGGATGCATTCGTCAGTATTGACCTAGGTAGAGTAAGGTGTTATCAGTGGCTAGCGCATTTTAACAGTCCAGTGATGACAGGAGGAGTCTGACTGACAGAGTAAAATTCCTTTTTGAGCAGAAAGTTGACTTAACTTTTCCACACGCACTTCCCTCTGTAGTACACAGAATAAGTTTTCGAGAGTCAGTGGGACGTTGATGGAGTGATCAGGAAATGTTAGCATTCTCAAGGAATGGACTTACAATTCCTTCATGCAGCAGACAGGTCCAAATACTAGTGTTGCAAGATATAAAAATTTCAGCTAAGTCAACATGTAAAATTACAGTCCGGTACACAGGACAAGGAAGGCAAATGTCTGATAAATGTCCAATTCCTTGAAACGGTGAGCATCAGTGATCCAACGCGGGTGAGACAACACTGTAACTGACTGTGTTGTTCAGTACTTTTGACGGTTTTTGCTAACTGGTACAATTCAGTCAGTCAGGAACACTCTGAGCAATTAGCTATCCCCAATTCCACAACATTCAGATGTCCACAGGTTTTCTGCTGCCGGCTAAAGCCTCACTAAGCCAACTCAGCCCTTACTAAAAACAAAAAAAAACAAGTGAAAATTTACCGACTGTAATTTGAGATTCAAGGAAAGTAAAATAGAAAAGTAATAGACCTGTGAAAAAGCATTTTAGGAGGCATCTAGGAAAACTACCTACTTAGATGGGTAGATTCGTCGCCCAGAAATCATCCACGGTCATCAGAAGCGGTTTCCGACTCTTTCCCAGAATTGACCTAAGCTACTGCCAAAAGGCTTCGTCTTAATGTCAGCTTGCTCCAACTGCTGATATTTGTAAACGCATTGACGCTGATGACTTTGGTCACTTCTTCCCATCGTCCCACTCTTAGCTTACTGATTTTCGAGACTACAACATCAGTAAAGCCGAACAGTTTTGAATTCCTTAAATAAATTCTTAGCCTCCTGCGCAAAGAGAACATGTTTATTTACTTGAGTCGCTCATCGCCAGGAAGCTCCAAGTAAATAAATTATATGGTAAAGTGGCGCCGAATTCTCTCCAGCATTTTGGTGTCTTTTCGAGTAATGGGTCTACGCATGTATGCAGTATTAAAGGTAAGGATTACTTTATGCTCAGCTAGTCTTTCAGAGACCAAGCGGCGCTGAATGAAAGGTTTAATGTCGGTTATGCTCCGATTCCATGGATCCGTGATGCCTCGGGTATTTGGCTCACACAGGAAGAGCCGCAAAACTGAGACATTTGTTGTAAGGTGGTGACATTTGAAAGCATTCAGCGGGAGCTTCTAAGAAGCAGTGCAAACGTAGTTCATCAAGGTTGGTCTGTATCATGGGTTGCAATTTGAATCACGTCATTTGCAAACACATAACATGGATTATCGCGGTCCTTAGCTTGGTTGCTTATGTAGGCGGGGTGCACAGATTAGACACCCTCAACCTGGGCTTGGAACTTCTGACTCTAACGAAGTACCACCATCCCAAATGAAAGTGTTCTCGCCACACTTGCACCTGATATGAAAGCTTAACACCCTGGTAACCATAGTAAAGTCACTGCGTCAGGAGCTTTTCAGAAACCCACGTGGAATACTTTATCCCCTTCTTCTATGGCAGGTCACATCGCTATTTCGTCTAGACAGCAAACGTCCAGGGGCCCTGATGGAGGTGTAGGTCATTAAACTGGAGGATGATCTATCAGCTATCCTGAGTAGAAGTTATGAATGTCGAAGCGGCTTCATGATTCTTAGCGTTTAATATTGGCGCCAGAGCCGTACTTTTCCAGTTCTGTGGTAAATTCGTTTAGGGGATCTGGTAAACACTACTGCTAAGGGAACCACTAGGATATCTTGCCAGACCAATACTAGCGACGCCTGCAGCCTAAGCTACAACCAGACATTTAGGTTCAAGACGGACTCCTTCAATCATAGTTGCAAAAGCACTCATGACGTGTACGTCACAATACACTATATTTGCTTTGATCTGATTAATACATCACTTCAAATCACGTATGTAAGGCTTCGGCCTATCCGCAACGTGTATTTGTATGCCCCTTTGATAAAATATTATAGTTCCGACGGTCAAGCATTATTCCTACTTGACTGCACAGAGTTGTAGTACGCCTTGTATTTGAATCCAGGGTTTGCGAGTCATCTCATATCTTCGTTTTGACTTAGTCGAAGCCCAGTCGCCTTTTGGCATGTATCCTTGTGTTGCAGTA
Source organism: Opisthorchis felineus (assembly GCA_004794785.1). Classification (NCBI taxonomy): domain Eukaryota; kingdom Metazoa; phylum Platyhelminthes; class Trematoda; order Opisthorchiida; family Opisthorchiidae; genus Opisthorchis; species Opisthorchis felineus. The sequence continues at coordinate 576,579 of SJOL01006765.1, forward strand.
GTCTGAGCTATCTATCAGTGTTCCCGAACGTAGTCCACAATTATCTTTAGTTGTGGAGAGATTTCTGGATATAGTCATTCTAACTTTGGAAAGACCCAGCCTCACCCCCACCCAGGGGTTTGTTTTTCGTTTGGTATTCTGAGCAGCTGCTGCTTTATCTGTTGTTGATGACACATGTTCGAATGGAACGTTTGCTGCTTTCCTCTAATGCTCTCCTGTACATGCTTCCACATAGGCGCATTGTTTGCTTGTGACCATGTTCCTCAAAAATACATTACGCATTATATCACACATTACAGCACTTCCTTGTAGAGGTGTTTTTTCGCTCGATTCTGACTAAAACCCGCAGAATTTTATCCCCATTTTGCTTGAGACAAATGATTTCATCCTCATGCCGTGCAATTTTTTCCGTAGCCTATAAATCACTAGCTACTCGTGAACGGGAGGAATCCAGCTTGTATGTTCTACAAAGTTCAGGCTCTTAGTTTTTCACCCTCTTTTTCTTCATGTAAGGGTGTTTTCTGTCTGCTTGTTCTGAGAAAGATGAACTAGTATAATGTATTTGATTGAGCCAAAGAATGAGACAGTTAATCAGTCGTTGTTTCGGGCTAAATAAACTTCCTAAAATGGTGTTGAGGATTGCGTCTCAGAATAGCCTTGGTATAGAATTCCGTTGAACTAGCTGACTCTCTACAATTGCTGTCAACGTGACATCTGATTTAGCATTTACTTCTTTATTATGTGCCCGTATCTCTGACCGTCACTGTCACGGCTTCTGCTGGTATGGGTTTTCGTGTTACGTCATTTGCGAAACATGCATGTCCAGTCTAACGCGTCATAGCTGGTGAAAAGTGGTATGAATTGTTTATTGAAATGGCTAAAACTCTGACGTAATCAAGCCTAAATGACGTTTTTCTGGAAATATATCTTCGTCCGAATTTGATGACATTCACTGTTGTCACAGAGGTAGACTGTCTTTAAGATGCTCATGGATAGGTGCCTTGGAATAACTCTTCAGCATTTTGTTTTGGGAGGTGCATAATATGTTGTTAGTAAGCGGAGCAGAGTGATGATAAAAATGACAAGCTTAAACAACCGTCTAGAACGAGGTGATAACTTATAGCCTTAGCAGCTTTGGTGAGAAATCTAGTACGGATAACTCACTCTTAATTGACATCCTCACCATTTACAAAGTTTCAAGCTGTGTCAGCTGCTTGAAAGCGTAAGGGTCGTGGACACCAATGGACTGGTTGGTGGACGACTAACAGTACACAGCATTCCAAGCGTACTTTCTCTGCTTCGACTCCATGTATATTCAAGATGTTGATCTCTAATTTTCTAGTTCACCCTCTTGTTCACTCTTGTACATTGTCAGAAAATGCCAGTCGTAAACCAGATAGCTGGTTTCACAGGGAATATCTCCGGTTAAGTCTCAAACGATTCACATCATTACTACAAAAAAGCGAATGTATAAATCCCAGCACCAGCACATCATTTACTGCTGAGCTTACCCGATTCCTCCAAACTTCATGTCAAAAGAACTACCACTCGATAAGTTTTCGGATGCACAGAGCCTTTCCTCAAATTTTTCTACATCCGTCTGACAACAAAGTGGGTGGTAGCCAAAGTTTGAGTTACTATCTACGCGATGGGTATTTTAGGCTCTATTATGCAAACGGAGATATATCTTATCGCACAAACTACAAAGTTCTGCAGAACGTAAGATGTTTGTTTGCCATGAAAAGAGATGAATCTAACCAATATTTAGCGATGGAAGGAAGCATTAGGAAAGCTGGTCAATAAGAATGCTGGCCACAGGTAGGATTGTGCAAAGGAAGGCAAGTATAAATATTGCCTGCACCATGAGAAATCCGAAGAACTCTCTACCGGTTTCACTTTCCTTGGGGATCATCCGGTGGGAGACCTATTTCCCAAACTCCCATTAATCTTGTTTCTTACTTGAGTGTTTACGGACAGACGCCTGTTTTCTCCTCCGATATCGAGTTAATGAAATCAGAACAAGTGGCTCTAGATGGACTCTTAGCCACTGCGAATAAGTGTATCTCAGGTTCATTATGGGCTTATTAGCGGAAACGAAAACATTTGCCTTTAAGAGGGTGGAACTTGGTAGAAAACAAAAACGGTTGAAATACACGGAGGTAAGTACGGCTATGAAGCGAAAACATTTTGCAAAGAAAAGCATTCAACAATTAGCAAGTGTGTCTTGTGTTTTGGAGAATGCTGCCACATGTCAGAGGCTTTTTGATGAGCAGCCGTTTGCACACTAACCATTCAAATGCGTTACGAAGGTGAGCTTCCTTTCTAGCACTTGAAAAATCAATGAACTCATCGCTTGCAACTTATTGTCCTATAATGTTAAGTATGTAAATGTATGGGTTGCTGTTTGGCGCTTGATCGTGCACTCACGACGCAACCATCTCTGCTTCTTTCAAGGCAGAGTGCTTTGTGTCTACTGAGACTAAATTCGGATCTTGCCCAATAAAATCAAGTGATGCAAAACGATAGAATTTTTTTTTACCAAATACGATCGCTTTCGGGATGATTTTTGTGTGTGCCTTAGTTGTCTTGCTTTTCAGTGTTCTCTGTAATTATTAGCCATCTAAATTAGAAAACAGTTGTGAACAGTTTTATATAGATTATAAGGGATAATGTAGCGGTTCACTTTTCACAGCGCGTTTACTCAGCGTATATAGAGTTGTTGCCTTTCTGGCTACTTTATGCTTCCGTGCAAGCGTATCTTCAAGTGTCTCTGTTTATCCCATTCACTCAGTAATACAGTTAGTCGGGCAACTGATTGGTACAGAATTCAGAATCCTCGAATTTAACCCCTGTTTTCCGCAACTGGAGAGTATTCGCCTTAACTATTAACTTTATATTGTGAAGCATTATCTCTGAATTTTGGATTTGAGGAGAAATTAGTGTGGAAAATTTCAGTCAGCATACTGTCAGTGACCTCCACAAGTAAAACAGACCATTATAAGTATTAAATAATGTTCAAATTTACACAAAGTTGTATATTTTTCGGAATATTCATTTACATTTGTATTCAAATTGACACGTTTATTTACCAGGCAGTGATTTCAAACCATATTGCCATTCTCACGCTATATAGCCAGACAGCACAAAAGTTTTCTTGCATTTTGTTTGGCTAAGGTATTCGGAAGTCTGTGTTTATTCCTTATAGACTGCACCACTTTGAAGTCGTACAGATCCAATGCCTGCCATCACGGACCGCCAAAATACTTAATAGTTCGGGGGGTGCAAGGGAGCGTCCGATCCTTTGTGCCATCTGCTAACAGTGAATCAAGAAAAAAGCAGTGCGTGTCGGTGAACACCTGTGCAGGTTACCTAATCTCATTTGGACAAGTCTGAATGCGGGTATGAACACGTGCAAGACGGTGTGCATTCTGCGTGTCGCATATCTGGATTAAGCTGGTAAGGTAGAAAGTAAATTAGAGTACATGAATATTCTGCGCAGTTTCCTGGTCCGCAGTTGAATAATCCATCTCACTGGACATACGGAAACCAGAAATCATGCAAAAGTATTCAATCCCACGTCAATTTATCATTTGTCCATTCCGACCAACTCCTAGACATTATTATCGGCGCACTAAAATTTCGCAGGTGGATTACCAGTACCAGGTTTATGCCAGAGTTTTGATAAGTGTTTCCCTTGGATAGATATATTTCTCTCTGAAATAAATAGTTAGCACTGTTCTAGTTGTGTCTGTACTGTTTGGTGATTAGCAGATAACTTACCTTCGAGGAACTGCCTTTTTAACAGTACTTGTATCTTACTGTCACATGACTGTGTGATCATTTTGGAAGGGCATTGGGCATCGATTTACTGGGTCATTACTTGGATGAATCGTGGTAAGGGTCATCTGAGAGTGCATCCACACCATTCACAGTGAATCAGCTCCCCCACTTTTCCCATGAATATAATTCAGGTCATATAGTTCGAAGTCCATAATGGACCAAACTGAGTGCTTGCCAGTCGATTTGGTGAGATTGATTCGTGTCCGGTTTGTAAAAAAGAAATCGCCTCTGCCACTGCCTACTCATTTGCGTTCAGTTGCAAGTGGTTGCTGGATTTGTAGAATACGCGCTGACATCAAACTCGTTGGAAAAGTTTCATTCCTGTCTTGCCGCAATTCTTCTGGTGAGTTCATACCAAATTGGGGATCCGCTCAGCTTGTGTCTTGCTCTAATTAGAGCTCTTCAACAGCACACATCCTCGGGCGCGTCGAACCTGGAACCTTTGGCATCTGACACGCTGGGACAGCGTGTTACTGCAATTCCACTAGCGCAAGCTGGACGCACCTGGAATGTGACGTCTGGACAGGTGTCAGTGTTTACATTTGGGCCCTGTAACTAGTTCACCCAACGGCTCAAACGCCGACTCAGTAATTGTTCTGCTTGTGTAGACCTAGCGACTTGCTTGTCAGGGCTTTCCTGTGAGGTGGCGCCAAAGAGGCCTAAAACATACTGGGTAGATTTAGATTCGTTCCTCAGGTACAATAATTCAGTTGCGCTTAGAGAGCGCTGGTGTAGTAGCGACAACATGTTCCTCTGACATGTCCGGAGTTTAATCCTTGACAAGTATATTCGCTGCTGCTGAACTTTAATAGGAGCGATATACGAGCTCAGTGCTGCCCTCCTTGAGTACAAACCTACAAGAATAACTGCGTTTGGGTTTATCTGCAGATGGAAACATATTGACATCGAGATTTTTTGAATGCGAAACGGTATACGTCTTCAGTTAACAAAGATGCAACCATATTTTCCGACTACGAGTCAGATAATCCATATTTGCAAACTCTCCTGTTTACCGTATCTCATGTCTATTTATTGAAAAGAATGTTATAATACAAAGTTGCACCTAACCAGCAAGGGTGAGCCAAATTTAGCAAAATAATGAGATAAATATTGATCGATAAATGAGAAGCAGCGTAGGCTCAGCCAAGCCACCACAACAAAAATATGCAGTTCACCTTGTTTTCCACTTTTCAGTTAAGAGGAGTAAGACAAACCGCATTATTTTTTGTTATTTTACAATCCCAGCATGCGAATACTAAAATGTAAGGTAGAGGAAGTTGATCACGCACAACTCCAGATGCATTTTTCGCATGGGTTGGGCCAAGAAATCACTTCATCTCCCCAGGTTCGTGCATTTTAAGTTTGACGTATCGAGTAACTGTTCACAAGTAACAACAGTCATCTAACATAGAAGCCGACCTGACGATATTTTACAGTCCATCAAAAACATCAGCTCGTGGAACGTTTATTTTTTCAGCAATCATCTGATTCGAATGGTCGTCAAAGGTGACCTAACTGCATACACCTATTGCATATTAATTGAGAGTAAAAACTGATCAATGGTTTATTGCATACTTCTCTCATAAGCGATGATGTCTCGATGTTAAAAAAGCGGTCGCTTTGCTTTAACTTATTGGATTAATTTGCCTGTGCCATAATATCGTACCGACGATTCGAAATTAGAGCCTGGTGAAATATTTTAGATTACCGGCGTGTTTAAGCACAGTTGAGCGTTGAACTTCTTTCCGTAGAAAAATACCAATTCAATTAACCCCCAGTCCACAACATGGGACCCAGCTTATCTGCCTATAATCATTAATCTTTGTTTTTTTGAAGCCCGAATATGTAATTTCAAGGCGACACGACAATGGGTTCGTTTGCCGCAGCACACCTGTTATGGGGTTGCCTACAACAGCGTACGTTGTAGTCATTTCTGGCACATGACTGGCATGTGTTTTGCCAGTAGCTTGGAGTGTTGCAAATTCATATTAATGTTACTGGGTTTTTGGTGTGTGCCATTACGAAGTGAGAACAGGTGTGAACGAAAAATTAATTCAAACTACTTGAATCCACGGTAGTTGATTCCTGTTGCATTCGTTTTTATTGTTCCATTAATGGAGCCTTATTTAGAAACTAGTGACTTGTACGAATCCGCTAAATTGGCACTAAACACGACCCTAGGGTAAAGCGTGGTCACATCACAAGCTTGGTTTAATTGTTCCCAACTGTTTGTCAGCATATGGTGACCCATTTTCCAGTGGATGTTATACGGGTTTCCAGTGTCAATTTGGGTTACCAAAAATGCGCACTGCAACGAACTTCTGGCCTTATTTTGTCAAAAGCCTGATGCGTTAAAACGTTTCAAACAATTGGGAAGACTAGTTGAATGCAAGTCGAATGCGTAAAGGGAAGCGTCATCACAAACAAGAGTTGGATGTGGACGTTACGGCTTACCACATAATGAGGCACCAATGTCATCAAGTCCCTTATTAATGAAACATCTTCCGCTAACTTACCGAACTCAGCGATGGAACCAGCAGTCATCTGTGCATTCCGTGTTATCAGTGTTCAGTTCAGCTTCAGAGCTCAACAGCATAAACGACGTTGAACTGCAACCAGTTTTAGACGGAGGCACAGTTAAATGAACGAGTGTTGCTCCTGGTCCCTGCACCATTTCTATAGATGCTCACCTCTTTGGAAGAATGGGAATTGCACAGAACATCACTCCGTATCTCCTAATGCAACACAATTAAGGACGGTGCTGCATACACTTCACTTTATTAGGCATTTTTTCAAAACCCGGCAAAAAACAATATTTTATCAGCTTATGACGTGCAAATCAAAGTGAGGAAGCTTTCGTCAGATTTCGTAAAACGTATATATCATCTTGAGCATGCTGTCACGTTCATTTAGCAACAACCGCACAATAAAAAATGACCGCGTTTACCAGTACCTTATTCTTATTCATTATGTTTTCTAAGACAAAGTATGAATAAGAGCAGTCGGAATATAAATATCTGATAAAGCATGAGTGTGTTTGTCCTTTATTAGAAGAACAGAGAACATTTGCCATTATACCAAGTCGTAGTCTATAAGTAGGAATTGGTTGAACACGCCGTCGAAGACTTTGACAATGCCAGTCAGAAAGGCACTAAAAGGGGACTGAAAGGAGGATTGATTGCGATGTTGATTTTCAGGTGGTTTTGAAGAGGTAGATTAGATGCCTCGCCCGCAATCCTTCTATAGGGATTCAATGTAAATTTTGGGATTTAACACACGGGATAGTGGTTGACGTAATCTGTGAGCAACAGTTTAATGAGGGATGTTGACGTATAAGTTTATCGAATTTCGTTCAGTTGTGTCAGGGGGAATACGATCACATGAACTTATCCAGTAGTTTCAGTGCCTGCCACCAGGTTCATCATCTCTCCTTTTCTAAAGTTTGCCAAATGCGTTGAAATTGGCACCAAGTAACATAGTATCCTCTTAGGAGGAAAAAATCTATCTAGCGAACATTGTGTACGGGAATCCCGAACATTTTTACCACAAAGTGTTTGTGGGAAGATAATGATAAGATAATGAGTCACACATTACACTTGAGAAAAACAAAACCCTGACTAAATTGCCTTGAAATCTATTTTGTCGGACAGTTTATAAGCCTTGAATTAACCACCTTGGAAGTAGACATTCTGTTGCAGCAATTCTGATTCAAAATAATGCTTGTCCATTTATCCAGCTCAGCCCAGAATTAAAGGTTATTCAGTGTAAACAATTAAAGACATTGGCTTGTACGTTATTTAGTGTGTCAACAGTAGCTCTTTGACGACCGGGCGGCTGTCCAACCCTGTTTAGTCGTTTTCAACCTTCAAGGGTAATAATGCGTGGATATGCAACAAATGTTTTTGTTTACACGTGGTATAGTGTTGCTTGGATACGCATGCTATTGTTAGTAGGGAAATTCACAAAATCCATATTTCGATTGGCAGTTGACTGGTGTCTCTAACAAACTAACACTAACAAATCCGGTGGTTCAGCGACAATCGGCCATGAAAACACACTACTTCGAATTTAGCTGGTGCTCTCTTTTGTACGAATTTTGACAGCAAATGGTTAGGTATCTATAAGACGCAACTGTTTTAGGGTTTTGCGTGCAGATAACTAGAGAACTTTTAGCAATGCATCCTTCCTCATTGTCAAGCTCTGATGAATTTTTTGTTCCGCTGGCCAGTTAAGGTCGTGATTTTCATCTGCTAGACTCTCTAGCAGACAAAGAACGCCATTCAGCTATTACCTATAAAATGTTTTGAGGCGTGTAACTTTCAGCCACGGATCAGACATGGGCTTATAATGTAAGGAAAAATAAGTGATCGAAGACGAGCGTTTCTATAGTTACCAGTCTGAATACCTCATTTTGAAAAACCAAGATTGCTGTGCTTCTAGACACACAAGTAAACAAATTCTTGGTTAGGTAAACATTCATCCTAGATGAAAGAATTAGCGGAAGCAATGAGGTCACAAGCAACTACATACAAATGGAGTCCTCCTTTAATATGTTTAGCGATGGCACTTTCCTAGAGCGGGTCGGAAGTAGCGGAGAGCGGATGTCGCGAGAAATTTGAAAACGGGATGTACTGTAGAGTCCTATCACATTTGCGCATAATTTCACAGCTACTTTGCAGCCCTATAGGAGGGAGCGAATTGTCCATGCCTCCTTAAAACAAACAGAATGGATCAACAGTGCACCGCAAGTGAAAAACCTTTTGAAATAAGACTTTACCAAGTGAAGAACGCTCAAAGTTAAAAAAACGAGACCAAAGCACCAGTGTAACCAAAGACGAACGCGTGCACCACCTCACTGAGTTCTGCCACCTCGCGTGATAAAATAAATTACATTCGAAATTAATAAAAGCAGCGAGGAATCGCATTTCATGTTTTTCTCTGCTGTGTAGCAGTTAAAATTAAGCATACAGGACGGGTGCCCACAGTTGTTTTTTTCTTGGACTTAACTTGCAATTAAGCCTATCTGCTGAACTTGGAAACGGAGTCGAATCACGGATCTGCCTCAAGAATGGTCGCACTCTGGATACTTAGTCTATGGAAAGCAACGAATTTGTTCCAAAAGGCTGCTCCAGAACGGAGCCGCGTATCAAACACGGCGTTGTTCGCCACTAACGGCCTAGTAGGAAGTCCTCCGCAAGGAAGATTTTACCTACTAGGTAAACCACGTCCGGGTTCATCTTCGTGTGAATTGTCAGTGCTGCTGGTTGTCAACTTGCATTTTTGCAGAATGTAAAATTTAACCGCCAAGATAACGTAGTGTTCACTGTTTTAATACTAGGGTGTAATAGTTGTTCAGCAGATCAAAATCCACAGTTGGAGTTCCACAAGAAAAGAACGTCTGATTTCACCGTTGGCCTTAAGCGGACCAACCCCAAGAGTAAAAGAAACGAGAAATAATTTCTGCCCTAAGTTACGAAGACAGCTCCTTCACAGCTAGCTAACCTCTGATGGACCGGAAAACCGGGAGCAGGAAAATACTCATAAATGTTCTCCACATTTATACGACTACACATCCAAATCAGGAACTGTCAAAATAACATCAAGGATAGTTTGATGAAACCAGCTACCTTAGTATTTTCTCCATCAATACGAACTGAGTAGCTTTCAAAGTCTTTCTGGTTAAATAATTTAGCATAAAATTAACACGTGTCCTAAGTGGAACACCCTAAACCTTCTATTCAAAGGGATGCATATCTTAGGTGCAAACCATCCGGGAGTTCATGTCAAGTTTATAATGTGGATCGATGCTATATATATATATATATATATATATATACTGGGACTGGTTTACATAATATAATCATTTTAGCGCATTTCAACTGCTCACCTTCCATCCTTCCTGGTGGTGAACGAATATAATCTTGGAAGCCTGTAGATGTTCTGCATTCCTACTCCTGTTTTTATCACGGACAAATCACGAGCTGCAAAACCCCACTGTCTTGTGTGTGCTATGGAATTAAGAAAATATTAGGTGTTGTCTTGCTGAGTGTGGCAAAAACCCAATCAGAGAAACACATGCTGTGTCTTAGAGTTTACGTATACATGACGGGAATTTTTATATATCCAGAGTAAGTTCAACATATGCGGCTGATAGAATCAGCGGCTTAGTCGTTTCAACCGTCTCAGAATACACCACAAGTTTACCTCATTATGTTACTGTTGTTACGAAATTTATAAAAGAGCTTAACTCACTTATGATGTTATACCGAAGATTCTAAATTGTAACCAGCATGATTCTTGGCTTGGCAGCCTTTGGTCTGTCATGATTAGTCCACCTTCAGGAAGAAGTCATCCATTCCGTCTCTTAGCATTAAGTGAGCTACTTCACAGTGCATAGCAACAGCGTTGCTAATATTCGGACTCTGGCCCTTCTGATTTGCGAGTCATTGTGCCACCACTGTTGTTACAGGACCAACCGAATGAAGCAAAACTCTCAGATGTAAAAGGGCTTTCTATGTAAAATTCAGTAGATTTCGCAACCGCTTTCGAGTACTCAGACAAAGCCACCCAGAAGTCCCCTACTGAAGTCACATCTAGTAAAAACGCTTTCCTTGAATGATCGTTAAAAAATGGTTCCTCAGAGCGAACCTGCCACGCGCAAAACAAATGCCATACAATTTATTTGATTTTGAAGAGGCTATGCGCTTATCCTCAGATTCCTGTTAATTTATTTACTTGAAGAAGGGAATTTCACAACAACATTTTTATTCCTGTTCCAGTTATGGTGATATGGTGCCCTCAACAATACTGGGTAAAATTGTCGGTAGTGTGTGCTCTCTGTGTGGAGTTCTGGTGATCGCTCTCCCGGTTCCAGTAATTGTTTCCAACTTTTCAAGAATCTATCAACAGAATCAAAGAGCGGATGGACGAGCAATGAGGCGGGTAAGTTGTAATCCGTGGTTGAATAATTTTGCCTTCGGTAAATTCAATGGCCATTAACACTAAACCACTTAAAAATCGGACAGCAAGGAGTGGATATATGTCAGCACCACTACAAGTGTAATGAGAAAGCTTGCATAACGGTCGCAGGACAACACTACGTAGTACTCGCAAGCCGTCGTAACTCACACAATCCCAGTGATTATTTCGTGAGACTTAAGAAAGATTCGCAACTTCTTTCGAAGTTGGACAGTAACGATAAAGTATGACGTACATGATGCAGATGGGTAATAGTATTTTCCCTCGTTTGTGAAGAGTGCCGCGGACGAGTGACCATTTTGTTAAGAATAAGAACCGCAGCCTACTTTATATAAGAGCGTCAAAGAAGTAGAGAGCTATTACATTTAAATCACAGCTTACGGCTGCTGAAAGTTGAAGGTGGCGTAGACTGAGCTGAGAACCTTGGTGATGCCTGTCGGTCTGCTATTTTCTGACGTGCTGCAAGACTGTAATGACGTTTTTTAGAACGTTATTCATCCCTACACTAAATCATTTCTACGTGTACACCGTTGAATAATCCATGCAAATCAAGTGAGCTTGAAAATATAACAAAAACACGATAAAATATCTGGCTATGACATTTTCCAATTGCCATAATTTACTGTAAACAAATCCCTTTTTATTCTGTCAATTTACGATTTGGTACATGTACAGACATTGCAGTAGGCTTTCCATTTTAGAAAACAAGACTATTTTATAGCAATCGGCAGTAGATGGATGAAGCTAAGGAATCACGGGTTGGTACATTTCTATGATTTAGCTTTTTAAATCCTGCGACTCAGTAACTTTCGAGATGGACAGTATCAGCTTTCCTTTTTGCATTTATTCTGCACACAGATCACTGGAAAATGTTTTGTACTTCCATCCGGACAAACAACAGACTGTGAGCAAGACGGCCCTGGTGCACCTGCACCCCCTAGTCGCACATCATCGTGGAATGATTCTTGGAATAAGGCGTACATAAGGAGGATGTACAGAAATTATTTAGACCATGGCGGGAGGTGTTTAAAAATTGCCCAGGCTTTCACAGTCCCCGCCGTTTAACTTCCACGCTCTTCATTGTAACATAGAAAAGTATTCGGAGTAACTTGTAAAGGCTGACAAAGGTAAATGAACCGCGAAATGTACCCAGTGAATTCCAAGCACCCCGAGTAAATACGCTGTTAACGTTTCGAATATCGTCCTGTAACTATGATTTCTTTCAGCATTTTTGTATTCCAATAATAACAGCCAGCTCATATTCATCTTACTACAAAGATTTTTATTACTCTTCTTCAAATTGGCCATGCTCTGGCTGATGTGCTTACAAGTCAATCATAAAAACAGCAATGCCTTCTTATGTTGAAGGTAAACCGAAGACACTTGAAACACATGATAAATAAAATTTTAAGGCAGTAGCGCAATCTGTAGATTAAGAAACGAGTGTAGCTTTACTGAATTCATCGCATGAAACTTCCAGTAGACGACATTACTCTAGCTTAATCTGTACCCTGTCCGTTACGTTTTTCAGCGGATACAACTGGAAAACATGGTGAGAGAACACCATGAACGTGTCAGGCGTCTTACAGCCCGAAGACTCTCGGACAGCAGTTCCGCTTCAACTCCAATCCGAACTTCATCCGTGAAAGAAGGACAGTCGACCTTATGAAGCTGCATCCGTCCAGCGGCAAAGTGGCTCTTTTCTGGGATGTGACATTGTGCAGAAAGGAAAATCCACGACTGTGTTCATCGTGATATTGGTCATTCCGTGGTAATATATTATCTGTAAACAACCACTCGTCTAGTTGCCAGACTAAACGGAAATTTGTACCCATAGACCACAAAATGAAATACTGCGAGGCGTGATTTTCTGTGTATGACAACTTCCAGCATATTTTTTTCACACGCAGAATATACTAAATTTTTCAACAATAATGCTGCGCTGTGCTACGCGGATCGGTGAGATAGATAGATGTTATGGATGGAACATGAAAGCGTGACTGATGCGGTTCTGGCGGACCAGCATGACTAATGTGTTGATCTAGTGTAAAAGTTTGGGTCGCTGTCAGTCTCCTTGCACACATAAGTGATTTTAGCATGAATGGTGCTCCTTACTAGCCAGGATAAGGAATCGTAGCCTAAAAGTGAGGCCACCTGTTTATCATCGACGTGCCGGTATAATTTTCGATTCTTTCAAGCCGTTGTGTATTGCAGAACTACTCCCAATATAGAAACATGCAGGTGTTACCAGAAAAAGCCTGATAGCACACCGGCAGGGTGATAATAAATAAACTAATGGCATTCCAATAACTCTACTGTAAATGACGCAGCCTTCCTTTGGATGAAAATATCAGGCGGGTAATCATCAGAAAATGAAACAAACTTATCTGGTTTTCAGGTGGGTGGGTTTATCATGTGAGTAAACCGACGGCCTTCAAGACCCATTCTGCTGAGGCACGCACGTTCGCATGTTGTGAAAGTCCAAATAATTGAGACTGCACCGGAGAGTTTCAACTCCTGAACTGCTCGCTTGTTTTCCAGCTTTGTGCCCAAAGCTTTTCACTTCCGCTTGGATAGCTGTCCTTCTTGCCATGAAGAATATCAGGTTCTTCCATGACCTAATATTGCTGATCGTCTGTGGTAGACACGTCTCCTGTCGGGCTTTAATTGCGACCAGTGTCTACCGGCAGCATCACTTTCGTCCCCGAGAGGGCTCGCTGCGGTTGCCTACTACAGGCAGGTTGGTGTTGGTCACTGTTTCTAGAAAGATTAATACGAGTAGGGTGAAGTCACTTAGCTTCAGTGCTCTTTGCACTCCATATCTGAACGAACTCAAAAGAGTCGTGGTAAAGTACATAATAGCCCTGTTCTCCTCATTCAAGTCACGTGTCTTACCTGTAACTAAAGCTCCAACGGATCCAGCATCACTACTTGATTATCAAGCAACGTAAACTGTATATTTTTTATATCTCTACATTCGTCTGTATCTACCTGTGTCTGCAATTGTGCATACGCCTATATGCACGTATTTACAAAGAACCACTGGAGCCTTGATACACTCGACCGAAATTCCATAGATTGCACAATCATTCTTATCTCAGGAAGTAGCAGCGACTATCTTGAAGAACCAAAATTCTTCCTCCAATTTTTGCAACGCGTTCCTCTATAACCGAGCCAGAATGAAACTTTTTCTACTGCAATTAAGGGGCACATTACTACCCAGATGTTCAAACTTCATCGTTAACAGACCAGGTGCATCGTAAGAGCACCAAAATGATGCTAATACAACCACCTGCTTTCTTCTTTTTTCTCCTTCTGTCAGCTCCAAGCATTTAAATTATAAAAACACACCATAAATTGCAGCTTCTAAGAAATCTAGGATCGACGTTGACCTCTTAAACTCTTAATGAATTAAGAAAGTCTGTGAATCATTCCTGTGGTTACTTCTGTGATTCAAGTAACACCGGACTCTGGCAGTGCAGACAGATTCACTCCGCGACGCTCTGAATTAAAAAATCAGTTGTTATTGACATGGATCAGCATTTACTGGCAAACCAAGTTCTCCGTGTGAGCGAAGTAAATTCTTTTTGCCTGATGACCGTGAATCACGTTCGTTGAAATTGGTTGGAGGAAACAGTCAACGTCTACAGGATTATAGAAATACGTGGCAAAGTAACAAAAATTATCTGGTGGAAAGCGTCCGTAAACAAAAATCTGGATAAGTTGTCTGGGTACGGTTTGAAGAAATTAATGTAAAAGTTTACCTGACGGGCAAACCATAAGTTGCGGAAAGACGCGACTGACTACCAAATGTGGATGACACAATGTGGTGCTGATGGAAAATGATGGATTACGAATACCTAGAAATGAACTTAATTTGTAGTTGGTTTTTATTCAAGTCACTGACGTTTTACAGCAAGCAAAATGACATTTCCCGACTTCTCTAAGCATACAACCCGAACTTATCGTACATGTACTTGGAAAATGAGTAAGGTTACATTTGCCGTCCATATATGAAGGCAAGAAGTAGAGCGAAAGTCGGCTTATTAGCACGCTACTGACTCTTAACTAGATTTAGTCCTGTTTGACTAGGCACCGGCTGCTTAGGCTATGAATGGAAACAAATCATGGGTTCCTCTCTGAACGTGCCTCATGCACGCAGTAAACAGGTTCATCCTGGCATACACAGCTCAACTCGTTGAAATAATGAATGCACTACAAATTACTGATGGGAGATAGGACACTGGATGAGTTAAGTCATTTCAGTAAGCTGAGAGATAACAAACTTTTCTGAAACTGTTTCAAGTCGACTATCGACGCATTTTGTAGAAAACGGTCAAAACAGGAGAACATTGATGAAGTGTTCCTGGCCATTATTGAGCCACATTTGGAAACTACGGACTACTTGCCTTCTCCCTTACAACAGTACACTGTCATCACAGGCGGACATGTGCTTGCTTGCATACCTGATACCTTCATATAACAATCGTCTTTAATCTTGTATCACTTTGTGCCGTGAGCTTCATTGAAGAATGAAACCATAAGACAAGGTCATATCCTTTTACCTAAAAATATTAGTATGTGTTGCACGTTTGATGAGATGGCGGTTGTCTTATTAACTATGAAGCGAACCATCACTAGTTGAGTCCCCTATCAAACCCAAATCCGTGTGCAAATGAGAGTATTTGTCAACTATGTTTCCGTTTCCAAGGGGGAAATTAGCTCTCATCAAGCGTATTTTTCTCATAGGCGGTTAATCCCTAAATACAGTTGATATTGCAACACAATAGTGACGACGTACCTTAGTTTGAGGATTGAGTTACGAACTGCGTTCCGAAACGCTCCTGCAACCAATTTGAACAGTAAGCAGTTCAAGTTTTCGTTTGAGAAATTAGAAGGTTTCTTGCATCTCTTTTGAAAAAAAACTAGATTATGTGAGCTTGCCCATCAGATTTGCTGAATGACTGGTCACTTCTGGATGGCCGGACTAGACAAGTTCTCTGTAAGGCTTGAATGTTTTCACGCCTGATGGGGTTCTGTAAGGAGACTGAAGTAACGATATAGGTTTATCCTAGTCAGAGACTGACTCCGATCTAGGTTCTCGTTCCCCTTAAGAAACAATTGGTCCGTACGATCCCCAAGACACTTAGTATTGGATGTTGCGTTTATAAATGCCGGTTTTCGAGCATCTATCAATTCGGTGATGAAATTCTTCGACCGACTGTCGATACATGAGCCTGAAAGTGATTCACATAGATGAAAGATCCTTACATAGTGTCATATTATTCCGGCGAGAGAAAGTTTTTCCCGGTGTTTTAGGACTTTTGTCTTCAGCGTACTACAATACCCAGTGGATAATTATAGGTTGGTGAACAGGAATTGTTGCCTCTGCCAGTAATCTTTATGTTCGAAACTTGCGTGAAGGATGATACATGAAGTCATCCATTTTGTGACATGTGGCTACTCCCATCACGATATATTTGAGGAATAGGAAACTGCTAATGTAGCTGTTATTCTGTGTCGAATTGGATGCAAGGCGCAAAAGTATGAAAAGGAATCGAAACTAGATACACATAACGATTATGGAAGCGAAATAAACAAAGGAAAGTCTAGAATACAAGGCGTAGGTTCAGTAGTGACAGTAGTGTAAAAATATAATGACGAATTAGGAGACACACAAAATTATGTCATTTTTTCCACATGCGCTTAACATAGGCAGTGGCGATGACAGCACTACATTTTATGCTCCAGGGATTTGGCTTAAGAGTTATCCAAGTTCACGGAAACATGACGTTGTTCTACCTAACTATTTGTGTCTACACGTGCCTTTATCTATGGCTGTCTTTGACAGACGGAAGTGGTAGTCGTATCGATAGCGAGAAACGTGAGTTACGTCACACTCTAGTGATGACGATATTTTTAACTTCTGAGGTCATCAGCGCTGAATGCCAATAGAATGCGAACCCTATTTCTGGCTCATATTTGACGGGTCTTCTAAGGTACGTCCTTATGGAGTCATCGGACTACCCGCCTGATTCAAAGAATTTGTGTAGATAAGATTCTGATAAATGCATGCCGTGAGGGCAGTATCCAATTAAATAAATGGCCACGAAATCATGCGACGTTGCACGCTAGGTGCCAGGTTCGACGATCAACCGCCAATAGACCCTATGAAGCTACCAAATTTCAACACAATGCCAATAAATTTGGGGCTAAAAACAGTCTGGACGGAAGAATAGTCATTAAACATAGGATGGCCTGCATGAGGGCAATAGAATCTGAACAATTCACGATGCAAATAGAACCAGAAGTAGAATGTACCGCTGGAAAGAAAACCTGCCTTTAATATTAATTTCCTTGGCTGGTAGGTGACCGGGAGAAAAGAACTAACCACGGCTACTCTTAACTACGCAAGCCAGTTACCAGACTTAGCGAAAAGATCAATGACTGCCTGATAAACCGCTAGTGAATGCATCGACAAAAAATGTCGTGTACTCCCGATCTCATTCTTGTTTTCCTTTAAGTTTTCTCTAATTCGTTACTGAGAATGGATATTCTACATTGCCTGTGTTATTATTTAATTTTTCACTGATGTGGCCATTTAGCAGTGAATGGTTCCTTGAAGTCATTCTTTTGGGATCGTTCGATGGCTGTTTGTATAAATCCGTTTCAGCTTTCTGATGTAATAGATTACGCGTTGGCAAGCTGATGTCCAGTTTTCAGAATGCTAGTTAGTCTACACTCACCGCATGCATAATACGGGAGACGACGAATAGACTCCCTTTATTACGTAAGATTTGCTTTGGAAATCCTACCCAAGGAATGGGTTCGCGTTGATAGCTTTTGAAAGCGTTCTTCCGGCCGAAAGTTTGCTCGGCAATCTTTTTGAAAAACATTAGACATGAAAACAAGCACTGTTTGTTCTTTCAACCGTTTAATACTACTTCGGTGTTTTGAAGTCTGTCGTCTTTGTATTCAAAGGTATCATATAACATTTATTGTACATGTTCATTTTAAAAAACGAAACTCCGGAACATACTGAAACCCAAAATTCATTTCCTGCAAATGAGTTTTTAATTCAACAACACAGTGAGCCCTTTCCCCAAACAGTTGATCAGATGTTATTGAAAAAATGTTGAACTTTGCAGTCTATACTCGATTATATTTCGTGGACGCTTGTCTCGGCAAAATAGCCTAAAATCAAACGGACGAAATGGTACGCTTGCATGGTCACCAGAAAATGGGAACACGAACAAAGCAACCATAGCAATACCGGAACTGATATTTAGATCCCCTTAGGTTATAACACCCAAGTCGTGCCTTTTATTGCATGGAGTCCTAAAAACGTTTCATGGGAATGATGAACCGACTCTTTATAAACGGAGTCCGGAGCAAATCGAAAAAGTTGAAAGCTACGTGATGGGTAGCTCTCTTTACTAAAGTCGTTGCGCAACTTCCCGCACTTTTTCACGTTTGGAATTCTTCTCTCTGTGACAAATCAAAAACACACTTCGGAAAGTTTTGTTGTAGGCGCTGTT
Source organism: Opisthorchis felineus (assembly GCA_004794785.1). NCBI lineage: Eukaryota > Metazoa > Platyhelminthes > Trematoda > Opisthorchiida > Opisthorchiidae > Opisthorchis > Opisthorchis felineus. The sequence continues at coordinate 594,935 of SJOL01006765.1, forward strand.
CGCTAATGATGAAAAGTGTATTATTCCCGCTAAAATCGACGTCAACGACCCTTCCAGTAAATTTAATTCATTTATGCTGATAGAACAGTCCAAATTATGACGAACATGGTACAGAAGGCAAGAAAGATATGGTTATTAATGGTGGTGTTTTGGGGCGAAAGAAATTTTTGTTCATCAGTATTCTTGGATGAAAAATTGTAAAATCTCATTAAGCTTTATTTCACGTCGGCCAATTTAAAGCAGGTTAGCTGGTGGCCGACGCATCAGTATAACTGTTCGTATCAGACTTATTGTTTCATATTATTGAAGGAGTTATATACATATAACATATACATATATATACAACATATATATATATATATTTATATATATAAATATGGCTGTAAAATGTGTACTTCTTTCTGTAAATCAACATAATCAGAAACTTGGCGTTTGACACCAGAATATTTATGTTTTTTTACACCGGTAACAGAGATAATCAGCTTTACCGGATAAATTACATGATACATCAAAGAATATATTAATCCATATGATTGGCATCTTAGATAGAAAACACCATTCTCCGCAAGATTTTTGAGAAACCCTACCGATAGGGAAGTCACTCCATCGCATGGCCCAGTTTGCGAATCCGTGGAAGGCTATGCGCTTAATTTTGCGGGCACCGTTTCCCTAAACTTCAACACCTTGCTACGATCTTACCAGCCGGGAAGATATGAATAACTGATATCCTCATTGGATTCGCCAGTTATCAATGATGAAGTAAGAGGATACTGACGGTCTGCTCAGAGGCGAATATAATATAATGTAAAATATATAATACATAATATAATATAACATGTATAATAATTAAAGAATAAAGTCGGCGGGCAAACGTGCAAAGGCCTGTCACGAGCCCCCAGCTTGCGCAAACCTCATGAGATGCAATGGGCATCGGTACCATTTTCATGTTTATGTGTGAGGTATCGGCGTCCTGTCAACTCCTCTGATTTACAGCGTAACACTAAACTCCCCACAGTATAACATCATGAGTGTTACCGGGAAAATTCCGCTTACAAGCAGTCAAGGTGGAAATGGATATTCCAATGGTATTTCATTAACTCTGTGGTGAATGATTGTGTCTCCCCAAGGATGATCATTAGAAAATGGAACGCACTTATCTGAGTTCCAGAAGTTTAACTTTATCAGGTGGAACGGTGCTTGCACTGCAATCTAGAGGACGAATCCATCTGAGGCGCATGCGTCCGCATGTTGTGCAAGTTCAGTTGATCGAAGCTGCATTGGAGCACTTCAGGTACTCCGGAATGGCTTGCTGTTTCCAAATGTTGCAAACGTTCCGGTCACAAATGTTTGCACGCTTCTTTGAAAAGTAACTCTTTATGCCGCTTTGTCAGGGGCTAAGTACTCTCAGAACCTAAACTGGGTGGTAAAGTTCTGCAAACTTAAATGACGACCTTCCCAATAGCAAAATTCAGGGCATCCATGATTTTGAATTCCGCTATGCAGTTGACCGTGATCAGTAAATTTCGGGATGAGATTTTCGGTCATTCGTTTGAATTGAACTAACAACGGGCCTGGTTTCGCATTAGACTTCATCCAGAGCCACTTAATTTCCGAAGGAATACGGTGTTGAGGATTCCGTCGTTCCAAGTGGTTCGAAAGATTTTGCGCGGAGGCTTTAATGGAAGTTAGTCAAGAACCCGAACATGTTGTCTATAGTGCGTCCGGGTCTTGCTGCAGTACAGTTGTGAAGACCGTACAGCAACAAGATATTCTGGAAAACTACTGTTGAGGCGCAAGTGCTGACTAGTCGATCCATGTTTTTCAAGGCGATCAAATATCTTGCTGGCATCCACAAACTGTGGATCTATTTAGTGGCCACGTGTAAGACGTGAATAGTGTGCTTGCAAGATAGCTTAAATACGTGTATTACTGTATTTCACAGCCGATTAGCTGGTGCGAAGTTTAAATAATCGACCCTAGCTGATAATTAACAGACTTTTTAAACTTTTTACCCTTAAGTCAAAGTGAGATGCTGCTAAATTGAAAGACATAGTCAGCCGCCATAACTCTACTCCACAATGCGGAAATAAGGCGCATTCGTTTGGAGACGGCAGCTACGAACACTTGACTCGAGCTGGAGTGGTTTAGCAGGAAACGCTTCGGACTAAATAGATAACCATTCAACCGGTACGTAACTGCTATATCATTATCGCAATGGCGGAAATCTCCTGCGGAGATTGTTGTTAAATGCATACATAAAAGGCAAGGGCATGAAAACCGCCATGCTGCACTTCGTATCTACTTAGAAATCGTTGAATGCAGATCCTCAAATTGGTGGACGAAGTTTTACTCCGGCATGAAAGCTTTTGATGGAGATGGCAAATTTGTCTGGACGGCCAAACATTTGTAGGACAATGCACATCACTTATCAACTAATGGAGTGGAAGGCCATGGTGAAGTTCGCTAACAGTCCGCGAATCTGTTGATTAGGTTTACGGAATCTCTCTTGGATTTGCCTTGCAGAAAAAATGAAGTCAATCGTACCCCAGCCACCCCGAATTCCATACTGCTTCTTTGGACCCTTTTTCTACATGACGCCATCAACTATCTGTTGAAAAGCATACAAACCATATTGTTTTCTGTTGTACATACGACACTGGTTTACTAGCTGCCTATTGCCGTCCAGCTCCTTTCCCTCTATACACAGAAATTGTCGTTGCATCCGTCAAATCTTCGGGCACATTTCAACTCGGAAATTTTAGGTCGATACTTTTTTTCTGAAATGTCAGTACTCCGAACTTGAACGCTTCCGAAATCAAGCTGTCCCAATACTCACCAGCTTTGTGGTTCGGTTATATCGCTTGGCACTTCTGCAGCTGTTGGCAAATCAGCCAAGGTGGTCTTCACTTTATGTTGGAGCAAGTGGGTTATATAGTACAGCTTAGCATCCCCTGGTAAGTTGAACAGTAATTAAAGTGATGCTTTTAGGCCACCGGAATCCTGTCCAGTTTTTTCCAATTTTTTCCTCTTAGCAGCTAGGGGTATTGGAATATCGGTCTATAGATTCCCTCAAATCTGATAAGGAATAAAATTTGACAACGCCAATCTCCGTACGAGTGAATGGCTCACCATTCTTTTTTTCCGCAGGTGTTTCACAAGCATTGTTTCTGAGGCTTCTGAGTTGTTTTCGGACCTTAGTGTCGGTCGGATCTTGGATTATTTTGCCATATACCACATCCTTCTGTTAAATCAGGGTGGTTATATTGGGTCACTTTCTTCAGGCCATTCTTGCATCCGCTCTTGCCTTAGTGCAATCGTATTCATAGCAGATGCTCGGATATGCAGTCATATTTGGAATCACTGGCTTCCGGTTTGTTTGGTGAAAGTCACCCAACAACCATTGTTTTAGAACCTGGCAAAACTCCAACACTCTCCTCGATTATCAGCTTTCTCGTATCCACCTTGAGTGGGTTTCATCCTGATACAGGTTTCATCTTGTAACACTTTTCCGAGCGTAATACGTGCTTTAGCAAACGACAAAGAGTGATCCGCATTTCATTCAGCTCCACGCATCACTTTTGTAATTAATACATTAAGGAGATCTGTTTGCCGTACACCGACATAGTCAACCGAGTATCCAGGTTCATTTCCTGGATAAGTCCACATGGCGAGCGATGTTCGAACCATAGTGAACCACCGTCAGTAACATTCCACATCTGTCCCTGATCCGATTCCAAATGGACCAGTATAATCTTCTAATTTTCCCAGTTCTTGACAACTCGAGCACTGAAATCGTCCCACAGAAAGAGATAGTCGCTTGGAAATGCAAATCTAACCAAGACCCGACAGAAGATCGTAGAATAGTTCTTTTATTCGCCTGGGTGTTAAACTGATGATCGCTCCGTTAAGTTTGCTACATGTCACCCTTGACAGCCGGAATTTTCGAGTTGATTCGGTTCGGTTGATTAATTACCGTCTGATTCATGTGACCTGCAACTGCAAATCCGACGTGTTTATATCGGCTATCTTGTATTGTTCCGATTCAGCAAAAGGTGTAATCTGAACGGGCTTGTCATAGATTTCCCTGATCAATCAGCCAGTGAAGTCTATCTTGTAGCGTTTAATTCCTTTTCAAAAAGAGCAGTTTGTCTTTCAGAAAAGTCGCCTTCATCTGTTTACAGGATATTACTCCCGTTCAGGGATCCAATTCTTGGAGATGCACCTTCCCTTTAGAGTCCGGGTCATATGCGGCCCTATGGCTCATTGACTGATAAATTTTCATACAGAGGTTTATTTCGGATACCCCATTTCCAGCCTCTGCATTCAAGGAAAAGCAAAATTCCTATCAACCAATGGATCTCTGAGGATATTAAGGCTATGCGAACAAGACTTGGAGGCCAGCGCAGTGTTTCGGTTTACTGATCGAAAATGTTAGGCTCCGTCAATATAGTTGTTGGTGGTGTTTGGTCACGTCCCAAGTGCGGTTTGCTGACATGGGAGAAAAATCAGCAATCTTAGTTGGAACTTGTCAAGAAGCAAGGTTTGTAACTAAAATTTGACGAACTGTTGACTGCATTAACTGGGTATTGAGAGTATCCTTCGAGTTCAGTGGACTGTTTAAAGAAAGAATAGGGAATGTATAGATGACAAATTTTAACAATATTGTTCACCGAATTCACGTAATTCGTAAGCTTGCGTAGGATAGTGAGTCGCGCGATATTCAACAACGATGAAAAGACGAAATTTCGACTGATCGACTATGGCCATCCTTGTTCGGTCCTGCGATGAACGCTGGCACTTTTCAAGCTACAAAATCCCTGTTTTCTCTTAACGCAAACGTATCTCTCTTGGCGATGGACGACACTGATATACTTTGAAACGCCTCAAAATAGTTTGCTGCATACCTATTCGTTTCCATCCCATAGACAAAAGCTGCAAGAACGCCACTATTATGTTATCAGTGGTCACGTGAGCGCAACCCTTGTGGGCACGTTTGTATTTCGCGGCCAAACTGGCCATATAATACAGGACATAATACTGGGAGCGAGACTGGGCAAGATATGATAAATGAACAATGGTCTTTTCTCTGCGGATACTCATACAGAAAGTTAAACTAGGTGAACTTGAGTCTGATTTTTTCGATGTAGTTTATTTACTCTCCAAATTAGGGTTTTACGCCTCCCAAAACGTTTCACAACGATTCAGGAAAACCATAATTTGGAGCACCAAAAGCTGGCTTGATATGACATGAAATTTAATGACACAGGGCTAAACAAATGGATTTGTCCACTCACACTGAATATGAAACTGGCTCTATCTCATTTATTTAAGGGAGACAAACCGTTGTCCCCTCAAAATATAGTGAACGAAATTTTCTCTGAGACGACTGATTCTGACAGACAGAAACTGAGCAGTTTTTCAACTTTCAGATTGCGACAGGAACTAATTGGAGAAATCCTTGTCCGCCTGTTGTCGCTGACTGCCGTCGGCGGGTGGCAACAAACCCGACCACTAGTGTGATCAAATCAACTTGCTCCAGGCATAAAGAAATGGAATGATATTTTAATATACTAAGCATTTCAGCATTCCATTAGACGTTACACCTCTTCATACATGCTCGGTCAGTGTCTTTCACCTCGCGTACTGCTCGCTCAAGAAAACTTTACTCCTGCTATATGCTCGACTGTCGTCGGCTAACTCAACCAGAGTGTAACGTGAAACATAGCAATCTGGAGGAGACACCGCTGATGCCACTTCGGAGTAACTGATGTCATGACTTGTGCAACGAAATGAGGGGATCGGATCTGCGTCACCCCAACAGAAAAGGATTAGTGACCATTAACGAGTGAAGCCTACAAATCTCTCAAAAACTTAAAACTAGTAGGAATTTGCTCGTAGGTTGCTACAATTACTCGACCGACACGGAAAACACAAATACTAAATCATCTTTTGACCCGGTGGAAACTCAATTCCATCGTTTAAGCGTGAGTCCATTTGCTTCTCAGATGCGATAATTCACATATATCTAGTGCAGTTTGAGAAAGTAGTGTTGACATGTGAGGGTCTTGGTCCTGGCACAATCAAAGACACACACTCCGAACAATAATAAGAGTTTACTGCTTCCTTCTTTTGGTGTGGGCTAGTCAAAATAACTCCTCTTGGAGAGTGGAAGCGGAACCATTGCGGATAGGAGATTTTCGCTCATAAAGTTGACATCGATTGCAGCCGCATTGGAAGGTCTCCTATTTTTAATGAGATACGGGTAGCTGACACCCTTGCATTCTGTGTACAAATGCAGCCCACCGAAATTTATCCATCTTTCAGTTTGTAGGCATGTGTTGATATATTCAAGGGTGCCTGTCCATAGGCACGTGCTGCTTACTATATATGTTGTTTGTTCCAGGTTGTTACGGCCCGCCTCTGTTCCATTTTCAATATGAGAAGCTGCATAATCCATTACTGTACTGCTGGCCACTTTGTCACTCCCCTGGGTACCAGACCACTGGTGCGCACGCTTTGTCAATCAAGACAAAGGACCTC
>SJOL01006765.1:613704-693141 GCA_004794785.1 Opisthorchis felineus
ACCGCTGAAAGTTCGTAACTACATAACTTCTAGTTCCAAAATCCATTGTCTGCCATATGTTTCCTATCTCAATACTGGATTTGTCCTTCCATGGATAACTGGGAAATTCGGTTTTACCTAGCTCTTGGTAACAAATAAGTAGCTCACCCTTGCTCTGTGCCATCGAGGAATATACTCCTTTGGAGCTACAAAGCCTTAGTTTAAACATAGAATTGCATGTTCTGTTGAGCGTATGGTCCATTCTTTCATATTTTTCATAGGTTAGCTGTTGGGTGTGAACTAAATAAAACATATTTCTGGAATCAGTTCCTGATTCAAAGCGTTAGATGCCCATTCTTAGGAGTAATGCGAGCGTGAGCTCCTTCAGTCCGATTCTACACGAGTGGGCTAAACTCGTTGAGTAAAACCATAACTGAAACGAATGATGACGCTTTGAGGTCAGTGGTGATACAACTCCCAACTATTGGTGAAAGCCGCAAAACAGAATTACAATTGGAAACATATCCACTGGTGTTCAGATCACTTCGTCCAGCCCTTGCGCATTTGTTCAATGGCTTCACACAAGAAGCAATAACCGAGCGGCCTGCTTATAAGTAATGATTCAGTCACATCCAGCGGAGTTGACATTATATCGATAACATGCTGCTCTAAGAAACCAAACAACTTTAGTAAATGTGCTGGCACAAGAATGCGAAGTAACCATCAGTGGCCCCACCAGCCCCCTTCAGTCCTGATTAACAATATTAGCGCCACGAAAGATGAAATACCGGTTCATATCATTATTGACATCATCACTGACAGCACAGCATAAGTGTTCAACACTGACTCTCCGCTGACGTAGAGGCGTAATTTATTTGAATAAAAGTGGATGTGGGAGGGACAAGGTGCTAGCCTGCCACAATTATTTTGAGGTTCCTACACATTCAGATACGCATTCAGAAAGTGTAGATAGAAAATAGGAAAAAGGACGCCACTGACTTTGATTAGAAGTCATATACTCTTTCCTACGGGACACAATGCACCATGGTATCTTTTGAAGTAAAGACAGCATACGAACGAGCAGTTAAACCGTGCCTTCGGCTTTTAAGGTAGAAAGATCTACTCTGGTTCTGTCTTGTGCATCCACAGCCACTACTATAAGAAAGCTCAAGGTGGTATAGGAGTAGCTATTTCTAAGGTCTCTCGTGCTCTAAAAAGAAAAGCAATGACAGTACGAGTTGACTGAATCCATGCGAGGGTTTATTATAGGTCTCTTGATCATTGGCCTGTAGCGTAAATAGGGGCAATATACGGGGTCATTGAAGAAAGATGGGCTATATTTTCTTTTGTTGTTTGTTGTTGTTTGTCATCTGTGAGAACGTTTGTGGAATTCTTAAGGTAGGCATGCCAGCTTTAGATGATTCATTGTGCCGGACAGTAGATTGGCATCCAACATTCCGATAGGCCACTATCTCCCTTTTTGTGATAACATGATACCTGTCTTGAAAACGTTTCGCTATCTTATACCGAAATTGTTGTTGTTTGAAAACAAACCCTCCCAAAATCACACCCTCATTCAAGCGGCGACTTTTCCAATAAACACCTGTTGACAGTTACTCTTTAAGTCTGCTGGCCAGAGGTTCCACGCGGAACTGGTCACATGTTACTAGAGTTGGATGAGAGCATACACAAACACGAATCAGAAGAAAACCAAGTATTCATCATCGGACTGAACTGGCGAGGTGACTGATACCGCTCTCTTTGTGACTTCTTGGTTGAATGTTAGGCACCACATGATATGGTTATGGCCCAAATATTATGTTCGTTTGTAATTTATGCTAAAATCGCAGCCCAGGAATTTGGAGAGAGGAGAAGCAGCAGGAACTGCCATGCATTTTGTCGACCCGGAGACAACCATTAGTTCTTGTATGTTGGACGTAAGAGATAAGTTTTAATTATTCAGCACTCTACTAATGTCCTTGGGTTGAACGGTAAGGCCGGCGTTTGTATTAATATCTGAATGTCATTTCAAACTCTGGACTTAACACACTACCTATAATTTAATTCTTTTAATACGATGGAGGCGGCACCATGACAAACTAGATATGTAACCAGTATAGCCTCTTTCGGTTTCACGCTCTTAGGTCAACTGGGTAATACCTGTCTTCCCAGTCCCATTTAGGAAACCCGTTAGAACAGGTGTAGAGACCTTGCCTGTTTGAACTGCGTTTTTAGGTTTGACGTGGTGCTACCAGAGAGGCATGTATGTGATGCAGCACATTCACAGGGCCAGAATGCATAAGTAGCAGAGATGGCTGAGAAAAGGTCAAGTAAGAGTGTGGACCAAAATGCCACATAAAAAGCGTCCTGTGGCGTTGCGAGAATTCTATAATTTACACTTACATTCCTCGCGTTCGGTTGGTCCTCCTCTTCTCAGCGCAATTACTCCGGTGATCCACACCAAACAAGCACTGGACTAGACTGCCATTCATCAGCAGTGCATATCACTGGCAGTGACGGGGGCTAAACTCCGGACACCTAGCATGCGAGGCCAGTATGTAACCACTTCTCCACCAGCGCACGTTCGCCAAAAAAAGAACTATCACGTCTGAAGAGGTTGACGTGTTCATGCTTAAGCCATGTGGTTTGCCCGAGAAGAAACTTCATGTGCGTCCATCATCCACCGGTGGAACAGTGGTAACATCCTTACCTCGCATATAAGATTTCCGGAGTTCAAAATCCTGCATGGCCAAGGATTTACAATGCCGATGAGCCCTGATAACGGCAAAACTCGAGTCCACTTCTTACTCCGTTTTCTAATGTAGGAAGTAATGGAAATGTTCAGACGAGCTTGATCTAGATAGGAAAACGCTTGTTATAAAAAGCAAAATGAATCAGTGATTTTGCACGGGATTTGTGAAGCTTATGCTATTCTGAGCTTTATCAAACGATTATGGTAGCCATTAACTACGATATATTGCTCAAATAGTGCTGTATGTGTGAGCCTTCGTTCTCCGATTGAAAAAGAGATGAATTGTTTGATAAAAGTCTAATTTGCTGCTTACCCGGGATATTTGCTTTGGAGTTCCTGGATATCGACTATGACTGTCGTGATTGTGGTTACCCAAAGATCAACGCTTTACCGAATGACAACAAAACAAAGATTCATGTGATACTGAATTTCACTTATTCTAACTTTAATGGACTATCAAAACATAGTGCGCTGAAACAGTCAGTAATTTGTTGCTGATTTTCGTACTTAATACGGCGATGATACGCCGCCATAATTAGCCTAATCCTGTTGGTTCCACTGAAAACAACGGGGTGTCTTTCCGTCAGTTTCCATGTAGATGATAAATATTGGCATAATTATTCTAGGAGAATGGGAGTGGTTAATAAATTCTACGAAGGCAACCGACACTCATCTTATCTTCGTAACTTCCATTCTCCAGCCATGATCAAAGACGGTAAGAAATACCAACAATAGTGAGTCGAACGTCAAGAAATTTCCCTCAACCTGTTCACCAATTTGCAGCATTACGTTTTCCCCATCACAACCAAACTAAAATACACCGTTCGCGGGGGACTGCAAGTTTTTTTAAATAAGGTGACGGAGAAGACCAAATAGAAGCATCGTATCATCTCTGACTCAAAGAATACACATTCCCGCTGTAAAATAATTAGCAGATGAAAAATAAAAGCTGTTGGGCAGAAATCTATCCAGCTGTCTATCCTTGAAGAACTATCCTTGAAGTTCTACAAAGTCGCAAAATCGCTATGTGAATTAGACTCAACGATACCGACAAAGATTCTTGTTATTGCCCGCAATAAAGCAACTTTGAGCCACATTTCCTCACTGCTGCAGGGTCTGGCTTTTCCGATTTTTTTTCTGTCCGTCCAGATCGGGTGCCTTTCTAACAGGGTTAAATTCCACGAAGCCTAGCGAGATTTAGTATTAAAGGGTCCACCGATGGCCTTCTCCGTGTTCCAATTCTAAATATAAAACCACCTGTTGTCTAGTGCTCCTTTTATAGTCGCTGTTACTAATAGACATTTCGTTTTTGTCCACAGTGTAAACTGCCTATTTAGCACTCGATTATACGGAGACATTTTCAAAACTTGACGTTTCAGAAATTGTATAATACAATATGTATTTATATTGGCATTATATACTGTGGTTTTCTGTGCATTGCCAGCCGAAACTTAAACGGTTCCGTCTGGCATTTATTTGAAATTCCGCCGGTCACTCTTTAGTAACTTTACACAACTTCCGTCTGGGAAACCTGCGCTAAAAGCATAATGCCGTACGGGGCTATGACTACCACTTTTCCCTTGCAGAGTACCTACCGAAAGTTAATCCACACGTTCAGGCTAATAACTTAGTGTGTTCTTTAACTGGACCAGGTGCGGCAAGTTGTGCCAAATGAGTTCCTGTCATTCTACATGTAAAATGCAACACGACGCATACGAGGGTATCCAGAGGCGTGCTCAAGAGTAGCTTATAGTTACTCCTCTTGTGTTTCAACCACGGCCGTTGTGCTTTGCGTGACGTACCTTGAAAGTCCAGCGAGACCATCTAAAATGCCGAAAACTTCAGGGTATATAGGCGCAAATGTACGTTTTACTGTTGAATTTTCCGTTCTAATCTTATGGTCTTTATTTTATTTTCTGCATACTTGAGGAAGTCCAGTTGATGATTCCGTGCACATATTTACCCCCTAATTGTGACAACAAAATGCTTTAGGCAACTGTTTTGACAGCTGATCAGCTGAACCATTTGATTGACAAAGACTCACTGAAGCGCGTACCAAACTGTCACCCCACTGCAATAGACCCTGCTATCGCAATTCTTGATAACCACCCTAACACTTGAATGAGGGGAACATTTGTTGTTTTTCAGAAGTGCTCATCAGCACAGTTCTAAAAATGCGTAACCTTTGTGGCGTTTGGCTTGGCAAACAGCGCGTTTATTCACAAGCAATCTAGTGGTGACACTTTTATAAAGCAGCGCTGTTGAATTTGTTTTGTATTGTAAATCGATGCACAAAACTTGTTTGTATGGCTGGCTCAGCTGCAGGCAATCACTTTTTCTGTGGCAAATACAATTTCAGGAGTTCGGAAAAATAAGGTACGGTAAATAAGGTGCAGATTCACCTGTCAAAACCTTGCACTACCTATAAAGCTATTTCAAAAAAACAGCAAAATTAGAGTATTACTGACCGGTAAAACTAATCAGCAAAGGCATTCAACTGAGTTAATTGAAATATTTTCCTTTCCTTTCATTGGTCCAGCTCTCCGATTTCGGGTGAGCTCCTGAGTAAAAACATATCCAGTTAACTCAAGTGACGCTTAAGTTTACAGTTTGTATGTTTATGTGCTTGAAACATCTGTCTGTCTCAATATCCACATATTTTTAGCTATGTATATACATATGTATCTATCTATCTATCTATCTATCTATCTATCTATCTATCTATCTATCTATCTATCTATCTATCTATCTATCTATCTATCTATCTATCTATCTATCTATCTATCTATCTATCTATCTATCTATCTATCTATCTATCTATCTATCTATCTATCTATCTATCTATCTATCTATCTATCTATCTATCTATCTATCTATCTATCTATCTATCTATCTATCTATCTATCTATCTATCTATCTATCTATCTATCTATCTATCTATCTATCTATCTATCTATCTATCTATCTATCTATCTATCTATCTATCTATCTATCTATCTATCTATCTATCTATCTATCTATCTATCTATCTATCTATCTATCTATCTATCTATCTATCTATCTATCTATCTATCTATCTATCTATCTATCTATCTATCTATCTATCTATCTATCTATCTATCTATCTATCTATCTATCTATCTATCTATCTATCTATCTATCTATCTATCTATCTATCTATCTATCTATCTATCTATCTATCTATCTATCTATCTATCTATCTATCTATCTATCTATCTATCTATCTATCTATCTATCTATCTATCTATCTATCTATCTATCTATCTATCTATCTATCTATCTATCTATCTATCTATCTATCTATCTATCTATCTATCTATCTATCTATCTATCTATCTATCTATCTATCTATCTATCTATCTATCTATCTATCTATCTATCTATCTATCTATCTATCTATCTATCTATCTATCTATCTATCTATCTATCTATCTATCTATCTATCTATCTATCTATCTATCTATCTATCTATCTATCTATCTATCTATCTATCTATCTATCTATCTATCTATCTATCTATCTATCTATCTATCTATCTATCTATCTATCTATCTATCTATCTATCTATCTATCTATCTATCTATCTATCTATCTATCTATCTATCTATCTATCTATCTATCTATCTATCTATCTATCTATCTATCTATCTATCTATCTATCTATCTATCTATCTATCTATCTATCTATCTATCTATCTATCTATCTATCTATCTATCTATCTATCTATCTATCTATCTATCTATCTATCTATCTATCTATCTATCTATCTATCTATCTATCTATCTATCTATCTATCTATCTATCTATCTATCTATCTATCTATCTATCTATCTATCTATCTATCTATCTATCTATCTATCTATCTATCTATCTATCTATCTATCTATCTATCTATCTATCTATCTATCTATCTATCTATCTATCTATCTATCTATCTATCTATCTATCTATCTATCTATCTATCTATCTATCTATCTATCTATCTATCTATCTATCTATCTATCTATCTATCTATCTATCTATCTATCTATCTATCTATCTATCTATCTATCTATCTATCTATCTATCTATCTATCTATCTATCTATCTATCTATCTATCTATCTATCTATCTATCTATCTATCTATCTATCTATCTATCTATCTATCTATCTATCTATCTATCTATCTATCTATCTATCTATCTATCTATCTATCTATCTATCTATCTATCTATCTATCTATCTATCTATCTATCTATCTATCTATCTATCTATCTATCTATCTATCTATCTATCTATCTATCTATCTATCTATCTATCTATCTATCTATCTATCTATCTATCTNATTCTGTACGAACTTGTTAGCTTTGTGTACTATTCAACGTAAAACTCACCTCGTTTCAATATACGGGTGAATCTACCACCAGTGTGTTTTCAATGAGATTTCAACTGTTGCAATCAAACATAGACGCACTTATCATGTGTTACATTCAGAACAATGAAAGGCTTGTTGAACTTATGTGGGTATTTCAAGCACGCCTAATTCAAACAAAAGTACGGTAGCTGGATGTCCTTTATAGGGTGGATGGTTGTATGCCTATGGCAACTTTCTCCTTCTATATTTTTTTCCTTAATAAACCCAATTCAATGCACAACAATGAATTGCTATCCGTGAAAAACTCAGCAAATAACGGGAGAAATTGTACGGCTGACCGTCTAGCTGAATATCCTCCTTTTAGAATCACTAAGCACTGCACAACAGCTTCATATACATCAATGTCCATCATGCCGTCCATAACTTGGTTATTTGGCATATTCAGAGCTAGGATTCAAGGTAGGCTGTTGTGAAATTGTAATCAGTCGGGATTGTCAAAGACCAAGGTCGGGTGCATAAGATTTCCTGTTCACGGACTTTTTAGTTTTCGGCCAGCAGTTCCTCTTACGATATTAAATAGGATATTTTTTCAGAGTTTCACAATTTCGTGCACGGGTTGATGTATTTGAATGTATCAATCAGTGTGACGAAAGCGGAACATGTGATGTCGGTCAAGCAGAAAAGGTCTATCGATCATGAGGAAAAAGCGGAAGAAATTTATTAAGCTTGCCATCATGACGATAAAAGATACAGAAACACTACTGCAAAGACTGAATTTGGCGGTACTAAGTCAAGATAAATGGTAAAAAGGGCCCTCTACAGAAAATTAGTTGCCAGGATAAGGATACGATAGTTAGGAGTGGCTTTCGTGAACATACAGAAAGATTAAACCAATGACTAGTCCCCCTTGAGGGTGGACACAAGACAGATTTAATAGCTGTCGTTTGGTCTATGATGTAACTACCGTCTAAAACATTTTTGGTAACGGTGGATTTCGGATAGTGTGGGTCTGCTCTGGCAAGCCATTTGGTTACGTACTTCTATATTCTTATCTTAAAGTCCCTGACAGCGAGGCGATTTTATGCTGATAAACCGAGAAGAATGCACAGCTGTTTCATCGTTGTTTGGAATCATAAGCAGTGCGCACCTCAAGAATTTCACACTTTCCACCACGCCACCTTCCAGTCAGTGGTTGAACACTTGACAGTTTGGCCATGAGCGGCTGATCGGCAGTGAGTAGCCCTCATCCTGGAAATCCTGTCTATAAACGTAGGCTTAGATAAACGCGGACTTGATGAGGAAGGCGTCTGAGCCTTCGTGTATGGGGTAGGAAGGCACGTAATTTCCTAAAAAAGGATTAATTTTGCAGCTGTCAGACGACGACAAATCAGTCACGACAAATCATCTCCTTTAAACGGTAACCACCAAAAGACTGGATTTGTTGGAAGAGTTTCACTCGCCTGGATCGCGGGTTTTTGGCTGTGAACCTCAACAAATGATGTTCATTATCTAAGTGTATTTGTACCCATGTGTGGTATCGTCAGGTTTTTTTAATAGGATGGAGTCTGTGGAGGAGGATCATCACTAAAGCCTAGTTTCTTTAGATGGGGGCAAAACTGTTAAGGTGAAAACATTACCTTGTTCAAGCGGTTTTGTCTCGAAAGAGGTTAACAAAAAGCAACCACATTAGGAGTGTGCTCCAGCAAGAACGTTGTCTACCTATTCCACATTTCCCAGCCTTTCTCATTGTGAGAGACCTAGGTCCTTAGAAAACGATATCGTCCGTTAAGCTCCGTGCTACTCTTTGAATTATATATGCACAGGTGTAAAGCCTAACTGGTTTTCCTTTTACTTTCACAAAACTACTGATAATCCCAAAAGACGCAAGTGAGTTGATAACTCAAAGCAGGTATTCCACGTATATGCGATTATTAGTTTCCGTTGCTTCCCAACTATCTCTTGCCCAT
This sequence comes from Opisthorchis felineus, assembly GCA_004794785.1. Taxonomy (NCBI): domain Eukaryota; kingdom Metazoa; phylum Platyhelminthes; class Trematoda; order Opisthorchiida; family Opisthorchiidae; genus Opisthorchis; species Opisthorchis felineus. The sequence goes on from SJOL01006765.1 coordinate 622,781, forward strand.
AAAAATGTATTTTACGAAGAAATTAGTTACTGAATGTTTAAGACGTCTATGTGCAAGCGTGATAAAATATTTGAAATGATTCACGGACAAATGCTTTGTATACAAGCGAAAAACAAAACATGCATACAACAGCAAAAGGTAAGTGTAGCGCATTACTGATCATAACCTATTTGGTGTCATTTGGCGGCGCGCGGAAGCAGCGTAAGTACTCACAAGAATTTAGAACTATATGCTATATTATCAAATCGATTACACTAATGAGCTCACAGGGAAGAAGAAACCAAAAATGAATTGTAACTGTACAGCTGAGCAGCTGGCTAGCTTTGTTGTCATGGCGACCCCCTGGGATTGAGATGTAACATTTTTGAGAGAAATAGAGCGGAGAGGGGGTTTGATCTGCCTTCATCAAATTAACCCGTCCTAACAATAGGTGAGGTAGAGATTGCCTGAAAGACAGCGTTATAAAATTTGGGAAACAGCTTAAGAATGTTCTTAGCACTTGTTCTTTAGCTGGTTTGGGATTTTTATTTCTAGGATTCGCAAAAATCACGCACTCCTATAACCAAGCGCAAAGGCATTTTATTTTACCCTCAGTAGTTTAATTATCAGGTTCTTATTGTGCGGCATTGATGCAATGTCCGTGGCGAACCGGTCTCTATTTTTCGGTTAGGAGCAACTTTATAAGGAATCAGCAACGTACGTCGCCTACAGAAAGGACTTGATCGGGGGTTGAGGACCCGGTAAGAAATACACCGTAGTCGACAGATAACCACTCTGCAATGTATGGAACTGTAAACCAAATCGAGGTTTGCCAGTTTGGAACTGACCGGAAAGCTCGCTAAAGAATAGGACCACCAGATAATACCAAAAACATTTTGTTTTGATTAATGAAAAATATCCGAATATTATTCTTAATATTATTGCCCTGATCAATAAGTGCTCCTTTACCAATAAGTGCGTCTGACGAACAATCAGTCATATGTTGTCCGGTCAGAAACCAACACTTCCCAGGTATCATGGGCCTCTGGTCTAGGAGTCGTTATGTGGTGGGCTAGGCAACACGAAATCACGTGATATGGATCAAGTGATTGATGGGCATGACCAGTCGAACGCCATCAAAGCCAATTACTTCGCATCGCGGGTAAGCCGTACATTTACTGTGAGAAAAGGTAGTAGTCTGGACTATGTGCAACCACTTCAGTACAGCGTGGATCTACACAACCTTCAGGAGCACATGCCGCAGTTGGTTAGGTCTCGTGGGCCATCCGCACACTCGCTTGCTCACCTGTCGAAGCTAAATCAGTGAAACCGAGACGGATTTGTTTCATTGGTGTCGATGCACATTGCAAAGCCATCATGTTTAAGCTAGTTGATCGATCGCAACGGACCTGTTCATCTTCAACTGCTGATCTCTTACCCCCAAGTCTATACGGGCAGCCGTGGCTTGAGTACAACGTCCCATTTGACTTGATTTGAACCTTATGTGATTCTCCGACAGCGAACAGACATTAAATGATGAGGATAGCTGGTGACCAAATGCGACCAGAAAAAGCAATTTCAGCTCACTGTATCCCAGTTGTTCAGTAAACCATCATGTTCCGAGACAATGAGTCTCCGAATAATATATATTATGTATATATAATGTATATATAATATGTCAGCGGTTGCAAAAGCTATAAGGATCTACCGCTATCTATTAGTATGTATCAGTGACAGGAATTTCCTTCATCGCAGTACTCTCCAGGATCTGCACCTTGAAAAATAAATCTTTAGACAGGCACAATAATTTTTGTTCGGTTCAATTTAGAGATAACGATGGAACTAAATGCGCTTGCCTCCAAGATACGAGTGTTTATTTTCCTCAGCTGAATACACCACGCACAGCGAATGCGATGTCGCAGGCCAACCCAACCCGTAACTTAGCTCCCACGTCGAAACCCTTGCTGTTTTGAGCCAACATGCACGCTATTTATCCGATTTCTTCCCGTTCGACAGCAAATATCACATTTATTCCCCTTAAGAAAAAACATTTGGTGAATCAGGTTGTTACTGAACAGCACTCATCGATTCCTTTGCACCCAAGTAAAACAAAAGGAAATCATTACTTAAACTGTAAACGTCGAGGGATAATCAGAGCCTTCTGCGATGATTAACTTGTTGCACTTTATCAGAGATTGCGCCAATTGAAAAAAATGAACACACTTGAATTAGGGAGCAAACTAATGTCACACATGTTTTCGCTGCCAAAAGACATAAATTCCTTAAGGGTAGACTGCATGAGGAAATAGAGAAAGGGTCGACCGGTTTGATCGACATTTCTCATACACTTTCAGTCAACTAAATATAAGTTGCTTTGAAGAACATAAAAGCGTATGTTCTTCAAGCACATACATAGACAAATGATCTCACAATTTCTTAAAAATTGTAACTTGGGAAACAAACGCATCTTTTGTCCATGGAATTGCTTTTCTGACAAGCTGTGTGATGTGACTCACAATCGACTAAATTTTATTCACATATACTTTGAGCGGCTTCTAAGTATTGCAGTACCAGACATCCCGAATTCATACCTGGAATGTACTATCAGCCTTTTAGTTCAATAGCATTACAGCTATCTACTTATTCGCTTAGCCGGCGATGTTGGGTTTGTCTTGAAGGTTGTGCTTTGCTTCGGAAACTGCAAGGATCCCTCTATTGCGTTAAGGGTTCATTATCTGCCTTGATGTAAATGCGCACTATTTTACCAGCCAAATTTTTTATGTAATCCGGAAAGGTTGACGAACAGTCCGGTTGTTAAGGCTCCAATGACACATGTGCCATGCTCCATAAAGAAGTAACTGGAGGTGCGTTCTAATAAATTATTTACTGCGGCGCTGTTGTTTTAACCAAAGTGAGAAATTATGACGTCAAATTAAAATAACCCGCTTGAAACCTATGAACTACTGTAACGTTTGCTGTAATTTGTCATTTGCTTATCTTCCAAAATAAATAAGCCCGGATTTTACAGTTTTCCTTTTGCTTAACACATATTCCAATAATCTATAAAAAAACTAAGTGCGCCTACTTGCTAAATACCAAAACGATTGATCAGGATTTACCGTCGTCTGCATTTCTCTATCCTTTAGGTTCTGCCTTTGTTGTCACCGACTTCATTAGTCTATCCAAGCACTTCAAGCTTTTTCCTAATGCACTAAAAATTCCATAATGGAAAGTGCCTTCAACTGGGCGAACGGAATTTGTGGAACCCAGTTTTTCCATGTTGGTTCGTTAAAACATCAACGTCTGTTTTCACATCACACACAGCAGCAGATTGAGTCGAATTAGTTCGGAGAAAGTCAACGTCATTGGTTTAAAAAACACAAACTGAAGGACTGGTTAATGAGGTATAAGTAATGCACTCAAAATACAAAAGTGGAGCTAAACGTTTTGCATTTAATGATGTTTTTGGGAGAAAGAAAATGAAACCTTTCAAAAAAGTGAAATAATGTCCTATGGTAAAACACTGAAACTATCGGTTAAATGTGTACTGGGCAAAAAATGTTTTTATCGCGCTTGTAACTGTAAATGGAAGATTCATAGATTTTTAAGAAACTGTTGTCCAGTTATTAAGGGACCAAGGAACCATATAGTACACAATGCTTGCTTGCTGCTATACTGCTACTGGGTGCACTAAAAAAAGGAACAGTGAATATTTGTTGTAGGTAGCTGGAGTTTTTGAAGAATCTACAATTAACGTTCCGACTTTACAATTTTCCTCCTGTCGCGCCTTGATTATTTCGACCTGTCCACGCAAATGTGGAGAAGTAATTGACTCAGGTTTTGCTTTTACTAAACCTCATCAGCGGCTGGTACGTTTGGCTGTGCAAGGTTTAAACCTTGGACATCTGATATACAAGGTGAGCATGTTAGCAACTCCCCACTGAGTCGCGATGGATGCGCATGAAATATCACTTCTGAATTCGTACGTGTTTCACCGAAGTGTTTTGGTTGCCCGACAACTTGAGCGAACACCCAGCAACCGTCCTGGTTGTGTCAGTCGATTGACAAGCCTCTCAGGTCTTCCCAATCAATGATTATAAACGGACTGGCGTAAAATTGGTCAGAAAGTGTTCAATAATGTGCCCACAGAAATAGACCCAAACAAGGAGTAAAACGGTATTCTGCTTTGCAAGGAGCAGACGATACAAGGCAGAGAATGATTGGGAGAACGGTGTGGAATTAAACCGGGTATAAACAAATTGACAACTAAGCTAGCCCTAACTTAGCAATCATTTTTCTTGCAAACCAACCATCTGAACAATGAATGCCAACGGCTCCAACAGTGTCAGTGATATATATAAGCGTGTGCTTAAAACAGTAGTCAGCATAATTCCTCATTTCAAAAATAACAAGCATTCAATAGGCTTATGGCTTCTGCAATTGCAGTACTTTCAGGACTTCAGGTTTGGAGTTACCGTAGATAATACTTGCCAATAGTTCTCCCAAGATGCATTGAGGTCCTCCTAATACATTAGGATGTAATGTGGCCACAAATGCAACGTGAAGAATATACCGCAGTGAGATAGCTGGCAGGGGTTCGAACAGCTTGGAAATTTGGCTTGGCTGTTATCACTAAAACGTGCTTGATAGTAGTGAAGTGACTGTCACCTCTAAAAAGTGAAAAACGATGTTTTGGGAGCCTTAGTTCGTTCAAGTTTGAAATTCTCCGGAGAAGAACATGAGCATTTGCAGAGATCTATGCAGCAGTATTAACGGGGTGATTTTGCGACTAAATGATGTGTTACGTGTGCGGCTCATAGATTCTAAACGTCACTTTCTAGCGCGCATTACAAAATTGTCTGACTCCTGTTTCAGGCAAGGAGTCTTAGGGATGAGTAATTCACTGAGCGCTAGAGGTTGGTGGATAGGCATGGCGACCGTAAATTTACAGTTAACCAGCTCAACTTCCAAGTTGCACTCATGGACAGAATACAACAAGTTGATAACAAGTTGAATATAACAAGTTGCCCTAAACAATTATTGTTTGCCTGTTAACTAACCTGGATGAACATTGGTCTCGAAAGCAACCTGGTTGACAATCTCACTGTTTGTTACTGGCTGCAACGGCAGAATTTTCTACCATCGTATGAGGTTAAATGAAGTCTGTTCGCTAGAATATATTGGACATTTTGTGAACTTATAATGCATTGTGTTGCAGCCGAAATATCCGGGCTCAAATATCTACAAACAAAAGTTTGATTTTGTGGGCCTTGTAACTAACTTTTAAACAATGAGGAAAAATCCAACTAAGAACTACATGGCCAACAACATTCGTGGTCGCTGCAGAACTAGACGCACTTTTCGACTGAATCCATAAGCTATGCCTTATTTAGCAAATAATGGCTCAACATCTGGTCTGATTCCCATAACTTCGAAGGTGGTTGATGGCCTTTTCATATTCACAAAAAACAGTAGTAATCGTTAAATAAATCAGTAGTAGTAGTAGTCCAATCGAACTGTAAATAGAATTGTTAGTCACTTTATTATTCGCTTAAATACCTTTTCTATGTAGACGACGTCAAGGTTAAGTCATGTTAATTAGGAAAATCACTGCAGGTATAAATTTAAGTATTCATAAACACACCTTCTTCACGCTCGTTGACGGAAGTGCAAGTAAATTCGGGATATATGCAGTTAAGATGGCAAGGCTTTCAAAAACGGTACACTGCATTTTTGTCGATGGCATCAACAAGAAGAATCTTTTGTGCCCGCACGCTAGAGTCTTTTGGTCAGTACGGAGGCTACGTTTGCCTTTCGGCCTTTAAGTTAGCTATTTATTTTCGTATTCTTATGTTTGGTGCACACCAATACTCAGCAAGTTCATTATTTTGCCAAGCAGGTCTGAAATAGAAAGAATAAACTTATTTGGAGAGCAAGCTCACAGCGTCAGTTGTACTGAGGCTAACTGCGTTGTATAAGACGTAACAGAATAGTTAATCAAGATACGTCTGAAGCCTGGTGGGACGCAGTGCGTATCATAATAGTTTGAACGATTAGAAACTGCATCAAATACTTTGTTATTGGAATAGTTATTCAAAATATTTCAACAGATGGATTCAATGCCTAAAGTAGTAGTCCGACGCAATCCTGAACATTTTTACCAAAAATCTTCCTGGATTAAGCAATCTCATATAACAACGAAAAGAGAATCGCTTCTTTTTTTCCAACGAAACATCTACACTCTAGTTGCTGGCAACCCTGCAGCGCACCTGAACTGCACAAATTTCGCAACAATAATAATGATAGAATAAAGTACTTGTCTGTTCCAAGTGTTTCCCCAGTGACTTAGCACATTCATCGAAGTGTATCTTCGAACCACTTTGTCAAACCAAGCAGCTACTAACGCATGTCCTATGTCAAATTTCGTGATGAACGCCCGTAGTCCACAGCTCTGTAGAAGTAAATAGAAACGGAAAGAATGACTTATTGAGAAACGCTGGTCAGAACTGGTCAGTAGGGCTGTAAACAAACGCATCAGCTGATGACCGGTTGACTGAGGATGGGTAAAAATTGACCCCGCAATTTTCTTATATACCAGATTCATCGCAACTCTCGCTGAAGCAAACATAAGCTTGCAAACTAAATCTATTGTACTGCAGACTGTAACACTTTAAGAAGTTTTTGATGATCCTGAGATGGGTTCATGAAATTTGGTCAAACCGAAGGCTTTGTCCGGTTTTGGAAACGGAGCCTAGCACCGGTTGTTAAATTTCGGCTTTGAGGTCATGACAGGAACCTAAATAACGAATGTGCATATAGATACCACTCATCAAAAATCCAAATGCTGTTTCGACCACCTCAACCTTACGAGAATAGTTTTCAGTCATGTAACAGACAGTGGGATGCAAGTACAAAGGCGGTATAATTAAAATCAAAGCTAGACACTGAAAGTAAGCAAAACAGAAATGCACAAAAGCCTTATTNAGAAGAACAACTTCCTACGTTTCGTGACGTTAAACTAAGTGTAAAATGTGTGCAGTTCATAGCTGTGAGCAGACTTCTAATGAATAATCAAATTTGGGTAGTCATTTTCAACCGACATATTTGTACTTTGTGTTGTCAGTTCTGAGGAGTTACTTGAGGTGAAACGTAAAAGTTTGCTATTTATCATACTGTAGCTGCGAGCTCTGCATTCAGTGAATATAAAATTACCTTCCGGTCTTATGACGAAACATTGTTTCGAAGGTGCAGTTTATGAAACCGTTTTAGTGAAACCGTTTTTCAGCAGTCCTACTCTCTGTGATTACTTCTTCTCGCCCTGCGCTTAGCACATCTGGCATATGATAACTTCTACTAGGAGCAAAATACTCTACAGTATTTCTTCCAAATTTGGAACTACAGTAGTATCATAGAAGCAGTTCTCTACTTGAGTGCCTGGGTTTTGCTCCGAGCAGCTTTCCTGCTTCAGTTTTAGAGCGAATCTCTCCCATGAATTATTTTTAGCAACTTGTGGTGGTTTTCCGAGTAAATTATAAACAACATCACTTTTACCCTTGTTAAGAGGCATAAAGTAGGACCATAGGACATTTTGGGTAAGACTTTCCGGTAACTGCCCTCAGGAACACATGTTCTCTTGCTGGTTTGCGCAACTGGCAAATTTTAACTGATTGCGAAACTTGGGTTCAGCAAGCTATCGACTTTTACGCCACCATTTTGATGCAAAGTGATACTGGCAACTATACTTTCACCTCGCCACATTCCATTTTTGTAGATTCATAAGGTACAAGGACTCACCAGTTGTTTATTGAGAGTACGGGGAGGTTCGGGAATGATTTGTCTTGGAAGTGGAGCCAATCTGAAAACCAAGGAGTACTGCACAGTTTCTTTATTCTTATTTGAAACTGTCGGTGTCGCATCTCTCACAAATGCAAAAGGAGGCTTGCGCTCCGCCGGTAGTTAAACACCAAACCCACGAGATTCCTGGGTTCCAACTGGTAGTCCTCAGTTGGAATTAAACAGCCGCACATAGACCCCAGGCTTTTCATCATCGCCCAGGTTCGCTAACTGAACAAAATTTTGATTAAAATGTCCAAGTCTCTTCCTGCTATCAGCAGATTATACTTAGTCCAGAAAGAAAAAAATTCACACAATGAGTAACCCTCGCATCCGAGAAATCATTACTCGACAAGGTAGTCAATACATGATCACGTGATATAGATTCCGTAATGACGGATGAATGGAGCTATATCCTATCTGAGTGCGAATTGATCACATCGCTGATCAGGCCATGTGGCCGAACAGTCTATACTTCATCTAGTGACCGGTAGGTCGCAGGCTCAATTTTTCAATTTTTATCGGATATATCAATGCATATATCCATAGAAAATGAATGACGACTAACATCCAGGTTATTTGAAATATCGCTACCGGAATTCTACTTATATTAGAATTGAGAGCAGTTAGGCAAGGTACAGCCAAAGTTATTCTTTTCAATGGTTTAGTACACTAAGCGTACAAAATCAATTGGTGACACTTCAAATAGAACATAGGAAGAACAGATCTGTAATGATCACAAAGTCTGATCGACTTAATACATGGAGTTTTGAAAGTCTTATCTTTGTCACCACTTTTGTCTTCTACGTAAATTTATGCAATTAGAAACGAATTTTTCTCCTGTTTCCTGCAGTGCGCACTGAGTAAACTAACTATTCGGAATGTCTATCAGAAGATCTTGATGCTGCATCTAAGCACTTAACGCTGGTCTTGTACCATGGTAATGCGTCTGATGGTCAGGTACTACTTGGCACCCTATTTGTGTAGGCAGCTTGAAAACATTTTCAGCACTACCCTAGCAAAACGAGTTCCTGTATGTCGGTCCAGGCCAAACGTCCTGTGCGTTGCTATAGCTGCCGTGATGGAGAACCCTGGAGATTGGGTGGATAAAACAGGTTTCCCGTATCCATGAGTCGAGCGCCATCATCTACAAAGAAAGCTATTTCTCCGACGACTAACCATCTTTGGAATATTTTGACTTTATTATGGTTTACACAAATTAACACGAGCTCTCAAGGATCAAAACAAATGTTTTTCAGGACTGCTACCTATAGTAGCCGTCCTGTCTCTTACGACAGGACAAATGAACACTGGGTTATTAGTTCCGTCCCTTCAACTGTTAGCTCGTTGGACACGGTTCTCCAGCGGTATCGATATGCGCCAGAATTTGAAAAGTTTCACAAGCGTTGTATTGTAGAGTTCTATTTAAAATATGCAAGGCTCGGAAGGAACGAGTGCTGGTGAGGCACGTTTTTTCTGCGTTTTAATTCGACGATTTCTGCGAACAAGTATTTTCGTCTGGGCAGGAAACAAAGACTGAGTAAACGTGTGCAAGGTTTACTCAAGTTCCAAAGTGGAACTGCTTGAAATTAAGTTCAAAAACTCAAAGCATCATCGGACATCAACATCAGTCAGAAAGGGCTGCAAAAGTGAAAAGTGTGATTGTCACGTTCACGAGAAGCTTAATCAGCTGCAGCCAAATGCACGAGACATACACGTAGGTACAGATGGACTTTCAGCAATTAAGCTCTTAGTTTCCGGGGTAACAATTAGTCAGTCATTTTAACTTATCACTTTCACCCCAATACACAACTCGCAAATTTTACTTCGGTTGTTCTATCGCAAGTGAGTGGAAAAGATTTCTGGCCGAAAAATCAAACTAAGGATGAAATTATGTACACGAGAAAAAAATGCATTTCTTTATTCAGAAGCTATCTTGTAGCCCTTATAATATTAGGATTTATTATCACTAATTTTATGTCATTATTTACTAAATGCTAGTGTCTAAACCAAAAAATCCGAAAATAAATGAAAAGCCAGTGGTGCGAACACCTGAATATCAGTAGAAGAACCGACAACTGGTCCCGAGAGTTACTCAACGTAATGTTTATATGGGAGTTTCCTCCAGACAAAGAAAATACATTCCCGCAAAGCAAGAGGTTGGAGCAGGTTCACTTAAATTTTACATGCAATCCCAACATACCCAGTTGCAATAACATTACATGCAATACTGTTGTTTCCTGGGTAGTAGGAAAAAGAATGTATCTACAGTCCATGCATGCTTCTATTTGGTTTTCATCCAGTTGCCGCATTAATGCCTTTCGGGAGAACGCAATTAATTCACTGTGCATACCACCGTTTTGATAGGAATGCAGTTGGAACCAATTTTGCAGTGCTGCTTTAAGTGTACGCTACTTTTCTTTCAAACTATCTTTTAGTACGTTTTCCTGACTAGCTTTTTTGTGCATCTGGACTATGGAGGCAAAGAACCGATATGCACGCACTTATATAGTAACTGAGAACAAAAAACTTACCAACATACTGGTCCTACTATGGCCACTGAATGTCATAAAGTTTTCAGAAGGTACCAGTAAAATACGCGTGTACGCCCTCAGCATATAGATTTTTTAATAACAACATTTAACCGCCTGAAAATACCAACAGTGGGGGATCTGTCGTCACAGCAGTTGTGACGATCGCCATTCTTGCTTAATTCGGAATCATTTACTTAGTTATAGTTATAACCAATAACCAGCGGCCCAAAGGTGATATTTTGAGATTTGTTTGTTACTAGTGCTATTTGAGCAAGTGCAAAACTCAGTGATGGTTATTACAGCTTTTCAGCGCAAAACTATCACAGTTTGAATGATCCTGCTTTATTGGCAAATATACTTTGGTTGTGTGCACTTGTGTATAAATAAGAGGTTACTTAAATATTCCAATGAAAATCAACAAACCCTCACTCACTTGAGAATAAACAATATTTTAGATATTAGATAGTTGACGTTCAACTAAATTACTCAACGCGGTGCATGTTCCTGTTTATAAAGAATGACTTTCCAAATTTTAACATGAGCAAAATAATTGTTACACGTGATTGGGCACGTAACTCCATGAGCTGATAAATTAGTCGCTCTGAATTGCATTGTGATAAGATGAGGCGCTTAGCTGATGCGTAGAATAGACTGAATGGAACTGCAATTTGCAAACCGATACGCGAATATATACACTTTCACAGACCACAATTCTTCATCTGTTGACGCAGCATGGAGAAGAAGCTTTGCGGAATGAGATGTGCATCCTAACATTCTAAGGAATTTATCCATGCTTCAAAAAGTGGAGTCACGATTCTAGTAAAGGTCTGCAAATTAAGGCAACAAAGGATATTTTCAGAACAATGCCTCAAAAACAAGCATAACAAATGAGGCCCGGAGCAGAGTATTTAAGAAATATCCAGCAGTTTTCTTTTTACATTCCAATAGCATTTTGTCAGTTCATTCGCGTTGGGGGCTTACTATGACGCAAATATAATGGGCGCCTTAAAATATACACGTCACAAGAAGAAACATAAATGTACGTTCATCCAATGCCTTAGTAACCTATCAAAAAAACCGCATTGACGGGCCTGAGCAATTTTTCGTTGATCACTACAAATCGAGAATCAAAATGTAACTTCATATCGCACATCGGACAATGAAGGTTTCATCCGGTGTACGAAACAAAAAAAGTGAGCAGGCAGTACGAAACCTCTAATTTGGTGCAGCAATAACGATTTGTAGGCCTGGAGGACAAAGCTGGTTTACAGTAGTTTTGGCCACAAGTTAAATGCTTTATATCACGTGACAGTGTTTCGCAACTTCATCTTGTCAAACGAAAGTTTCCTTGCTTTCAAAATTCTGCCGAATTGACAAACAAATCAGTGTAAACAACGGCCCACGTTTTGAGGCAACGATTTCAACTTTCTGCATTTGTTCCTCAAAACAACCAGATACAAAATTAGGGACATAACAAACGAGGTAGCTGATCTTGTCCTTCGGTTATTTAGTTCATGAATGAGGAAGGATTTTTGCAATCAATTACGCAACACGCTGGTTGAAGTAAAAATTTGAATGGATGTATTTTCCGCTACTTTAGCCTAATTTGTTTTCAAAACTCTTGTGGTTTAACGCGTCTCTCAAAATTCAGGATGTTTTTTGCTCTTCTCACAAAAGTGCTTGCAACCAGTAAATTTTATTTTCATGTGCGAATTGCTGACAGTGACGATTCCGAAACACAGTGCTCATGCAGTTATTTGCTCATTCAACTGTTGATCCACACGCTGACTGATTCGTCGACTGATGTTTAAATTTGACCCTCCGGCCATGAACGTCAATTCTACCACCGCCCTAAACTCTCCACAAAGATTGTTTACCAAAAGTTTTAAGATTTATTGGAAAAGCTATAGTCATCCGGAATTTTGAAGTAGCGGAAAGTGAGTTATGGCATAAAGTCCCTCAAGATATCGCTTGGTGAGCCGCCAAGTTCTTCGGTCAAAAGCTGTAACAATTGAAGGTACATTTTGGCCAGCATATTTTCCTAGAGCCACTTCCTACCGTTTAAATTTAAGGCAGTTTTTTAAATCCAATACGATATTTGAAAGACTATGGGGCAAGTGGAGCGGTGGGTATATATTGGTTCAGTTTGCCTCGGAAGAACTAAACCAATTAATCATTTGATCTACCATTACCACTTTGGATACGTAAACTGCACTGTATTGGTTTCACCCAGACCCAGTCGATGAACTATGCAGCTGATGGTGATCGCAGCACGCTATGGGTAAACATTTATCGCCTAAGACCAAAGACTATGTTGCGCTGTTACAAACACTGCGGCAGATATCTCCCCTGTGCTTCTCAGCATATTTTCGTTGTGGGTATCCTACTCACCAGCATTTTTGCATAAAACGATACATTCATCTTTTCGGCGAAGAACACGAAGGAACGCTGAAGTTTACATCAGCAGCCACGTGAATAAGTGATTGTGATCATATCGTAATTTTATTCACAATTTTAAACGGTGCCCATCAAGGGAATAGAGTAGAGCACAGAGGAAACTCCCGATGATGTGGCTTCGACAAGTCGTAAAAATTATGAATCCCCATATTATGTTGTAATTCGAACAAAACGACTTTCTGGTCACATTTAATTCATTTTGTAACATAAAAATAATTAAACAACTATGTGCAAACCGCTGGCATCGGTTTCCGGTTTCGCCAATCGCATCAGACCACACGGTGAGACCCCGCACACCATAAGCAATTCCTCGTATACTGCCAACTGGACGCTAGTGCTCGATGTATACCCAAGAGCAAAAGACGCTGGGTATGGACAGGATACCTCTGAAGCCAAATATATGTTGTACAGGAGGCTAGTAATTATCAGGCCGAAGGGCGAGGGCAACCATACAGTTAAGACCTCCAGCATATCCGAAGCATGGTGCATACGCATGCATGTCGCGCTCAGCTGCATGTGCAACCAGCGGATTGTTTTATACTGTGTGTTAACCCAATGGAACGAAACTGAAAGCGGCGTTTCTGCGGCCATCACCATGCCACACTGATGGCCCATTTTTGCGGACTGATGTAGGAACAACTAAACAGAGTGGACCCACACACCCGATTCGCTCGGTGTATGACCCGGTGGACCACACCACATCGGGGTACATACAAATCGCCGGCTGGTATTAGCCGGTTATCCAGTGTTATTATGCACTTTTACCTCCTACAACATTGTACACCTCACCCGTGGACTCGAAAATCACAGACTCGGACAGAAACCATGGATAAAGTGTAAAATTTGTTAAACAGAGTAAAATAAAACGGTGCGGCACAATGCAGCAAAGTGCACATGCGATATTTGTGCGCCATACGGGCATACGAAATGCCGAACAGTGATGAAGTGAGAATATTTGGTTTGGAACATTAACAAGAAGTTAAACAATTCTAACTGACTGGAATCAAGCATCCCCGCGTAACATGCCGAATTTATTTAAACAATTCACCCAAATCAACTACATCACGCAGTGTATTTGGTCGGATAGTTTGTTTCCGTGCTAATCGCAACAATTTTCTGTGCTAATAATGCATTTTTCACAAAATAGAACATTCTTTTATACAGTTGCGCCACATGAAGCACCACCCGATTTGAAATTTCCATCCTGTGGAAAAACGTGACTTAATTATGAGGAATTCTTAACTGGATTCCCGGAAGATTCTCCGTGAGCTCAACATCCATATATGTTGTTATGGCTGCAAATGTCCTGGTATGCGGCTGCAAAGTAAACTCTCGCTTTAATAAAAGACCTGTTGTACCACCCTAACTAAGGGGTAAATGAGAAGGTCCTTAAAGATTCGAAACTCTATTTATTCTGCCTTGAAATGTGTAGTCGCAACCCGTTGTTAATCGGGAAAGGATTGGGAAAATGATTATCAAGATCCAATAGCCGTTTTACTGAATTGTGATATTGTTATAGTCGAGTTCAGTTAGTTAAAGGCTTTGAGGCAAAATATAAGTGTTTCCTACAAGTTTTTCGAACAGAATAACCAGGCCGCATACTAAGTGAGTATACATCGCCCTTCTAAACTGATGATCAGATTGTATTCGTTTGTAAAGCCGTTTTCTGTGTGTTATCCGAGACTCGAAAGCATCCCAGGAAACAAACTATATTTCTCACTAAAATGAATGCTTATATCTTGCTCTTTTCTGTAACAGTGAACTGTTGCACTACTGTACACAAACGAGTGATTGCCGCGGAAACTCAAATAACAAGAGAATAAATTTTGGCTTTTCCACTAACAGTCTGCACTTTGGAGGTTTTCTTTGCCTTTTCATCTCCAAAAGTGTTGTAGCATCGATCTGAATCGCTGGTCTAATGAACAATTCTGCGTAAATTTGATCCTCTTCTTCCTTGTGCATGCTTGCAAAGTGTCGTCAGATCAGCCCTTAACGGGGTAAGTGAAGTGAAACACTAGTTTTGCAGTTCTGTAAGGCGCCGTGCATTGGCAAACTTAATCAAACCGGTCTTTGTGATTTGAATAACAAATCTTGGAAATGGTAAGACACTGTCTACGAACACAAAGGAACGTCAGTGTGTTTACGCGTCGGCAAATCGAATCTCTGCCCCGCGGTCGACTTAATCCCTAGTGAATGAGTGGGTAATATAGAACAGCTTCGCTTCCATTTTCCCCGGGGCAAGTAAATGTGCATTATGACCCTTGGAAAATTCTGTTAGCTAAGTTTGACTTACCTATATCAGGATGTTCCTTCCGAAAATGCAATATTTTTCTCTAACTAAAGGGCGCACCAGTGATATTCACAGATATGTTGAGTGGCATGTCGATTTAGTTGGGCTATTAAAACTTATTTTCAGTGAGAGTAACTCGTTTTGGCTGCCAGCTGCTCTCGGATTTCTATCATCTGTCCATTTCCAAGGTAGAGTAACTACGATTTCGTGAAAGATACACTAGAATTACCCATTGTCTAGACAGCTTACTTCACTAAGTGAATAAAATTGTGCCTGGGTTTATGCACCTTACATGCCTACACAGTTCAAAGGAATTTGACGGACAGGGTGAATGGGTGTGGGAGTTAGTCCGTCAGTAAATACAAAGGTTCAGATATGCTCTGCTGCGATGGACCGTATCTAGGTATAAGCGAAATAAGGCTCCACCGACTGATATGACCGCAGGTGTAAAGGTGTTGTAAACCTATGATGAATTTGTGGCAAACATTGAAGTGAGAGTCGATGGTGTCGTCCATTAACTTCACTAAATAACAGTGCATCTTTGGATTTCATAGATTTTATAACAAGGTAGAGCCTCTCCTCAAAATTAGGGTAAATCAAAGAGAGACGGCGAGTCGGACGGAGTGGAATATACGTCATAAAAACTTAAAATATAAGATCAGACTGAACGCGAAAGTTGCCAGAAATCCGAAGTTGGTTTGAGGGGCGTTCTGCCACGTGCAAACTCAGTCGCACGCTTGTGTTTATGGTGAATGGTGTAAAGTTTCCACCAAATAGCATCAATTTTGTTAGCTTACTCACACTGCACGTCAAAAGAACGCCACGAATATCATCTTTAGAAATTAAACCTTAAAATTTTCCAATCATGGCCGCGATTCTAGGGTGAACTGAAGCCAACGGCCAAGCAAAAAAGTTTCCTACATTTGGTGGATGTCTTTTCGATCCTAGCCTAAAACCGTAGAACGTAATATGACATTTAGAAACGTGATTAGCATAAGACGTATGGGATATCACGCAAAGTGTAGTTACTTATTTGTTAATGAATTGCAATGCAAATTAGTTGTGTTGTGACGCACGTAATGGAACGGGCTACGAGAAAATGCCCAAAGACCAAATTATCCGGTACGGGGTCATTCCCACAATTCAGTCTGTAATTAGCCCGCCATAAAATATGACAACTGGTAAATGCACTGTCCGGGGGAACCACGCCGGATATTGAAACGCTTATTCAGGGCCTGAGCAGTTAACGTCCATTGAGGTCTTTCTGTTGCATATACCGCTAAAATGTCTTTGAAAGAGCAGTGCAGGAGTGACTAAGGGCGTGGGCCCACTAATGCACTCTTGATGGTCGAACGTTTTCCCAAATGTTTAGGATATGATAACATTGCGTAAGCGCCTGATACGATAACGTTTCGGAAAAAAGAAGATGAAATGAAAAATACGCAAAAATAGTCCCGTATTATTGATGCATGGACCAATCACATTGATTTTGTTTGAAACACGCGTGGCAAATTTGTGTATACTTGTTTCGTATAACATCTTGTTCCAATGTAGCAGCTTATTTCACGATTTTTAGCCGTTCCAGACCAATAGAAGGCAAAAAACATTTTTACCTAACTCCGCGTACTTATGATTGCTCCCTTCCTTACAAATTAGCCATTATTTAATTATAAATGCAACTGAAATCACATGCTTTTGTAGGTAGTCAGGCCTACATCTGTGACAGCGGAGGCCCTGAAAGTCTGAGCAACGTTGAATGTGGTCTAAAGCACTTGATAAATCTGACCACTTTAATTTAGCATTTTTCGAAGATTGTGCGGAAGACAATGGGCTAACATAAGATTAACTAGGGGGGAGGAAAAGGGAGGAAAAACTGGCGGATACGGTTAAAAGGGCCAGAATTAGGAAGTCTTATTGTTCCCATCAGTAGAATATAAAACACACCGAGAATATCCGCACACGTTTAACAAATCTATTGACTCTGGCGACCAACAACAGATCAATCCTAGGAGGCATAGGAATTACAAATAAGAAGGCCATGTGCAGACGATTTGATGGGAGTATAATAAAAGATACCACTTTAGGGAAAAAAAGATTACTAAGCAATGCCACACAATTCATCCGTCGGTAGTTCCACAATCATTTGCATAACCAAAACACAGCATTTTCACGAATCTACAGATGAATCAGTCGGGTGCTGAAGTGGTGCACTCGCGTTTACACCAAAGCGCGATTATTCCTAGATGTATCTATGTTGGGTGGTATCCGCGTGACACAGCCACCCTTTTATGAACAACTTTAGAAATGATCCGAAATTTAATGTTGCCCTTTTTGAAAACTGGGGAATTGTTAACCGCATATTGGCGATCCGGTATTTCCACAACAGAAGGAAGGGACCAAGCATCGATTGGCAAGCTGAATAAATCTACACACAGGCGTCAGTAAATCCGTGTTGCATACTTATGCAGAAATGTTTGCAGATCATAATACGATGTACTGTAGATTTCCAGTTAGCTATTACTACGTTGTAGTTGCACCAAACTACAAACGCCCACACACATCACAGGACAGCCTTCTATGCAAGTGGTATTATGTGTAGTATGTATCATATTATGATTATAATATTGTTTTCTCGGCGGAACACGCCATTCAGAGCATTAACGGAAAGATTCAGTTAAGTCCAGTCTTTTCTCATAGCATCAATGCAACTTGGCAAATGAGTCTGTTTCATTGTGGTAGTTCTTGAGCTACCTAACGTAATTTACCATCAGCTCTATTAACACCACTCTGTGAACTTTCCTTGTAGTTAAACTGATTATCTACACACCACATTTGGGATCACCAGTCCGTAGGAATGTAAGTTTCTTTTGCTGAGCGAAGTGCATCATGCTGGTGCAACGTCTATAAGCGCATCTAGGAAACAGTTTCAGAAGACTGATATAAACCACTTAAACGCCAACGGAATTCGTCCCTGACTAAGTCAGGGAAGCTGTGTA
The DNA here is from genome assembly GCA_004794785.1 of Opisthorchis felineus. Lineage (NCBI taxonomy): Eukaryota > Metazoa > Platyhelminthes > Trematoda > Opisthorchiida > Opisthorchiidae > Opisthorchis > Opisthorchis felineus. The sequence continues at coordinate 640,870 of SJOL01006765.1, forward strand.
GTGCGTTTTTAGGCCACTTTCAGAAAAGCAGATTGACTGGTGATACTTTTGACAGCAACACCAGAAATAGTTTCAGAAAAATTTGGCCGACCTACCGTACCTTTGGTAGTGATCGATACCCAAAACCTAAAACTTAGATTCGGCAGCATGTATCTGCGTCCGGGAGAGGTCTTAGACTGTTGATGCAATTTATAACAGTGAAAAATTATAGTAAGTGTTAAATAATAAAACAACAATATATTAAAATCTCTCATATCTGTGCCCAACATGAAACCCGAAATTTTTTAATCTTGTTCCACAAAAATCTGTGTTGAATCTAACCTTTTTGTTCCTGGAAAAAAAGTACTGGCTTTCTATGAAAAAAGTAACAAACCACGACGAGCTTGGCAAAACTGCTGTGTGTGGCAAAAAGTAGCAAGGCCTATCGTCCTCCCTCTAATGTCAGAATACTACTTGCTGTTTTGAGGCGAAATGACTGCGAATGTCAAATACGAATATTAGCATTTGAAGCGTAACGTTAATTTAGGATTCCAAGTTTAGCTTATGATGCGCAAATGGCGACTCTGAATAGAAGGTGAATAGATGAATACACGTCTTAATATAAATAAAGCTGCACAAACTTTGACGGATCCGCTAAACAATAAAAAGTTATAGCCAGACAGAAATCTCCCATCAAACTTGAACAATCATGCAAGAAACTGGCAGTTTGTTCGACACAATCTTTGAACCCACGGATTACTGTCAAACTTGAGCCTTAACGGGTCCTTAGGGAAACTACTTAGAAGTACAGATAGAAAACGGTTTAATCTTTTGTTGGACAGTCTACTAGCTCACTAGTGCCGTATGTGGTTTACCAGCGATTCTTGCCTGAGATAAGTCAGTAACTTTTTGTTTACTCTTTGGATCGAAAGCCGTTAGTTTCCCTACTTTTCAAAGCGTAACGTCCGTCAGTGAGCAACTTCACATGCTTTACTGGATTGAGTAGGGTGGGAAGTGGCGAATGTTACTCCCCCTTATGTTTTTGGAATGAATGAACATCCACACTTCATTTACATCAACAAGTTGATAAGGAAACCTAGAACAAACAAACTTTATCAACCTCTTGGTACCAACAAATTTTCCTTGGAGCTAGTAAAGCTTGTAATTTCATGTGATTTCAGTCGGAGCAACATAAACTCGTCAAACTGTCATAACTTTATTGAGTATCAAGTTAAACCTATCCGCGTAAACAGTTGCCTCCTCATTTTAGCTAAGACGGCCACATGTTTGGACAATGTTGTTTGAACTGCGAAGCAAAAACGACGTTTGTTTGAACAGTTCGCATGAGACACAAAATATCCCGCACGATTATGCCTTCCTCAGCTAGAGAACATTTTAAACACGGTGTATATGAATTCGGGCGTTGGCTGTTAGTGGGTAGAAGAATAAAAAATTGAATACTCCACCCAACTGAGTCAGACAAACTTTATGTTGTTTACCGATAGGACTTTTGTTAGGCCCATACAATCTAGAATATACTACAAAAAGTATTTTGCTACATTGGAAAGCTGACTAAGTTTAACTCCGACAGTATAAGTTGACCGTATTCCAAAAACTGTAATATTCAGAATCAAGACGGCCAAATGCTTTATTCTCGGTGCGAGTGCAAGGGACGGATTGCCTTCTTCCTGGAGGTATTTGGAATTCGCTGGCAAAAGATGTAGGTGGCTATTATTGGCCCGGATTTTACCATCACTTTCAAAATATCTAGTGTCTTTTATTGCTAATATCCCTCTTTGGTTTGTGCTGTACTCATCTATATATGTATTGAACTGGATGGTCGCTTATCTAAACAGAGCTACATACTTACAATTTTGCAACCAGCTCTCTTGGTGACGTGCATTTTGGTGTGTGCACATTTTACAACCTGCAGAGGTCATCAAACACTAGCTGCTTTCAGATCCAGTTCTGTTGTTATTATGATGCACCTTGAAGTCCTTGAAGTTTCAAACAACCAACATTATACCTGACATACACAGGAGGGTTTCCCAACTATCCTCTGGTGCAGACACTCAGTTGTAAAGTGCGTTGAGAGGACATCGTCTTTGCAGTAGTCCCCTTTCTTCTTAGAATACACTCACTTGCACACCACTTTGATTTTCAATGGAAGCTTGAATGAATATCTCTCAACTGAATATGCTGCACAAATGCCGCCTCTTGTTTCAGTTGGCAAGATAATCGAGATATTTCGGTATATTTTGAGACAGAAATGCCCACATTTTCTCTCAGTAGTTTATCCAGCTGAAGCATTTGGTTATAACGCTTAAGCACAAAATATTCGCTCAATATATTAGTCAATGAAAGGGGGATATTTTCGGAAGTTAATTCTTCTTACAATCTTTAGAGCAAAATCATCTGTAATCTGTGGCTTAGGCACTTTAAGGACGCTACATTCTTCATCAGTAAGCTGTATGACGTAGTTCATGCTTTCTAAATCAAACAATGTCCAATCTGTTCCGCAATTTTAGCTCCTCATACCGATATATATCACAATATATTTTTGTAAAAAAAACCTGCATTGCATTTGACTTCATGTGGGTGGTACGTTTTTTTGTACACACTGAATATATCATTATGAATATTGAAACCTTCCGCCAATCTCCAACTTAACCTCAATTATCAAGCTACTCAGAGGTGGTTGGGCGTTTGTTTTACCAAACTACTGCTCAGCTAGTTATACAGGATTTTTCAAATTAACCAAGTTTGGCAGAAACTTACGCGTTTCGCATCATTTTCCCCAAGTGACATTGGAATTAACTCCGGCCAAGAACTCTATTTCATATCCTAGACAACCGCACTGAGACGCATTCGAAAGTTAGGTTACTTTCGTAAGCTAGTGACAGCAATATGTGTACTGACATTCAGTCTTCACTGCGGCATAAAAGGATCTTAATTTGTGATAAGTTGGCCTTTTGTGCAAAATACAAGGAATTCAATGTAATGGCTTGGCTTTGAGGCAATGGAAGGTTTAGTACCTTTGTTTTTCTGTTTCTTATGGGACTCTAGTGCGCTTTCATTTGAGTGCAGCATATTCTTACGTCGAATGGCTCTTGGGGAAGTCGTAACGGTCGTCCCGTTATTTTACAGCGTGAATTTGCCTGATTCATGAGCTCATCACAGTTTAGACATACAACAATAGTATGTATATAGTAAAACCCCTTCAGACAGGTAAATGCAACCACTGGGGCCATTGGAATGAGAAGCTCGCAAAAACGTCTTGTTTTCTGTGAATTTTTGGGGAAAATGTTTCGCTACATAATGAGATGCGCAGCGACCCACGCCGATAATCATGTCACACTAAAGTAACTATGACGTAAAAAACTGTCAGCGTTGTTTTGAGTGTTCATTGTCTACGAAAGAAGGTCGAAAGTCAGAAACAATAAAGAAGTTGTCAGCAAAAAGTTGCTTTGTAAGTTGGGAAGAATTCGGCGAGGGATTTAAGTGAACAGTGAGACGGAAGATGCTGTGGTCTAGGTGACAACAACAGCCCTGCATTTTATTCGACATTTTACCCACAGATAGAAATCACTTTTGAATGGAAAGTTGATACACATGCGTGGGATGGTTTCATTTACCTGCATACCTGTTCTTTCCTGTGCAATCCACCAGGCAGTACTTACTAATGAAGATATTTTGCACATATTATAGCTACGAGGTGAATTTGAATTCACTGCGACTCCGAGTAGTTCTTGTAGTTAAAATTCGAATTAAATTTCGTTTTTATCTCATCGGGCAAACCACCCTTAGTCTGTGTAATGACTATCTAATACGTTTTCTATTATCAATGCAATTTATCGGCTTTGCGTCACTGCTCTTCTGTTTGGAGTCGAGAGACGCAAACTGACCTCTCTGTTCTGATTCACTTTCGAATGGGAGGCTTAAGTATTCAAAGTAGATATACGAAACACTCATACGTTTTGAAATAATTCACAACAAATTGGCTGTATGGCATTTGCATGGTCTTAGGTTCTTGTCAGTGAAAAGTATTTCTTCTTAGATTTGTCAGCAACTGGCTGACCAGATCTCGATCAGTTGGTTCATCGCAAAACCTTCAGTTTGGTGGTACTCTTTGGAACTAAGGGGTATATGTGCGTCATTAGTGTACAATGAATTCAGTTTGTCAGTTTGGCCGACCTCCTATTGTTTTTCTTTCATTAACACAAGTAATGTGTTGGCTTCCGTTAAAGTATTTCAGTGAAGGGCAGCTGATGTGAGGAAAATATGTTAAGTTTGGCGTGGAAACCTTCAAAATCATAAGCGAAGCCAGGGATGTCACTGAGCCAATCGGAAGAAAAGGACACGATAAGAAAGTAGGATATATCCAGCTGGTCATCCAGATAGGTCACCTATGTAAACCTGCTACGCCCAAACAGCCTAGGATCAAATTCGTGAAAGCTAGAGATTATCAACGATGATTTCCCGCTTTACCGAACCAACTTAATTACTTCCGTCTCCATTTGCATTTACTTACATTTTAGTGTTTTCAGTGGGCTTCCTCATACCAAGAATCTACAATTATCGTCAGACATTGTCTTTTACAAGTTTTAAAGTTTGCTCATTCTTTTTCAAAATTTTGGGACATTTAAATGATATCTCGCAGATCACGTTCTTAGTTTCCTTTATAAGGCAAGAACTTCTCACTTCCATCAGTCGGATTTATGATTGGTATAGTGATGACTTTAAGTTGCATATCGCGTGCAGATTAGTCGATCTAGACAACCAAGAGTACTTCTGCTGACAACTACCGAAACTACTTGTTTGTATCCCACAGCTCATTTTTATGTGTACGAAATCAGTCAAAAATCTTCACTCGAGATCTTCAGGTGAGCCCAAAGAACTCATTGCAACACAGACCAGGATGCGTATTGCCATTGTGCTGTTAGCTTGGCATACCTTTACCAACATGTAAACGTCAAGCTCTCGCATCAATTTTATTCTATTTCACTAGGCAGTGCGTTCGACGTGTGCTACATAACCAACCTCATAAAATAAAACCTCGTTTGTAGCTGAGGCATGAAGGACAATCCTCTCTTTTTTATATGTATGGTTAGTTTGAGAAGTCCACGTTTACTGCTTGTACTGAGCAACAAGCGACAAACTCAATTTCATGGAATCAGGCAACTTCCATTGATGTTTTTTTGCTAGGAAGATGCTTAACTGTGCTGTTATCGTATCTGATAGCTAAGGTTGGACTGGTGCCTGTGGTAAAAACCTGGATTTGGTGTTCTACATAATTTACTTTGTTTTGGACGATCATCTCCTGTGACAGGATTAGTCGACCCCCAAAATATCTCAGATACATGCCGTTCATTCCCTGCGATCGGTTGCCCAATTTGCACAAATCACGTACCAGTGTCTGTTTCGATGGCGAACCCGACACATCACACGAAAATCGGGATGTTCCATGTTGCCGTCGACCGTAGAGATATGGAGATATAGTTTGAAACGCATGGAACAAGAGGGACAAGCCAGCATTTAACAAATAGTGTCGCTGACTGGCAAGCTTGTAATTCAACTGATACCTTGGCAGGTAACTTTGCTTGGAAGCAAGCCGAACATACAAGCAAAGATATTGTATAGGTTTATTTAGAGTTTATGAAGTCTTCATGCTTTTTCGATTCACATACGATAAACTTAGATGTACGATAAGTTGTATTACGCGTTTTCGTAAGTAGGCGCACGTTCAATCTCTCGACGCATCTCAGAATAGATGTTATATGGAAAGACTGTTTTAGGGGACACTAAATCGCCCGCCTCAATACTCAGTCTATTTTCCAGATTAATATTTTTTTTCAGGTATCAGTATAGATGAAAATATTTTTGAGGCCTTCGTATGAGATGTCTATGAAAACTATCTGATATACCACTGGACCGAATAAAGGATGAACAAAAGTTCTTATGTGCGAAGAGTAGACTGTGTCGCTAGGGCTCTGATGTACATTTAGAATCCACAGATGGATGAGGAATACCGGAGATAGGGTTTAGAAAAACAGAGGCTAAAGTGGAATCACATTATATGGCAAGCAGTGGTGACAAATGAATCTAACAATCGGTTGCTGGTTGACGTCCACAGTAAATTGAAATACATGGTTAAACCATTATTGAAATAGCCACACCTCTTTTGCACTGGTTACGCCCCCAGAATACCCACAAAGTCTGAAAGTCCGAGTTACACAAAGGCCATTTGTTGAAAGGCGCTAGCGAATTTGCTGCTCTGAATTAACATCCAGCAGCACTAGGCAGTGGCGACAAACATGTTCGTCAACCATAGGAAAAGTGATGAGAGCAGCAGGGTATTCACTGCCTCTTGAATGAGTATGATATACACATAATTGTGTTGAGTCGGTTTTATCATTTTTACCCCAGTTACTTATCTTTATTCCCTATGAATTCTATGACATTCGTTTGTAGTAAAATAATATTGATGCTGTATGTCCAACTGCACGATTTGTAGAACTCACATCCACATCACTCTTGTTTCGTCAGTCTTCCTTCTGTCCTGATGCTACTTTTCTCGTGAGTCCACACCAAAGGGGGGAAGCACTGAACTGGAATATCGCTCTTATGCAGATTAGTCAGCAGTGCAATCTTTCGCCATGCCGAAGTTTAAACTCTCAGCATCAGACATGCGAGATGAACGTGCTACCACTCTTCCACCAGAGCACATTGGACGCACCTGAATTATCACGCCTGAACAGGCGAACTTGTTCACGGACGCCCAAAACGTGCTGCTCAACCAAGAGCGATGTGGATGTGGATTATACAAACCTCACAAACACCCACAACCAAAGAGAATTGTCTTTACAGTTTGATGCCTTTCATTAAGGCTGTTTTAAAAGAACTATATGTTGTGGAATTTACAAACAATAAAAACAGATGAGATAAAATGACAAAACTGGCATAATACAATTCCGTATATATCATATTCAAAGAGCGATGAATACCCTGGTGCCTCAATAACTTTTATATATTTAACGAACGTCTGTATTTATCTCAACTACCTAGTACTGTTCACAAACAGACGATCGGGAAGGCTGGAGGACCAGATGGGCTCTAGATGACACGTTGCGAACAGCAGTAAAAGTTCTTCTCTATTACACAGTACAAATCCACAAGTTCGATCGCATCTTTATTGTGAAGGAACCTAGCTGATTCATCATTACTATAATCGCCATGATCATTGAAATCCATCGTTTTTCAGTATAAGTCTGATATATCTACTGGTTCTACGCGAAATTCAGTTTAACACAAAAAACTTTAATGAGATCGAGACTCTTTTAGACTGTTTTCCCTTTAGTGTGGACTCATCAGAGTACTCACGCTGGGAGAGGAGTACGACTGTCCAACAAGAGTGATGTGAATGCGAATTCCCTTTTGGGACTATTAGCTTCAGGAAATCAAAGCAAAAGTGCCACCCAACAAGATGGATTATATTCTTTACTCACTGTGAAATTCTCCACGGATATATTCGTAAGGCTAAGATTTTAAGGAGATTAGGGTCTCGGAGTCCAGATCCCTTACGGTGAAGGTCTTTCTTGTCCACTTAGACTCCCCACCCCCTTGGTCGTGGAGTGTTTTTCTGGGTATTGTGGGGCATTTCACTTTGGTTGCCATAGTTTCCTCCTCGATGATATATTAGCCAGGAATCGAAAGTAACTTATGCTCTTGTGGATTAAGCACTTTTGTCTATGACGGAACAGGGATTTTAGGTCTAGAACGGCGAGACGGGATTACTGGCTAAGGATGCGTTCTATGACCTAGCACTCAAAAGTCTTCAATTATCCGCATCATACACTTGAGTCCAATATTAAAAGTGCTGGCTTAATTGACCATGGATCTCGCAATAAATTTTTAGTCTAAACACCGTCTTTGGGTAAGATTTCAACAGTAGATTTTAGGTCTGCGTATCACTGAGTTGGTTATCAAAAGAGGCGACGGAGAAACAATCTCCGAACTGCAAAGCAACGTAATTTTGTACTTCAAAGACCTCGGAAGCATGCGCGTGTGGTGTATTCCGGCCACACTATGTAAAAACTCCTCTCTCCTTAGACATTTTTAACAAACTTTTCAGAAAGAGGAAACCTAAGCCTAAAGGGAAGATTTGTCTCGCAGGTAAAATGAGAAGATCTAGATGTTGATTTTTAAAGGGTGAAAGGAGAAAAGGATGTAGGAACCTTGAACGTGTGTGCGGCGGTACAAGTAAGTCGGAAGCATCCGTAGCGTGTTCACATAAAAGCAAATAATCTAATCCCATGCACACGAAATTCAGTGTTATAATCGCCATTATATTAAAGTATAGAGTGAGTCTTCACCTAATTTGAATTTCTCAGTTTGATATTCAGCAATCAGGCGCAACGAGTTTCCACCATTATAACCATTGAAGAGAGGAAAAGAGAATGTTGGGTGAACCGGTGAAATGCATTAGCAATATCAGGGTTTCCTCAATTAGCCATAATTTACACCACACCTAGGATGTCCAGGAAGATGTCATCAATCCACGTCCAGTGTAGTTTGAGGCTACTTCTTGAGGCTGCTTGCTGGTCTCTTTCAGTGTATGACTGAAGTCATTCTGTGCCCCCCTCTAAAGTACTGTGCAGTGCAAACTTCACGTAGCCTAATACAGACAGTAAAAAATCCCCAGCATTTTGGTGTCGGATAACCTGCCTCAAACTGGGGGTACAGGGCTGAGTATTTAGAACAGACATGTAGTCTTGCATACCAGCATCGACTAGTTTGCTAAAATGTTCCTTAAAGTTCAGCTTCTTGACCTTTAAACTTTCCATGATCCTTTGTATTTCCAAACATTTGCTATGGAAGCAACATATTTTCATTACTATTATGTCTCGAAATCAGCAGTACGTTATGTTGAACACCAATTTAAGTGAATTACTTGCATTTAGTTGTTAAACTTCCTGCTTCAGTATCTGGTGTTTTCTGGAAATAGTACATTGGTTTTCGTGCAACACAGGCACGCAAACGCCTTTTTGTGTTTTGCACATGGAAATATTTTCAAATTAAAACGTTTTGTGTTACAAGTTACCCTCATCAACTTTTTTGGAAGAGTTGTTCAACTATCGGATGAACAAGACTTCTTAACACGTTTGTGCTGTCTTTGAATAGTATGCAAACCGTTTCTTGTCATCGCCTAAAGTGAAATAAATAGATTTAGTCTCAGCCCACAAACATATTTCTGTGTGAAACAGGAACAATATGTTTCTTCTCATGAGAGCAACCGGAGTAGGCAATTATTTTGAAGATCGACAGCAAATAACTAATGCATGATTTTTATGAACATGTGGAAAAACTCCCCAATAAAATTGTTGCTGCGCGTGCATATCATTATAAGGAGGAAGGAACTGCTTTTACTCAAATGTTCCGCTTGCCAATCCTGAAACTACTGTATGACACGACTGGTTCCCTGGCAAGCACTGTTTTCTAATCCTGTAAATCATTCATCTGTAAGCGGGTTTCGACGATTTATGCGACACCTCTTTCCAACTAATCTACCAAACAAAATGGTATATGGAGTGCCTTAGATGACCAGTTGAAAAAAGACAACTAATCAGAATTTAGATTATGGTTCAAGTTAACCGCTTGTTTGGATGTTTCGGTTTTTCTCCGAACCAATTTCTTCGCAAATCGCTTGAGATTGCACTGACTGGGCCTTACAATTGGGAAAAGTGGTAGATACAACTAGAAGGTACTTCATGATTGGATGAGCTCCGAGGATACGTAATCTTCTACCGTGGCCGAGCCCTCATTCTGTGGCCAATCAACCCTTGTTTTCCTGTGCCTTTCGGGAAACATGCCAGGCCATAAACAATTTGGTCGCAAGAGACAACTTCTCATGTCTGAAAATGTTGTTGCTTGAAGGCAAAACTTGCTGAATTAACTGAAGAGTTTTTGTCCTCACAAGCGCCTAACGCTTTAACCTGGAGAGCATCATGGCAAACAACTAAGAGTGGTGAAAGACCTTATATGTCTCTACTAAGTCAAAGGCTCAAATATCGCTAAAATGGAAATAGTGAATTGTGTAAACCGTGACAAAACTTCTTCCTGGAGATGGAAAATTTTGGAAGGGCAGCGGTTTAGGCATTAACAGACTGATAGAGAAAAGGTAGAAAGAAGCTCTATACAGATGCGTTCCACGCTTATATTTCTCGCCAGAACTTAAACTTCATACCTACTTCCATACCTACAAAAAGATTGAGACCAAGTTTTGATGTTTACTACCTATTCACCATGGAACAATAGATTATATATATATATATATATATATATATATATATATATATGCAATGGTTGTCCCGAGTAATTTACGCTGATTCACAGCGGGATGAAATTGCAGCACGATAGAATTCACTCAGTTAGAGGGAAATATGTTCTCATCTGAGTGCCACAGCAATGGAACGCTGATAGCACCCAATAGCTCGTGGAAATTATCCGGCTGCAACACTATCTCACCTTTTAGCAACGAGACAAATTAACCTATGCACATTCAACTCGTAATGCGCCCCATGTCTGTACCTCACACATCTTGTATCAGTTCACATGTAGCCGTGAGTCACTCGGCCAGTTTTCCAGCTAAAATTAACCGTGTACCCAAATGCAGCAGTTCCATATGCTACAGCTGAGTTCAGCGAGGATTGAGCGAATAAAAGAAAGAGAGCCATGCTTTTGGGGTGATGACCCAATCGCTTTATTCACACCCAATGTTTCACTTTGTGCGGTATAGCATGAGTGGTATAGCTTTGATACAAGACCACCATTAAGTGTATGACAGTCATATCTGTCAGAATTGTTAACCACAGTTTTGTCTTCTCCCGCGGTTCTCATCCTTGAAACGGCAGTTGCCAACGCGACTGAAATGACTAGTAAATGCTCTCGTACTCCATTTTCAAAGCAAGAACTGACAACTTCTGTGTTGTCTGCACCCGATGCAAAGCCGGACAAAGAGGGCAAGCGGTCCTCTGGCATACTAATTACACAGTCTGCCCGGCATAATATCTGTGGTATGACCAGCTAATACATCGAGTTTATTGAGCTTTCCCAAAGACCGTCTGACCTACCTCAGAATCAATACTCCGATATTCCCACCAGACCCGCGTAATGCTTTGAAAACAGCAACGGTGATATGCATAGAGCTTTCAAAGATATGCACGCATCAACTGCATCTCTTATGTATAGAAAAAGACAAATAGGATCGCTGTATTTTACAATCTACTTTTGACGGTGATGCTTACATTACATCGGCGCCATAAATGTCGGAGGTTTGTATATGCTGCTCTGGACTTCACAGTTCGCGAAGTAATTTTGTCATTCGCCATTCCGCCGGGTTTTGTGCGGCAGTCAAGACGGACGAAATGATCTACCACATCGACCGGTTCATCTGCAAGCACCGGGATTTGGTCCGGTCCTACTCACCCTAGCAATAGCAGAACGCAAGAATGTATACAAATCGTGCGGTACAATTATGTGGGTATTTTGAGACCAGTCTCCAATTCTAAAGTGCAACAAGAGGCACATATGTCTAACACTACTGGATGTGGTGAACTCAGGAGATAGTTTTCCGTGGACACCTAGGTATCCACGATAGAATGTAGAGCTCCTATCAGAAACAAGAATTTCGAAGAGGCGTCCTTCATCGCATGTCTGCTACAGTTTCTGACGATCAACTGAGTCAAAAGCAGTATTCAGACCAAGATGAACGACAATTTCTGGTCGTCCAGAGATTATTTCATCCGGACATTTGCCACAACATAAAGGTACGGTCAACGAGACTTCTGGCGTAGCGAAATCAAGGTTGATTATGGCGATTCTCTCTGCCCTAATGATCGAACAACCCAACATATTGAAACCTATGGCCATTGGTTCCCGCAGCGTTCCTGCAGCATTTTCGGAAACGAAAATCACCGTCGGGGCGTTCTAGTTTGCATTTTCGATGACACATAAAACTATAAAACAGGCAGAGGCTTCTGTGGACTGCTCCGGAACATTTGCCCATCACTTAATTCAGGTGACTCTCCAGTCGGATATCCAGGCCAACGGACAACGAGCTGATTCAAGAACTTCTTCCAGAGTATTACCCCAAACTGTCAAAATATAACTACCAGAGTGTTGTGAGGACATGCGTATTAACCAATATCAACAGATTTCGCGTGCACAAAACACCTCGGCATATGTCACTTGCTTGCATAAGTGGATGAATACTGGACATAATTGATTTACTTACTGATAAGTTCCGTCCATCATTTCATTTTTTTTTCTTTTTATGTCGTAAATTAAGTAGGTTCGGTTTGCATTTGAAAAAGCAGAATCAAAACGTAAAGGTTTCTCGGATTAAACATGCTTGGTGCAAGTAGTAGTTTGAAGAAAATAAGACAGTGTTTCGCATTCATTATTAGATTTTTTAGGTGCTTCCCTTGAACAATCCTATTTGCTTTGTTGATCTTTTCACAGTTATCTGCTTTTTCATTGTAATAAATTTGCAGATAGTGATTTTCGTCTCTCTCGTAACCTTAGAATCCACCAACGCGTGGTTTTGACCGCATTTATTGGGCTTTGTGCCCATGGGCTTTAAGCTACCAGGCTCCGAAATTTTCTTCCGTCTCTTCGACTAATAAACTCAACTGCAACTGAATGTGCCGCACCAGGCCGCCTCATTTCCAGTTTGTACGATATTCGAGATATCGCAACACTTTGCATAGGCTCAACACACAACCTATTAGGTTGCTGAAAACTCTGACAGCCCACAACCGGTTTCGCACTTCTTGGGGCATATCAGGTGGGTGCAGTCCCCAAGTTCCTCCAACGTTACATTCTGCTTGAAGCCATATTTTACGAAACTAGAGTAATACACTCCTCGACATAGCAGTTTGGTTTTGATGAAAGAATCACCTGAAATCCAGCTAAATCTCACGCTCACGATGTTCCTCTTTAATTGGATATCTTTCTGGGCGAAACCGGTTGTGGGTGGTCAAACATTTTTCAGCAACCTTAAGAGTAGTGTATTCACTTCGTTTACTTTTTGTGCTTTGAAGTAATACACATCATCAATGCGCTTGACAAGGCTTCCCCCTTGAATTAATCGAGTTACGTTCTGACCCCGCAGACTGTTCAGCAGGTGTGTGCTTAATGATTGAACAAGTCAAATTTGACATCCTGCTGAAGCAGTGAATGGAAGTTGTATGCGTTCCGAACGACACTCTTAAAGATGCGTTCCTCATATGCTCTTGGTCAAATCGACGGGAAGACGGGTAACCCAGTGAGAGTATTAGGCATGTTAATGCACGGAAAAATAATTTTGAATAAATTTTAATTTGAATGATCAGCATAGCATGCTAATTACCGTTGCAAATGTAGCAGACTCCCGATAACACTTTCAAGACTGCTCTCACTACAGAAAAATATTCATGACTAGTTCCTTTCGATATTCGGACATAACTTGTCAGAGCTCTCAACTAAAATTGCCACTCACTAATACCTGCTTTGCTTCTGAAAAAGCTCTATGTTACATGCCTTTACCTATAAAGTATTTCCCGGCAATTTTTGACCACTTAGTTTTCCCATGTAAGGACCCTGTGGACGTTCTTCTTACCAGAGTAAGGCATGATGCTGAGTGCAAGGCATTTGATACGCGCTTGAAAATCTGCGCTTCCGTCCACACAAGCAACAACGCACGAAGTTTATGTGGAAGTTTCATGAATTTTCAGATTTTGCTACACAACAAGCATCTGCTATCCACTAGGTTGGGACCAACCGGTAAATAACTAAAATCAGTTAATATAACCGTCCTCAAATCTGCATGTGATGATCCAGTGAAGCGACAATCTGTCTCCATTTTGCTCATCATTTAAAAGCAGCGTTTGGCAAACGACTAAGCTGCAAAGGATAATGTACCAATTTTACGAAGCGCTTATGTTTGCAGTGATATTCATTCTGTGCAGACCGTAATCTTTTGCATTGCTGATGGCAGTCGCAGATCTTAGTATTTGAAGCACATGACCGCGCTCAGATATCTGCATCAGTAGGAAGCTCCAAAAATAGGAACATACACTGTGTAAGGAAGATTAGTCTCCTCGCCACTGAAATAAGCGTGGAAAGTTCAATGAGAACAAACGAATTAGACGCTACTCCGCACAGTAAAGACGAAGCAATAGTGTCACAAACAAAGATTTTCCAATCGGAGGCCCAATAGGCTGGCTAAACCGTCTAAAATTGATTGGCAAATAGTACGATGTTATGTTCGTGTTATGTTCTCCGACAATAGTCACTGTTCATTTCAAACAGCTGCGCAGCAAAGTAAACATTAAGTGCGTTTTCGAAATGATTGTATTTTTAATAGCACTAATAATGCGCTTGGTCTATGCATAAAGTGTTCTCAGTGAGGCTTGCATCTACTTGGCGCAAAAACGAATGAATGTGCCATAGCCTTACGTTCAGGACGAACAATCAGAAGTGAGGTGGACTTTCATGAAATCGCAACAGGAGAAAGCAATCACATGAGTAAAGCGTGAGCAATCAATAACAGTATAGATAATTACGAGACTCATGTTCAGATGTTACATCTGAGAAAGTTTTTCGTAAGGAGATTTATACTCTAACTTAACCTGTTTTTAACTCGCCCCAAAACACGAGGTAATCAGTAGGGGCGGTGCACAAAACCTGAACTTTCTACGGTCCCACTGTGAACATATTTAGAATGTTACGAATAATTCTTTTAAGGATGGAGTTTGTCCACTGGAAATATTCTATTTTTGAACCAGTTGAAAGGATTTACGCAAATATTTCCGACGTAAGTGCGTTTGCTTCTTTCACTCTTATCACCTGGCGACATACGCACACCTTCCATCAAGCTGCATCTCAGACAAGTAAACCACGAATTTCTAGTACGTCTTGTGTAAATACAAAGAATCAGTTTCGATCATCGTGGATGGCAAATTGATTGTTCCCCCACATCTATGCACCCAAATGTTTGCTGTGTCTAATGCTAACCTTGAAGTTGAATTTTTCGAGACTTTTTAATATTCACTAAGGTCTGTTTAGGAATACACAATCAAATTTAACTTCAAATGGTCTCTCTGTGAAATCTTTATTGCCTATATGTGAAAAATCCATACACGGTGATGAGGCACAATCATGACCACAAATCTATTGTCCAATAAGAAGGAAGAAATGTTCTTAACCAATCCCATGATGCTACGGGCATGCTAAAAGTATTTGAAAATACTTAACTAGTGAAGTTCGCTGGAGATACTCATTCTACTGCTATGTGAGCAGCCCGACTGACCGAGGATGATAATTCAGATAATATTTCGTCCTTCTTTGTGCGTTGGTGAAGTAATCTTAAGGTACACAGCTTATATGTTGATTGCACATTGTTCATTGAAGTGGCAAGGTTGCACACAACTGCAGCTTTCCAATGCAAGTTTCCGTTAGGGTATACTAACCGGAATAATCATATTCAGTTCGATATAAGGAAGGAAGATAAGAGAATTTCGGATAGATTTAAGGCCGATAGTTCTATGTGCACCCAAATTGCTCCTAAGTTGGAGCACGCAGATAAAGGCGATAAAAAGACGATTAGCCTTCGGCAAAGGAATTAGCGGCGTCATTTTACTGGTATACGTCGCTGTTTCAGGTCAAAACACAAAATGTCACATACCCTAGTGGAACAATCGTTCAAGCAAAACATACGAATATGAGGCTGAAGCAAGTTTGTCGGTAATCACAAAATGACGTGCTACACATCTCGATTACACCAGAGTAGAGGAGCACACATCGCACTACAGAGAAAAAAATTGCAATTAACTTCACTCAAGCGTCTACATACAACAAGTGATCATTAGCTGCTGTCAAGTCATACTTGGTGTTCAGCTGAGCCAAGCGTTGATCGCGTCCCGAGTAAAGGGCGAAATTATTGAATTTGGTATGGCTGCTATCATCTTTTTCGTGTGATATTGCCTGCAACTTTATACAAATAGCCTAAGCTACTCCGAGCCGTGTTCACCCACGACTTCGGAGGGAATGGCTCTCTCACTTGTATCTATCTAGTGGTCCATATCTACTAGACCATCAAGTACGACATTCGCATTCACGTCACTCTCGTTTAAACGGCACTCCTTTCTTCCTGCCACAGTTGCTATGGTGAGTTCGCACCAAATGAAAAAAAGCACTGGAAGCGGATTGTCCTCATATTGGAGCTAACCAACATTGTATATATTTAGCCATGCCGGAGTTTGAACTCCGGGCATCTGACACGCGAGACCAGCGTGTTACCACTGCACTACCAGCTCACGCTGCACGCATCTAAATCACCACGTTTGAACAGGCGATGGTCTTCACGCTTAGGAGATGGGATTGGCATGACCAAAACTTCGAAAGATAACTTAGTGAACGTTCGGGTTGTGTCAACCAAATGACCCACCTGCCAGGACTTTTCAGTCAGGTAGAGCCGTGGAGTGAAACCTGCCGGAGAATATCGCATGCTGTTATATCACGACTTTGGAGTAGAGAGTGTGGGCTGCGCTCTCCTATGTAATTGCAAAACTGTCGTGTAACCGATGCTCTACGGACGTATCTGCGTAAGTAAATAACCATGGATAGGGTAATTGCCGGCGATTTCTAGTATTGTTTTACAGAGTGGTCGGTATGTCAAGCGCAGAGTAACCTGTCAATTTTTAGTATTTTTGCGAACATATTACTTAGTCGACTACTCACCCTGGTCCTGAGTTACTTCGGACAGTGAACAATATAACAGACCTATCCGTCCTTCTGTCATGCGCAGTTGTTTAAAGGTTTGTTTTACAGATTTATAGCAATAAACTAATAGTACATCTTGTGCTTAGTTTGTCCAGTTTAGCAAATCTTGTGGACTAAAGTTGCCGGGTATCTGAACCCAGCTTACTCTCAAAAGTGAAACATGGAAAAATCCATCTGCAAATCGGTGGTGAGTGTCTCAAATACCGATTGCTGTCAATATTGTGACAAATACGTCTGCCGGAAGAGGAGAGTATGGGTATACCATGATAGCACTATAGATTATTGTATAAAACACCGCTGAAGAGAAAATGAACGTTGAAATTGTTACCCAACGGTCGTTCCTCAAACTTGAAATTAGAATAATCCATCTACCTCTGAGCATTTCTCTAAACATCTTCTTATATAGACCAATTTTCCCACAATTTTGTGATACTTTTTCTGATTTTTCATGCATCGAACTCACGTTGGGCAGTTGTTACCAACACCTGCCGGGATACTTTGGCTCCAGCAGGCCCATTCTTAGCAGCATTCATTCAGGGACCAAAGTGAATTCGATACAATTCAGTACAATCACATCACATCTTATATAGTAAATTAAATGTGATGACAAGTACCACATTGTACTTGGATGTAAAACTTTTGCATTCCTCATACTAAAGTCAGAATATCAGAAGAGACTATCTTCCTCAAAATTACGCTGAAGTTCTCTGAACATTCAGGCCCTTCAAGCTATTTGTGCTCTTACGGATTACAAGAGACAGTACCCTTATTCGGCAATCAGATGTTTTACAAATAGCAAATATACAACAGAGAAATGAAGTGGTAATCAAACAACAGAATTAAAGGTCTTTTAAACAACATCAAGCACTGGACATTGTCCGTTTAGTTCTGAGGTATTTTTCAGCTGGAAAGTCTCGTCAGCTTTTGAAGAGACTTGAAAAGTCATTTTATGGTGCAATTTTCCTTAATAATGAGATTTAGAAACTGCCCAGTTGATTACACAACGAAGTACTTAACTAAACTCCGTAGACGAATTAGTGTAACACACTCGACTGTCTGCTGAGCATAGCACTTGATAAATTTTCTGTCGTTTACAAGTAACTCAAAATGCACCTGACACTGTGCTCTTGTGTGTCGGACCTACTTTGTCGAAATTCTTGCATAGAATCAAATATTTTCTCCAAATATGAGTATTAGCAGCGCAAGCGAAACAATGTTTAGATCTACTTATTCCGTTTTACTTCGCTTGATTGTTTACCAAACTACGTAGATCCTTGTTTTCACGCTTGTATGAACAGCTACTTCACAAGCACATCCCAAGTTTGTGCAACAATTACATTTAGCCCACTCACCAATAGTGAAGTGGTAAATTGGATTGCTTACCACATCTTGAGCAATAATATCGTTGATTTCTCCACGTAGATGATTGGTTAGATAGCAAGACAATATGCTTTCAGTAATCAGACACGGAATCTCAGTATCATGTGGTTATTTTAAGACAACCAGTTGACACCATGTGGGTTTGATGACATAAAGGAGGTTTGTACCGACGTTACGCCTGAATCAAGTGTGAGCAGGAGTTGCAATATGTAATGGTTTGCAAACATTCATTGCGCTCCTTAAGATATGTTTCTTTTAAACATACAAATTGGTATAGGGGAGGCACAGTTCTCATGTCTCTGTCGAAACCCTTTTTTCAGGTCATTACTGCATGCCGGTTTTTCACTACCGGCTCCAGGTACAAGTAGTAGTTTGCCTATAAATAAACCAGTGGGTTTTGCTACTACGTCAAAAAATAAACTATCTTTTTGTTTGACACATGTATTGCACGGCGATTGCTCAAATTCCGCGGATGGTTCACAACCGGTTTCGCCCCAGTTTAGAAGTCGTCAGTAGGGCGCACTCCCGAAAGCTTAGCAAATATACCCTAGACTGGGACAGCAATTTTCAAGGATGTTTACTTTGAGTTCGTAAGCATAATGACAATGCTGGAACTAAAGGTTCGATGGGATCCCTCGTTGTCAAGTCTAATAATGATACTCTCCCTTATAACCATCAGCACACAGACCCTTTCGAGATTCCTCCACGAATGTATCAAATAAAGTTCGTTTCGTTTGATGTGTACTGACGATCACATGAATGTGCAGTTGGCTCCGTCTAGTTTCCAGTTCCAGAGATTTCACCATGAATATCAGCTCAAAAATAAGATATACTTTTGGTTTTCTTTTTCAGTGTAGTGCAAACAGCTAATGGGCCAATGGATTTAAGGACACATGGCGGACCATCGATCAAATAAACTTTTTTCCAAAGAAAAAACTTTAGTCTGGTGTTTCCTCAGTACATATATACTTTCTGATGAAAGTAACTGCGTGTCATATTTTGAGTAATCTAAGATTCGTAAGTCCGCGTCCAGTGGCACTAAATTGTGTTCTCAATGCCCTTGGGTAACCAACGACCCAGAGCTAAGATCAGTAAAATGAAACCAATCCCAATCTGAGGCAAGAAACAAAACACTACATTTGAAGAGTCAAATTCTGACCGTCGGTTAAATTGAAATATGCAGGTCTTTCGAAGTGCACTTTCAGTGTATAGAGGTCAGTCTAGTACCTAACGGTAATGGCATCTTTCAGTTTGCAAAAACTGATACCATTAAATGGCTGGTATCCGAATAATATTCTTCGGTCATAGATGGTCAATCCATTGAAAATGAGCATGGTAAAATCGCTACAGATAGTTTGCGCTCATCCTAGTTAGGTGTTGCACTCAAGCTCTTGACACCGGTACAGCCCCGAGGGAATAAGATCGGTGGGTGAACGTGCTGAGACCTGTTACAAGCCATCAACCAGGCTAAACATAATGCTCTGACAATGGTTACCTGCACCGGTCACTTGGTTTTCATCGAGTTATAGATGATATCCGTCGAGTCCCTCAGGTTTTGGTAGTACCACATCGACAAAGTGGCAGTAGATAATCTTGGGGTATTTCATTAGCCTTGGCATTCTTAAGATGTCAGTATCTCGCAGGCACCCATTGGAAAATAAAAAAAACTTGACTCGGTTTCACACGGTTGTATTTAGCAGATAGACACATGTGTTCGCTGTCCAATGCCACGGGGCTACGTCCGTCCATAGTCTGAGCAACTCTACAAGGTGGAGTTTTTACCGGGATGATTTAGTTCGTTTATAGTAGCCTTCTTGTTTAACACCACTGCCCTCATTCGGCTTCACACTGTAAACAATCTCAAGAGTGTTTCCTATCCAAATGGACATGATTTGTTCTGAAGGGGGATCTGTGTTGAGCTCACTGTAAAAGCGGGTAGAATAATAGCGTTTTAGAAATTTTTACACCCCAGCCAAGTTGTGATGCATGTGAACGAAAACCTACAGCCAGTTGTCGTTATTACACTTGAGAATGTCAGAGTTTGGAGCAGCAGTCCGTTAACGGTAGCACAAGGAGAGTAGCTCCCTGCGAGGATATTTTCACTGGAAAACGCTCCGAGGGTAGCAAACTGGCAAATTAACTTCAAAAATGCGGAATATTTCCGAGGAAAAAACGGATCCCTGGTTTACCCTGGTACCCACTTCAAGTTCGTTCAATATAGTTGTGCAGCTTCACACCCGAGACATTCGTCGCAGTATGAATGACTTTGATGAGTTTGACATACTTTTCACAACCGTCAAGCCTTCGTGGCAAGATCCATGATGCTCACTGAGAATAAGGCTCGTGTGAAGTCCACAAACGGTCCTTAGAGTGGTTGATTCCATTCACGACACTTTCCTGTATTTATCTTGCGCTCCGAAATTCAAACTGCTCCGTACGAACATTCTCCTTCAAAATTCCAAAATGACGATGGAGAGGCATGCGGGCTATACTCTTTTGCGCTGCTTATAGAATACTAACTCCTCGATAATTTTGGATCCTCTGTCGACTTCCTGTCATTTATGCAGAGCAGTTATCATTGCATCATTTAGGCCGTGTGGAACGTCTGACACGTAAGTATCGTGCTTAGCAGTGTGGACATTTTCTCGGCCAAGCAGTTTAACCCTGCTGGTCATCGAGGTTACTGAAAATAAGAAAAGTAATAATGAATAATAATCATACTGGGAACTGTTCAACTGTTTCTTACACGGATACGTATCATAGCCAACGAGTTGCAAAAACAAACATTTTAAGGCAAACCGTTTGCACGGAAACCAAGTAATGTCAAGTAATGACCACGAAATTAGGCCGCGGCATTCCAAACACATGAGGTGAAGTGACCAACCGAAATTTGCAGGATCTCAAGATGAATGGTCAGACAACGTGTGCAAAATATTTGCTCTGTAGTCTGGGATAAAGGCGGAGATTTCATAAAACACTGCTGCATACAAAATCATGTCTTATCATTGATTCCTGGGACTGGTACTTTAAAGCTTTAATCAACAAAATCGGATATTTTTTCCAAGCGCTACATACTAGGAAAATGTGAACCGAATTACGAATTGAATCATATTCGACTGCTTGGCACCCACTTCCTCTGTCTCAAATAGACAAGGCTGGCTTCGACACAACTGACATTTTAGGACATGAGGCTAGACAACAGTTTGAAAACCAAGTTGCTCCGTTGTTTTAATGCATGCTGGCTTCTAAAATTGAAATGTCCATGACAGATACGAAAACATCACACCCTCTACAAGGGCCTGCCACAAAAAAAATAGAAAATTGGGTAGCTTTTTGTGGGAATGCTTTCTTTCCGGAAGGTTATCACACTAGTCAGATGTCGCAGACTTCGCTGAGATGGCCCCTCTCAGAAATACTTGGCCAGATAATTTGTGCTCCTACTTAATATTTGACGCTGGACTCTAGATGTATTGCGGATGCAGACCATGAAATTGGCTGGCTGATATCTTAGACATGATTAGATTGGTGAGACGTGGTTTACATTTGTTTCCTTGCCAACAAAATTGGAATTCCATCTGCAAGGAAAGTGAATGCAAAGGGCACGAGATAGGGAAGTCCGTGAATGTTTGAAAGGAAAGCACCGTGCTGAATTCTAAGAACATCTGTCATATGCACGCCAGAAAGAGTCACAATATAAAACGGAAAATTCCTTGAGTCTATCAGGAATGCTAACATTCTTTTTCTAGAAATATTTCATGGCAAACAAAATGTCTAAACTTTCATTAGTCAGCTGGCTGATTCCACAGGTGAGTTATTGGTGCGCTGGATAGAATGCGGGAGTATTTGGAGAAAGTTCGACTGACAGTGTCTCGATTTGCGAAGAAAAACGTTTGACCCAGTTTCCGTCCTAATTTGGCACAGTCTTTGGTGACCTGAATTTGCCGTATTCCGTGTGAAGGCGGTTGCGATGTCTTGCGCGAAGAATTAGGACAGCGGATATCTGGTACACCTACAAATAAATAAATCCGCAAAGTTTCTGACACAAAACCCTAACAAGCATCGCAAATTCACGTTGCCAGCATATGCTTTTTCACGGAAGATGCGAAAGTAAGATTTTGTAACAATCAGGCAAAACCAAATCAGAAAACTTCGGTTTCCATAATTGTTTTCCTGCAAAATTCATTCCATTTATATTACTTTGTCTCTAAAGACGTGATCAACATCACTGGGATTGCACGAAATTCCAAAGGTACGTAGGTTTTATCAACTTATAAGACGCCTAAAACAATGAACAGTGCTGTACCTCGAAGACGAAGTTACAAATGCATTATGGAGCATCCCATGACCATTCAAGATGGCGAAAATGCTTTAGGAAACCCGTTTAGGATAACACAGGCGACACTCTTCAGCCGTCACGCCAGTGTAGAAGTGTGAGGGCTGACACAAACACAATCTCACTGACATTGACAGCCGACACTTGCACATAGATTTTGGGTCCATTAGTTTGATTTCTCCGTGCAATAAATGCGACAATAGCTCACTGCAGTTCTACAATGCACTCAAAGACTTTCGATCTCCCATTTTCTTCTTTATACCAGGTCTCATAAAACGGTGAACTCGGGATAAAACGCAGAAGTTTATTAGATTTTCCAGCGGAGGTTTGAGTTGTTTCAGCGTGAGTGTCTCCAAAGTGTTAAATTCCTCCATCGGATGTAAAATGCTTTGACCTAAAGCTGTACATTTAAGCTGAAGTCAACCCTAATCATCGATCGACATTGGATATCCATACAAGAAGTGAACATATTTTGCAACTGTTTTAATATTAAGATACACTGAAACAGGGAATTAGAAGCTTATTCATTCTGCGTTTGATTATGAGTGAGTGAGTCGTACATGCTGGAAGAACCGTTTGACAATAAAACAGATCACAGAGTGCTAATCCTGAAGGAGGCCCTATACAGTTGACCACTTGACATCTAAGACAGACACCGGTACCTGCGTCTGTGTCTAACAGTGGAGTCTAGAACTAAGTGAACGATCGCAATGAAAAGCCCTATAAGCAAAATGGGTTAGTTGGCATGAACAAGCTTTCCAGCCAGACATGAATAGTGAATGAAGGCCCAATTCAATTGTGGGCACCAATCGCAGCTCCTAATATGCCTGTTTATTTGGAAAAAGAGGTAAAGATGGGTGATACAAAGCGCTTCTGATTTGTGGTACAACCTTATCATCAATGTGGCCCAACTTGCTATATATCTAGTTTCGGCTGGTAAATGTCAAGCATAAGAGTACGTAAACTTCAATAATAGCGGAGTTGGGTGAACAATCACCTAGCACTCTCAATCGTACAAAATGTTCTTTGTCACAGAGTTCCAAACTAACTTTGCAGCTCAAGGATATCATGTCATTCGTTTGGTTTATGCGCTTATGCATTGCTAGCTTTATTGAGAAATCTGGATAGCAACCGTTGTTTGTGCATTAGCAGTAGATTTATCAACAATCATCACCCAGCCAAAAATCCATCAATCGGCGCCTTCACTATTTCCTCACTTATAAATACTACTTTTGTCCTTAAACCCTACGCTACTGCCAGAAAAAACTCCACTATGATCTGATAAAGACTGATACTCTCAATATTATTGGCTGTTTGGTTTTAAAAATCTGTGTGCGTTTAGCCACAACTGCTTTCTCAGCGGCAAGTAAATTATGCCGGAGGTTTCGTAATTTTATGCATTATTTCATGGTAGTTGTCACGCTTGTGCTAACGGGCACGTAGGAGGCAATAAAGACCGCTATCAGATAAGAGCTTTTCGGAAAGACCATACCTCCTGGAGGACAATTTTATCATCATATTCTTTGATGAACTTGCCTCAACCGATGGTAGAAGTCCACAAAATTGATCAGTTCCATTAGGCCTTAGCAGAGTACGGTCATGAGGAGGCAGGAAAGAATTTTTAGTTTTAGACAAGTACCTAGACCATATTCAGATATCAGTGTGCGACCTGGATCAATTCTGTCATGCCCAAATCTCAGCACTGTGATCGTACTTTTGTAGTCGGCAGACAAAATTGGAATCCAACACGTCTCAAATGGATTGCACAACTCCATTTTATCATTCCAGCAAGTTAAAGAGAGTTGTAGCAAAGTCGGTTAAAGAAGAACTGTAGGCATCCCACAACGCTGCATTTGAAAGCCAACATAGCGATGCAGCATGTCATTTAAAAGTCCAAACCCCGTGGTAATTTGTCATTCTGGTACAAGTTTCTGCTTCTGTTGCGCAGTAGGGTTTGGTTTGATATAATGATCCAACTTTATAGCCCTGACCTATTCTGAAACCAAATATTAGGACATTAGTAAGAGAGTTCATGAGGCTGTGTAAGCAGTCTCAGGGAAGCAGCTTGAGTGAATATAACACAGCTCTAGCTCCCAGGTGAAAAACTAAAACCACTTTTGACAAACCAGAATGCACGTGTTCACAGATCTTATATATTATTTTCGCCGACCTCAAGGATGTCATCATCATCGACTACCTGAATACCAAAGTAGTCATTTCCAAATGAAACAGACGTTGGTAAACGCCAATCATCTGAGTTTAACTGAAAGCCTGCACGTAGACTATTCCGTCAACTGTGCCCTTATTATGAACGCGAACATCAATTACTGCTTATCCGACATAAATACATTCGCAAGGGAAATTTTGCCAGCTGCTACTTACAGTGTGCATTTTGTTATAAACTAGAACAAACAGCAACATATTCGTTCTAGAATGACGCAATTAGGTTTCCGCTTTTCGGGGAAAAATATTATTCGTCAATTTCTATGCACAATTTAAATTTCGGGTCAACACTGGTGATGATTTTGTGCCATCACTAAAATTGAATTCATCGACATGAGGGAGAATAACATTTTTCATGCCATGCTGAATTTATTCCCACGCGAAAGTGATTGTCTTACTAAGCATGCTGTAGAATAATTTCACCACCAAATTCACCACAACCCGATTGTTCTTTCATAGAAAATTTGGTTTTTGTCTATGAATCGCATTTTTTCAACACTTTTATACGACGGTCAGTTTGTATGTGCTTTATTTGCAGCCGACAAACTGTACTGAATATCCTTATGGTAATATTCATTCTCTCAGTGCATACTACCTTAAATTCCTCACTTATTTTTGTTCAGTCTCTAGTAAGCCTAATCTTGTGGATTTATAAATTTAGTGCTTTCCGCGATACGTCCCTTTGTTTTTCCCTAGCAGTAATTTCGAAATGCATTCTTTCATCTGATTCCATCTGTTTTCCATTTGGTAGTTTGAATGTCTGGTCACGCAAAGAAAATAATTTTGGTATTACGTGAGTTCTTAGTGTACCGGAACAGACACGTAGCGCCTGAGATAAAACAACACAAGAACCAACCAACCGCATCAAAGTTAATATCATCATCAAGTAGAGCTCAGGTAATGTGTAGCTACTACTTCGCATAGGTAGACATGTTCCCACAGCATTCGTGTCTTATGTGAGTACATTGGTACAGGTTCGACTTATTGCGGACTAAAGCTTATAAAACCTCAACCAGGCATATGAAAATGTTTGTTTCCTAGGAATAAGACAGTCACGTAGACAAACGAGACGCAAAGTTTGACCTTATGCAAATAAGAACTACCGGCTAATGGCTTATCTAACTAACAGACGTTGACGGAAAACCAAAGGCATTTCAAAGACTCGACTGGTCTCTGTCGGTAAATTAAGCACTGGAATACAATAGGGTCCACAGCATTCATAGTGCTAAAATTTTTACTTAGTTTCCGTCAGTTTCTCACAATGTGGGTGAACCAGACCCAGTGGAACAGAACATTTATTATTGTTCTGCAGCTAAGTGAAGATTACGTCTCGCAAAGTCAGTCTATCCCAGTAAAAATTGAGAAATCCGTTTTGGCTGTTTCATTCCTATTGGGAATGACCAAGATTGCGCGACCTCCAGTCTAATAGTAGCACATTAAGCCAGTTCTCTACGACCAGCTGATCAGCGGTGTGATTAACTCGCACGTAGACGGGATTTTAAACTTAATTCAAACGTCTGACTTGAGTTCGTCCGTTTGCGCAAACCCAGGCTCGAAGGAGCAGAAAACTTAATCAGGTGAGCCGCTTGATTTGGGAACATTAGGTAGTTTGAAAAAAATCACTTATGTTGAGATCAGGATAAAATGCACCTTTTAGAGAGTTTCGTTGTTAAGGAGACTCAGAAGTGAAGAATCTGCATTGGGAAAAGAATCGTTGCACCTGATCGTGAAGCAGCTTGTAAAACACTTTTAGAGCTGCCAGGTTTGTTTGTCTTTTCCATCCTGTTCAGATTATCGTTGTTGATCATTCCAGGTAATACTTTTGATGAACTTGCGATCAATTCTGATTCTATACCTGCAGAAATCTTGATAGATCATACTGCACACTGAGGTGGTCAGCCACCTGAGTGCCCCACGCTTAACGTGAGTGATCCACGCTTAACGTGCATATGGGAACGAACACAGACAACGACGCTGAAATTTCGCAGGATCAGTGTTTTTGATCGTGGTCTGCAAAAAGCGGCGAAGCAGGCTCTCGAAGTGAGCAAAGCATGCGTTCCAGCCTGCAGAGTTGATTTTGTATTTAGGCTGTCCCAATCTGTCCAGCCTTGTGAGCCGAGGTACCTGTTAAATAAAAAGGTAGGATATGCAGAAGGTCAACGATATGAACAGGTTCTCTTAGTCCCACTCAGGCCAACTTTGCAAACCTTTTTAGAAATCAGCTTTGCAAATAAAATTTATGAGAGAAAATTTCACTTTGTATTTTCTTGTGCATATTTGGATTTTATGGAGACGCCCCAAAAGTTGAGACTGCAGAGGCTTTTTACGGCGACGTTAGCTCACACTTAAGCAACTCTAATATTTCAAGGCCAACAGTGTTAGTCAAATTACCGTAAAAAATATTTCTGATCCACCAAGCTTCATGTTATAAAAACGCATATTACTAGGCACAGCCATTATTCGCGGTCAATTAGGTTGAACATACCTTGGGGTAACAAGCTGGGGTGGAACGCAAACAATCAATACGACTGTTTTGATCACTGAAATTTCGAAATAGTCTGATCTAGGCTGTAGTGGCGTCAGTCGCGGCCTCAAACTAAACCTTCAATCTGGAAATAAATATTCTGCCTAATGTGCGCTCACCTAACATTGAAAGAAGTTTATTTTACGTCATTTGGATCTGGTAAATGGTTGGAATGACGAGACTAATGGAAATTGGCTTGGGACCCGGTTGCATACGGAAAGTCCAGATAAAGATTTAACATTGGAAAATCCCTGTTCGAATGTACAGCGGAATGCGAAGCTACATGTGTTAATGGAAGGATTTATGGCAGAGTGATGAAATACCTGAGGCATGTAAATTTGTAGTGATCATGGGAATCATTTCACTAAAGTTGCTTGGGATAAACAAGGATCAGTACCATCTTGTGCAAAGACTGATCACTGCCAGTGTCAGTCGCAGTGGCAACACCAGTGTATATATAATAATGTTTGGGAGAACACTCCAGATATGGTCGAAACTATCAGAAAATGGGGTTGGTAATAACTTGCGTGGATATTTTTTGAAGGAGACGGATAGCTGGTACCAGGCCGAATGTTGTATGCACACCTAGTTGTCAGAATTACGACTTGCCGTGATTGAAAGCACGGGTGACTTGACTAGACAAGTCAAACCAAAATGAGTTACAAGACCTTTTAAAGAACTGGCATCTCGATAGCTTACAGAGGAAAGCAAATATGCAACACGCTTCTCATCGACTGCTCATACGAACATCTAACATGTGGTAAAGATATGACTTATTAGTGAATGATGGTGTCATAGATTAAACCACCTATGCTGGGAATGATATTGGACTTGGTCAAAGCAAACTCCTCTGTAAATTACATTGGTGTCAACAAGGGGCTCTTGCTAATGATAAGATATGTGTTACTTTTTAAATGGCTATACTGTGCAAGGGTCATCTGCATGCCATCTGGCATAATATCTTAAATACCACACTGCGGTTTCCTAACATAACACGTCACTCATCAGGTTGTTGAGAACTGCTCCACAACCTGCCAGCGGTTTCGTTCATCACATTGATCATCAGGTAAGCTTAGTTTCCGAGGTTTCGCCAACAAGAGGTTGAGTTGAGTCTTCAGTTAACACCAATGAAATTCTTAAGCGGTTGTACTGATCCATTTGCGCCCGACTTGTTGTTCGTCTGAAACGCGAGACTTTTGAAAACTCGTTACTTACGCCTACCTGATGAGACCCAAGGAGGGCGAAACCGGCAGGGGGCAAATCCTGCCTCAAGATTCGGAATCGGATGGCCGTTATTATTTAATTTATGCAGTCAACTCATCCATCACTATCTGACTAATGTTTTGATTTACCGCAGACGCAAAACTTTGTCCACTCTAACTCTCATGGTTTTCTACTTCAGCAAAGTGTGATCAGAAGTGATCTACCGTATCACCCTTTTATTTGACAGCCCAACTGCACCCAGCCCAAGTTGGTCTGTAGCTATAGGCAACCCGAGACTTTGCAAAAACAAGAGTTTGAGTTTCAGGCCCGTCCTTTCTGCCTTCACCTTGGAAAGCCCTCGCCATCCAATCGGCAAATGGACTCTTTTGCTAGTCCGCGTTAGATACGAAGAGATCACATATTCCGAATGTTGAGACTAAAAATACGGTTTCACTTTGAACAACTTACCACAACAGCTGGCCTATAAGGCAGTAAGGGTTGGCCTGACCTGAGAAAGCAAGGAGTGTAATATGGGGTTCTTCTGAATTACAACGGATGTTTCATTCTTGAGAGTAATTTTAAGGTTGTGGACATTGCGCAGCCGGTTACCACCATCCTTTGGGCGACCGAAGTGTACCGTCTTTCCCCGAAAGATGACAGTATGGTTACTCCCATAGATATGGAGGTGCTGGCCGCCCAGAGGAATACCCTACATTGATGTTGAAGAAAGCACCCCAAAGTCACTCCTAGGCTGTTCTACTGTGAGACTTCTCGTACCACTAAGACTTGCCGTTCATTGTAGGGATGCCTTTTGTAAGAGCCAAACCCTGGAAAACTGCCTTCTGAACAAAGAACCCCTCCAACCTATTGCAGTATTGAAGTCATTGGAAATGCAACGGAATATTGATAGCTAAGATGCGCTTGCTGACAGTTGAACAAGTGGCTGCTCATCCGTACGCCGAGCTTAATAATTAGCTTGCAAAATTTTGTTACCAATCGAGGAGACATCACTGTCCGCGGCGTCCCCTTTATTGGCGTCAAAAGTCTACAAGTTAATTGGCGAGCTCGGCAAACAGAGGAGCAGCCGCCTAATCCACTACCAGTATTGAAGTCACCTCATCAGGATCCTAACCGATCAGGGGCTTTGCTTTGAGAGCGAGGAGTTTAGGAGTTGCTTGCAGAAGCTGAGTACCAGACGGCTAAGGACGGCACCATACAAACTGAAAACAAGTGTTCTAACCGAACGAAAAAACCGAACGACCAAGGAATGGCTGGCGGCTAAAGGAGGTGACTGGGAAGTAAACCTGCCGATGGTGTTGCTAGCACATCGTGCTTCCTTACAGCCAACCACAGGCAATTCCCCGTTCATGCTGATGTACGCTCGACATCCGCGCCTTCCAGTTGATTAGAAAATTGGGCTGCGGTCGGCAACACGCTTGTCTTTGGAGGAGCTAGGAGAAGAAAGGAGAAAAGCTCGATAAAAACTTGACCGCTGTTCAGGAAAGGACTCGGCAGAAAACGGCAAGTCGAAAGGCACGACCATTCCCCGTAGGGGCGAAGGTAAAGTGAAAGGATCATCAGAATCCTGAAAGGAATGCACTGGGGTCGCGGAAGCTGGGCAGTCGATAGCAAGGTCCGTTGGTCCTTATCGGCCGCCGGGAGAACGTCTATACAATTCAAGACAGTCGGGGATCGAAAAGAGTAAATAGGACTCAGCTCCGGAGGTGGCATGATACACCCAAAGAGCTGCCGAATAGACCAGCAGCTGAGGCCGACCTAACGGAGGTAAATGGAAATCGGTGGCATGCAAGCGACCTTTTAAGGGGAAGGTGTCTAACGGCGGATACTACTAATGAGGCATGCGAGTAGTTTGTTTTCTCGTAACTCTGCTCCGCGTCTATTGAAAGATGGAGTTTATTACGGAATTTGTGAAATTGCTTTGCAGAATTCGTTTACAATTGCGTGATGCTCAATGAATATCCAGGAAAGTTCAAGAAGATGCGTTTAAGAAGAAGACGGATATTCAGTTTTCAAAAAACAAGGTTCATATGAGAGGTTTACTTTTCTGTCCGATAGTTTGTAACTCTTTAGTTGGTGTTTTCTAATAGAGAACTCCACGGCGAATGGCTTTCCTCCTTTTCATCAGTACTGAAGTCAACTCATCATGATCGGATGAAGGTTCCAGGTTGGGACTAATGGTAACATAATATGTAGGCCTCGGAATCGACTTATTTCCTCGTATGGTATAAACGTTTTTGAGGTGCAAGGGTAAATATGCAGTCTTGCTTTAGTCAAATCTTGATGCTGTTACATTTCTCTATTCTTGATTACTATCTTAAACCTAATGTATCATCCCAGGTTGATGGACTTCAGACAGCCTGAAAGAAGACCGAAATTACCAACAATTTTAGGTTGACGAACATTACAACTTAATATCCGGTATGTGTCTTTCAACCAGTAAAATTTAGAACCCACCGCATTCTTCGGCGCAAATGTGGAATAATGGGAACCACTTCAAATCCTCGGGAAACGAAAGACCTTTTGTGGGTTTTGCACATGTGCAGAAAAATAAAGCTCATTTTGGGTGCGTAGCCCACAGTGAAAAACATAATGGCCCACCTCCGCATTTTTTATTGTTGTTATTATACACAATTCATGTTCGCAATTTCTTAGTCAGGCCTGACACTTTCGGCAAGTCACTCTCTACTTCCTCATTAGAAGCATTCATTTTGGCGTTTCGTACATCTGTACTAGAACACATCTCTTTTTCTAAATTTTCACAGAGTCCACTCAGTCAACCCGTCCAGGTATCTGTCTTTTAAATGGATACCACTGTGTGTGTGTGTACTACTGTACCCATTGCTGGGGTAATTTACTTGAATTAATTTGAATATAATCAGCTTCCAGTCTACAGCATGTCAGTATGAACATGACGTAAATCGCATTTTGTCCGCGATTTCTCTCTTTTGAGATAAAAATATATAATTTTGGCAAGGGAGTGACAAAAACTGAGTGCACTTGAAGCGTATAATGTTGAGAATACTCTGTAAATAATACCTGATACCAATGACGTACACATACTACGTCCGCATGTACAAACGCGTTTACTCAACTTCCAAAGTACTACAGATTATTGTTCGATAAGCAAACTTTCGCCGTTGATTGAATCGCTGATTTATTTGCCTGTCACACCGCCATATAACATGCTGCGGCTAAACTTTTTGCGCGCAGCCTCGATTTCCAAGCGTTTACTGGTTCCGGATAAAATTCCTCATTGCGAAAACCCCGGTTTCCATCTTACCGACATAATATCACTCGTTGTTCTGCTTCATGATTTCCAAGTACGCGATAGAAATAAATCCTAATATGTCCTCTATCCCCCGATATCTTTGTTCATATTTCACCGCACTGGAATCATGCAAAACACGAACAAGACCAGAGCAAAAGTAGCAGTCAAATTTGGTTTTTCACGGAAGGCTACTGGACAATATTCATTTGAATCATTGCGGGATGAACGAGTAGTACGCCCTTAATTTCAAACAGGCAAACAAGTTCACAAATGATTATATATTTCCTCCGACAGTCCCGTTGATGAACATCAATGTGCCACTACGATTCAGCTTATCAAGAAGGAAACGCGTTGGAACATGAAGACCACAAACAGTCCCACAGAGCCTTCCATCCAGCTAAGTGTATGGTCAGCTTGCTTCCTCTGTGTGCCATAACAACACATTGTGAGAGTCTTACTTGCCATCACGATTTCTTTCAAAATCGAGTAGAAAGAACCACAACAGAAATATGCCGTCCATTTTGCTGTTTTTTCTTATAAGTAAGAGCCATGGAACTAATATATTGTTCAAGAGATTTCTTTTTTAAACAGCTCGTATAGCCGGGAGACAAACTGTGTCATCTGAAAAACGTTTAAACCGTCCTGGTCATATCACAGTTATAGTTCCTAATTTGTGCCTGTGCTGCGCTTATGCAAATGCTTCATTTATGCTCTCTTTGCTGATAACTGGATGCAGGTTCCAGTTAAATTTATGCTTTCTCAAAATAACCCATTATCATATCACCAGGCTGGTAAGCTTTGCGTCTGACATATTTGGTAAGCGGAAAACCGGCCATGATGAAGCGAACGCAACTACCTTAAAAACTGAAAAATCCCGCAAGCATTTTTGGCAAACAAAGCGCCAAATTGTCTGTCTGAGGGAGACCAAAAGTTAGGCGCGCCACCTCATTTGCACGAGTGTACGGCCTTCAGAAGTAAAGTGCACCTTACTAATGAGCAGTCAGTCACACTAGTGGAATAAACAGGAGTTTTTGGATCGGTACTAGGAAATCCACCAGATTGGTGCCACCGTAGGAGTCAGGTAATATTCAGCATCAGAGCCTTGCTGATGCTACTGCCTGTTCTCTTCATATAATGCCAACATTGGATCATAAATTATATACTCTGAAAACCACTGGCAGGTTAGCACCTGACAATCGTTTTCCTAATTTCATAGTCCTGTCGGATTTTACATGGCTTGGCAGGTATTTTGGTGTTCACTCCCTTAGAAGCCAAAAAGAGTTAATCCGTTTCAGCCGGATGACTCTTTATTAGATATCACTAGAATCTCTTCAGATAGTCCAGTTAAGCCCAGAGTAGATGAGGTCTTGATTGGTAAAGGAATCATCCATTGGCGAGCGAAGATGGTCAAACAGGTAAGGAAACCTTAAGTTTAACCTGTGTCTGTGATAGAGCTGTTTGCTATTAATTATTTTCACGGTTCACGTTGTGCAATTTTCTATGGTAACACTGATGATGTCCCCATCTATGACTGGACATCTGTGTGAGCTTTACCTCGAAAAGCAGCCGTTCATTGAAAGTGGAAAACCAAGGCGACTTTTTCGGAGGTATTCCAGAAGTATTTCACAGCCTCTTCACTCTACCCCTGAGAGATTCAACAATAATGACATTAGATGGGAAATTTAATTTAAGCGGCGTCTGCTGAAGGATGTTGATGCAGTGCCGGTGAACCGAAGAAGAACTTGTACCTACTTAGTTATGAGACTGATTTACGAATAGCATTTGAAGCAAACTTCAACGGCATTATTAGTCAGTATAATTCAGTGTGGCACGCTTTCTTCTAGAAACCACACTTGCTGACATATCACAGTCATCGAGTGTTCACCCAGCGCAAATTCCCTAAATTCTACTTTGCTTGGATAACTCCTTTTTACTAGCAGTGATGACACTAGTTCACCTGCTTACTTTCACCTGAAACGTTACTTAGGCCGACCAGTTGCCCTACATGTTCTCAGTTTGATTCGTGGACTCCGAGAAGTACGAATGACTGTGCAGGACATTTACATTCATTTAACGAACTTGAACTTGAGCACCCTCTTGTGTGGGAATTGACACATTTTTCTCGACTTACCCAATAGCTCAAACGGTTACGCGATGTAACAAGCCCAGTTGATTTTAATCGATTGATTCACGATAAAACAGCCTTTCATACATTACATACCAAAACATTTGAGTCGTGAATGATTGTTATGATTTGTGTTAATTCTCAAGCGGAATGTCGTGATTCTTAGCCCAAAAACAAAAGTTGTACTGATTAAAAATATCTGTTAAATCCAATGCCTCGGGGAGGAAAAGAGATCGATCAAAAGAAAAGCACTTCTTTTTAGCTACAAAGTATTTTCTTCTCATGGTTGTTAGCTGTGCTGACAAACAACCCTTTGACTAGAGCATCAAAATGGTGAATTCTGCAAATACGTCGGCCGACACTGTATCCCGCTGTTGACTAAACTGGATGCCAAACTCCACGAAAAATTTGTTCTTTCACTGTTCTCACCTAACGCGAACAAAACGAAAAACCATCACGGTGCATTGTTCCGAATCACAGGTGTTCCTGGGATCGTTGAACAAATGAATAAGGACAGAAGTAATGTGGTACATAAAACGCATAGCATAGTCATGTTTGTTCACTCTTCAGGGGGATAAGAATAACATCATTCATTCTAATCAGTTTGCACGTTTGCAAACGCTTTTCAGTCCATGGGGTAAACAATATACATTTTTGCGAAATACACTCATTTGCATACCAAGTTGGTTTTGACGGGGGACTCACCTGAAACCCAGCTGAAGCTCTCGTTTATAATATGCTTCAACTTAATGTACTACACAAAGCCACCTCATGTTTCAGTTGGTACGATATTCGACATATCGCGATACATTGTATTGACGTAATACACTACTCATAAGTTTGTTGCAAAATCCTCAATAGCCCATGAGCGGTTCCGTCCCTCTTGGGGCCCATCAGGTGGGCGCAGTCTCTGAGTATCCATCAACTTTAGGTTATACTTCATCTCAAAGTGCATGAATTTGGCGAAATACGCTCATTTGCTTTCAATTTGGTTTTGAAGAGGCAGTCCCCTGGAACCCAGCTGAGTCTCTGGTTTATTGTATTCTTCAAATGAATGCGCAAAGGCCGCCTCATGTCTTTTTTGGCACGGTAGTCGAGATATCGCAGTTTCCAAGCGTGAAAAACTCATAAACGAGAGATTCAGCTGGATTCCAGATGAGATTCCCATCAAAACCAAATTGATATGCAAATGTAAAAAGCGGAGACGCCTCTTAGATGTTTCAAGGTTCTTCGTCGGGGTAGACGGTCCACCACAAAAAGTTTTGTGGGGAGACTGAATGACAAGTTCTAGCCCTGGGGTAATGTGCGGCACAAAATGACTTGTCCACCTCGACCAATTAATGATTGAGTCTCTCCCGATTTAATCAACTGTGAAGTGGTAGAACCTTCGCAATTAAGCTTGAACAAGATAACTCAGGGGCACAACACTCTGACGTATGCAAAACGAGGTAGTTTAGGAGAGAGAAACTTGCGCAGATCTAGAGAATTTCGATCAGAAAAGCCGCGTTGTGGTGATCCAGGGAAACGTTAATTATGTCGTGATGTAGGAAACACAAGAAACTCATCTCTAGGTACTCTATGAAAGCGCCAATCTTCCTTCTACAAAGATAGTTTTCTAAAACTCTTGTTGAGCGACAATTTATACATGTTGGCCCAGGCTACGCGAACATAGCAGTGTCCGGAGATTGTGGTTTTGGCCCATATTTCTGGTACGAACTCACAGGGCCGATTCTTCAAAGAAAATTTAAGAAAAAAACTATGATCTTAGTGTTTCAAACTTCTTCAAGCTGCTTCCTACAAGTCACTGTCGCAAAGCTATTCATTATCGTAGTTGTAGGCGGAGAGATATTTTAGCGAATTGTGGTGAAAGCAAGATGACGAGACGCCTCGTTATGCCCAGAGAATTCGGAAGGTATTGACGGCAAAATGTTGCGTCAGACTGATTGGTCGCCTGTCCGACCTTGCATCTTTCGATGTTTTACTGTGCGGTCACCTTGACATCGTGATCTACCGGAACAGGCTGTCTATAATGGAGCAGTTAAGGACAAACAATGTCTGCTACTGTCCTCGGACAGCATTAAGAATACTAGAAAAGCTTACGGTTAGCCGCTGTAATGGAATGTTGCGTTGCAAGTAAAGTGGTGATCACCTTACTGGTTGATAATTTCATGCTTTCACTCTGAGTTCCCTAATCTGTTAACTTCATTTCCAGAAGAAATTACTTCATTACTACTTCAAACTTAAGAGCATTCTTGTCAAAGTGCTGGCGTAAATGAGAGTTACAATCTGTGAGTTGATTAGTGAATTTCAAATTTCATTTGGGGAGTGAGGGATCGTAAAGATGTACAACGGGGACCCTCGGGATGGGTCATATTTGGTGCCATTTCGAAGCAATGCTGACCATGACAATAGCAACAAAATCAGTAGCAAGTTGTCACATTACTATGATGTGAAAGGACTTGGGGGCTTCTTGTGGGAGATAGATTTGCAATAGAGGTCAAAGATCATTCCTTAAATTCTGACAGAAATTATTGTCTTCACTGATTTGGGTGTTATCCCCGATATTTCAACAGTGGTGCACCAGTAGCAGTCAGTTTGATATGAATGGACCAACATAAGTGGTACTAAATGGATACGCGTTCGAAAAGCTGCAGTGAAGATGACTCGGTGATTGAGTCACACCATAACTTTATTCGGTAATAGGCCGGTCGCGTGTACAGTCTTGATAACAGCATTCCCCACTTGCAGATGCAACCGGTGTGAACGATGTGCTGTTCTTTACTGGCAGTGTTCTGCGTCTTATGGTGCCCCATGGCGTCCCGTGACGCACAGAGGCTGATTCTTCACATTTTGCTCCATCGAGCAAATTACACTAAAACAAACCTCCCACAATTCAGTGGAGTGAATCAACAATCGTTTGAATTCTGTCCTTTGGTTAGATATTTCAACTAATGATTCTTATTTATTCTTCAAAGTAAGCAGAGTTACTTGCAGTTTTCTGGAGGAGAGTAAAGTGATACCTCTCAAATTAATAAAATAATCCGCTGTAGTCCAATCCATAATTCCTCCTGGAATTGCAAACTACCGGGTCGTTTGATTCGAGCTCCATACAAACTTTTGCACTTTCAAGGGCAATTTTTACACCTTCTGATGAAATCGGGGTAGGTGACACTTTGCTTTCGACTTCTACCTATTCTGAAGCCACCTATAGGTAACAATCCTCCTGTTGCCAAGTTTAGATAGGTTTCCCACTTCATACGTGACCTCGCGCATGCACCTACAAATCAGATCGACTTGTCTATCTATCCCATATTCCAAAGAGAGTCAAATGCACCGCGCACCTATGGTTGTCTCACTCAGTTGCATTGATATGCTGTCGGGTCAGAGGGATGGGAGAAATGTGCTTATGATCTGAAATCGACCGTCACCCACCTACAAATACGAAAGGAGGACGACGTCTACCTTCTCGTGCCATACACCGGTTAACAGATTCCGGTAACTTAATTTAACGTGCGAATTGGATGATAGGAAATCTGGGCAAAACTACCCAGTTTTATAAATGCACCGGAGTCACAGCAGACTAAACCATGAATAAACATTATTCATATCTCCTTTGAATAGTAGCATTGTATCATCTCCTTATTCACAATAGTAAATTAATTCAGTGTTTGTCCTCATCGGTGTTTTTGGACGATGGTACTTGATTTTTTGCGATGTTCCGTTGGACGGATTAAGTTCTTTCAAGGTATATCCCGGGGAACGAATTGTCTGATTCCCATGGGTGAGATTGAGGACAAGGTTGCCTTTTGTACACAGAGATTCGAAGTGTTGAAAGCTGGTGTACTGACCATTCCACGCAATTTTGCAATATATACAGCGTTGAAGGTGTACCATCGGAGCACTCTTTTAGCTGTAGGGCAGCCTTCTCTTTCTGCTATGAACTGCATTTCACCACAAAACCGACTAAGTTTGATTTGCACTATATTGGTATTATTTTTATATTTTGCAATGACAAACACTCCACCCATATGGTGCTCACTCTGTTCTGTAACCCTGTGGATTTGGACGGACTACAGTATGACCATGTAAGGATATAAAAGTGACAATCCTAATGGTCGTGTGTTTATTCGTATTCGCTCTTCGCTGCCGCTGCTCAGGGACTTGGAACGTGATGTTGAAACTGCAACCCAATTAAAGTCCATGAAGGCCAGCCAGAAATATTCAATTTGCAATACCGTGCTGAGTGACGATAATGACGATGACAACAACTCGCCAAAGTTGATAGTATATTTGCCAAATCCATGCGTCACATGAGATATCACTCTTTCTTGACAATCAGATTCGATGAAATTATTTAGTAAACCGAAGATGAAAAGAAGGGTAAGTACAAGCAACAGTCTAAAGCAGAATGGCCTAAACGATTAATGTGCGACGAGGCTTTTAATAAATGGCACCGCAAACTTCTCATGCTGGAACAAACTTACAGAAGGCTGAAAAAGATTCCAGTCCACTGGATTATTTCATTTAACCCTTTCAGCCTTTCATCACCTAATCTTACCTGGGCTGTCAAATTTTTGGAAGAAGTGCAAAAGCACTAAAGCCTAAACGAATGTGCTGACAAATTTGGTTTCGACCGGTAGGTTACTTCGCATTCTACTCTAACAGTATGTAAGAATTGTGAAACGTTGCTAACATTTGTATTGTTTTTTCTTGTAGGTGATATTCTTGTATGTTTCAGCTAATTATGAGTGATTGGCTTCTGAACCTGCGTCCGCCTAACAACACAGTAGAAGTGGACGTTATCCAGCTGCCTCATCCCAAGCCTTGAAGATAGTTACCTATGACTGCGGCTTTTGTTTAATTTATTATGGATTTTTTAACGTGATTGAATATCAACAGTTGCTGTCCTGTAGAAAAACTGGGTTTTGTGGTCACTGCCCGGTTGTAAGCGCGTGTAAATTGGCCCTAACCTGGAATCGAACCAAATCCGCGGAAACTCATGCCACTGAAGCACCAGCATGTCAAACCACTGAACCACCACAACCCGAAAACTATTTGCTGATGTGTTATTTCGGTCTGATAAGGTTCTACTCCTTCCTCCTTTGAAATTTTCCGCACGACTCAAGCTGTTATATTTCCAGCAATTGTACGTGTATTCGGATAACCGCCACTGCCACGTAATTTTTCCCAATGACACCGTTGAAATAACATCAGGTCCCTGCTTCCTCCGTAGTTCATAATTTCCCCGCCCATTATCCCGATAATCTCACTGTGCTATACTCAAACATCTTACTGTTGTTCGAAAACGTTCGAGTTAGGGCCATTCCCATATTGCCGGTAACTCTCCTATTCTGTAAAGGAATCAGCTACACAGTGATGCTACTGATTAAAGGACACTGTGTACCGCCATCCATGTAGAGTCGGATACTGCTTCTGACATTGCAATTTTTATAAGCCATCATTGATCTCAACATCCAAAATGCATTTTATATGTAATTAGTACAAGATTTCTGAGTGTCCCTCACTTGAGTAGCGTAGAACGACTGCTTAAAATCTGACGCAGCCCACTATTGCTTTCTCTCTGTTTAGAGCTCATGAGGTGGGCGCATTCCCTGAAATCTGGGACAGTTGCTCCTTAACTTTAACAGCACTAAATTCACAGCGGAAACCCGAGACACTCTTTGTGCTGCGCACTATGACAAAAGAACAGCAATGCGCTCTTAATTGCGTGAGATTCGACTGAGCACCTAGCTCCAGTAATTTCACAGTGCATATGAATACGAAAGTGGGCATTCTTCACGATGGGCTCAGAATCACCTAAATATAAGGTCCATTCGAACGCAATGGGCATCATGGTCTGTCCTCTGGTTTCAGGCCTAAATGGTGTGTCTTTTACTCCTTTGCATAAGTGTGCACGAAACATGGTACGACCAACCCCACTGACCGACACTTGCATGTTAGAACCTGTTCTCAGTAAAACGCACTTGTCCTTGGAGGTCTAGTTACAAAATAATTCATAATTCAACTGAGATTTCCAAATCTGGGAGTTGGTTGCATTTTGTGGAGTTCGCTTTGGTGAAGAATGTGGGCCCGCTTATCGACCTACCCGGATTATTGCAACGTGCATTTTAATCTCTCAAAGTTGTATTGATGATTATAAATGTTAACATTCTCGAAGGTACTTACCAAAACCAGGCCAGGTTTTTTAAATTTGAGACCCAGTAGAGGCATCTGGTATACGTTCATTACTTTATCGGCTGTATACTCAACCCAACAAATTACAAGTCCAAGTTACGCCTGAGCTTCTAAAACATGCATCTGACGTAATAGACAATATATGGTCCGCAACTTCACCGTTTTTGTACGCAACAGAGTAGTTCCTCCGATTGTTTTCAAGCTCTTTAATATAAACGCGTAAATTTTAAAGTGATGCGGTTTTGGTTGTGAGAATGCAGTGCGCCCTGTTGATATATACCACAGACTACAAAAAACCTGACAGCGAAACTTTTCATCAGAAAAGTGGATTTTGTGATTGTGGGCGGTACTTTCCTCAAAATCTCAACTAAATACGAGGGGTTCTGTCCCCAAAGTGCGTGTTCGGACGCACAGCGGTTAGTGCGGTAGATGACATTGCAGATTACTCAGTGCCCTGGCCCAGTTCTTTAGATATCAGGCAGCCATTTGTCCGCAGGACAATGCCAAACCGAAACAAAATTTTCCAAGCCGGAGATTTTATCAACTGACAGAACGGTAGGAGAATTTGCTGAATAGCCATGCGCTGGAAACTGCTTAGGCAACCACATTCCTCAAACACCGTTACTTTCGTTATTTTGTTATGTGTTAGATGAGGAAGCCTAACGGTAGGTTTTCGGGGCGAACATATGAAATCAACTGGAATAAAAGTAACACATAGTAAAATGGTTTAGTCTTCAGTCAGTCACCATTGTCCGTGTGAATAGTCATAGAGAGTTATCGTGAAGCGGCTGTTACCCTCGCCTAAAATTCTCGACAAAGCTGGTCATATACCCCAAAATAGATAAATATGAAAAAATACCGGCGGAGGAGCCTTGCATAAGAGTGCGTACTTGTGGATCAGCTACACAGGTGATCCAGATATTATGGTGTTTCTTTGAAAACGACTGATTGTAGAGATTGTATGGGAGCAC
Organism: Opisthorchis felineus; assembly: GCA_004794785.1. Lineage (NCBI taxonomy): Eukaryota > Metazoa > Platyhelminthes > Trematoda > Opisthorchiida > Opisthorchiidae > Opisthorchis > Opisthorchis felineus. The sequence continues at coordinate 681,913 of SJOL01006765.1, forward strand.
TATTGATTATTTCTAAGCATGCGGTCGCAGCACATTTAATCTAAATAAGTTCCGTTGCTTGTTAAGTCTACCTAGACCACCTACGTTATGTATAATCTGACGTGTCTGTGTCAGTTACAAGGGCATGTATCCTTCCCCGGTCTGTCGCACGCGGCCAATTATGGCAAAAGTAGCACACTTTGAAAAATATAACTACCTGAAACGGCGCGTCTTCCCAGTGGAGTATTCGTGAAGGTTCCTTCAGTACTCGTCGACCACAAACTTTTCTAACCATTGTTTTATGGATGCAAGTAAGCTTTGCAGTGGCACGATTCCCGGCACCATAGCCGCCTAATTAAAGAAGCTAATCAGACGACCACTTAGAAAAGATTGACGTCCCTGGAAGTAAGTATAACGCCTGACGTTTTGATTCCGGTACAGCAGTAAAACATTCTATGTACAAACTTTACAATTTTAGTAATGGGTAGGTTATTCTACAGCACTAACGCACTTGAACATTTAGTTACGAACCACCTGAAGGGAAAACATCAAAGTTTCTGATGTCAAATTGGTTTTATCCCAGTAAGGAATATGTTTTGTTTGTCACATTTTGTTGCCCACCTTTTCGTGTATCTGTCGCTCCCTATTCTAGTCTAGCTGTGATTTTACCATATTCACAAAAGAACGTGCTACCCGCGGTTACCAGTTGTACAATTGAAAAGCATTTTTCCGTCTCCAATTAATTATCGGTGACGTCTTAATTATATTTCTCCGGCGTTTTACTCTTGTCTGGTTTATCCAAAACACGATGAATGTCTGGTGGATTCACTGATATCGGGCAAACTCCTACGTGGTTTAAAATGGGCGGACGATTTGTAATTCTACTCCTCATTGCGCGATATTTGAGTTATCTTTCAAATCACTCTCAAATTCCAAATGCAGATGTCCAAGAATGACGCCTAAAATGATGTATCATGTAAAGCATGATTTGGACGTACGAGTCACGTCGAATGATAGTGTCTCCGATTAAACATCAAACCCGTTTTTCATCTCCCAAGATTATAAGTGTGCGCAATGTGACCAGTAGTAAAAAATTGGCCAGCTATGCCGCAAACAGCAGGAACGTGAAGGCAGGGTGTTCTAGAAACATGAATTTTGAACTTTGCAGCCCACAACCGAATTAGTGTACCAAGAATACACAAGCCTTAAGTACACATCTCTGTGTTTTATGGGCCTAAGTATTACTGTGTCAGCCAAATACAAAGTTCACATTTTAGAAAAAACTGAAGAAAAATAACCCAGAGCTAAGGTTCACCTGAGCAATAATGTCGTTTTGCTGAATAGCTGAAAATTCATCTTCGCCAAACTAGTTGAGGGCCATTGAAGTTCCGCTATTCTAAAGCACGTTTTACTGGATGCTGAGCTGGTTTCACTCCAGAAACCAGGTATGCTTTTTGGAATAAGCTATTCTTCTACTAGGATGTCGCTTCAAAAGTGCCTAGGTCCTGTGGCTTTTTGGACGGTAATTAAAACGCCGGTGTTTTTTTTTTGAGAAATGGTCGAGATATTGTGCATCTTTCAGGACTGGCTCAGTAGTGAAATGTCCTTGCGTGCAAGCCAGCAATATAAGAATCGCACTCATGAAGCATTATTTACAGTTGACCGTTTAAGCGAGGACTCACTGGACTACCTAATCACCAGTGAGGGTTTCAAAATCTGCATACTTATATGCACCACTATGAAATAGCTAAAGCAAATAGCTGTTTCACTGGGTTGGGTTTTGGATAAGCATCCACTGTGGTGGCTTGAATTATCTGACGGTGGAATATGATTGAATGACTTCACAAACACTTTTGGTTGGTATTCATACTTCGGGTCAGTCGTTCAAAAAAAACGGAGTCAGTCGTTCATTTTCCAACTATTACCCGTTTTATTTGTAGTTCAAGGAGACAGGTAGATACAAACGATGACCGGAAACCGAAAGCCCATGGGACGATTGTTCTTTTACCCAGGCCACCGGCAACTGTGCCTTTTGTTTTATTTATTCAAATGCATGGGTAACACCTGTACGGACTCCCGTTTGCTGCGATACCCTCAAAACCAATTTTTTTATTTTATCAAACAGACCAAAGAATATAACCGTAAAACACAAGTTTCCCAGTGCGTAAGCAGTTGGAACGATAAACATTCATGTGTGTTGACTGTTTCCCTTGGGCCGCAGGATTATAACGGAACTGAAGTAGTGAAACATTTGCTATGCAAAAAATGACACCGTTTGAGAAGTTTCACACAATTTTGGTGATGTAGCACAATCACACAGAGTCAGTCAAGTCATGAAATTGAAACCAGGCATGCAATCTGTTCCCTTCTCGGTATATTTTATCTCAGCAAGTGCATGACTTCTTAACGCGGTACTTTACGACCGGGGTTCCCGAAACATTTAGCACCTATTTTAGGTTGGTCACTTATGTCATATAGACAACATTGATTGGCAATTCCATATGGGTGGATCAAACTAGACAAAATTGTCGAACATGAATAGAAGGTTTTGAACCCGCTAACTTGCGGACTGTGGTTGACCACTTAACCGCTTGACCACGAGCGGCTGATCAGCAGTGTGCTTAGCTCTCACTTAGCCAGGACATCCCACCACTAAACCCCTGATCGTCACTCGAGTAGCCAGCCAATACGTGACCATGTGCTGTGGTTGCCATGAGTGAAGAATGAGTTTTGTTGTGTCGTATGAGATCAATCACTCGTGGCCAAACGGTTAGGTGTTCAACCCCTAAACGGAAGATCAGAATTCGAAACTTTGACTCACGTGAGATATGCACTGCTGGTGATTCCCAACAAGGATCAAATAGCTATACGGTGCATAGATCAGCTTCACTGAAAGGATGAAATCTCCATAGAAAATTAGTAAATCTTTTCACAGTACCATCAATAACTAGATTGGATTACTAAATTTGCGATGACTTAACTGGAGTTTGAACATATATCCATGTTGACACATTCCTTTAGATCACAATTTTCGTTAACAAGTTGGAAGCCTTCGAAGATAGTATTCGTGTCCACTTATTTACGCTATCTGTTAGGAGTGAAGTACCGAAAAGAAATACAGCGAAAACTCTTCTCACCAGCTGGATTATGAATGCCGCTTTCGCGGAAATCCACCCTTTGAAAAACTTGGCTAGTTTGTTGTTGTTCAACACAATGAAATTTCTCAACGCCTTGAATGACATTCCTTATAGGCCTAGTTGACAGATATGAGGGTATTCCATTTTGCAACCTGCGATTATCAGTATTTTCTCTTCAGTTAAACTATGCTGCTAGCGCGTTTTATGGGAAATCTCTGAAAACTTCTCATACCGTCAAACGTGGATAAAATTCACTGTTTGCACTGTTCGAAAAGCGTACTTGTTTGTTAATCAGCTTGTGCGAGTTGCGAATGAACTTGGTTTAGTACTATCGCTTCTCTTCTCCTCAGATAGTTCGCCCTTTGATTAAACTCGTGCGGTATCTGATGGCAATTAAATTCGGTTGAAAGACTCAGATTCTAATAAGAATTTCTGCTCTGCCGAGGAAATCTCTGTCCTTACGATGAAAATGTCTGGATCTATTGTGTATCCTATGATCTTTCCTTAAACAGAAGGGATGAAGTGGAAATCTTGCCAATGAAATATTGCAGTGCTGCACAAAATTCTTGTTCGAAATTCTTACAACTTCACCACACTCGGGACGTGCCTTTTCAGAAGTTCCCTGTTTTCAGTGTACAGAAGGGAACTCCGCCGCAGTAGTGTATCCAAGAGAACGGATTTGACAAGTTACTGGGCACTGAAAGACACTGTATGCTATCTTTGATCGTTGGAAGTGGGATTCAAGACTTAGGTTGAGTCCACTTTGAGCGGTTTGTCTGACAGTGATACTTATTTGCTAGCGTACACTACCCATTGTTTATACCGTCCAGCTACCCAGTCTAGAGTGAAACGGGCGTTAATTTACTTTATTGGAGCTCTGGCTTGTCAGAGCACTAAAGAGTTTACCATAAGGGAGAATCACATTTAGCTCGCCTTTTGTAAGGTTCTCAAAAGTAAACTCTTTCGAAAGATTCAGTCGCTCAAAGTGGACTGATTTTGCTCGATCCATTAAGAGATAGTATCCGGAGGAAGCAGCTATAAATTTTTTGTCAGTGTGAGATTTCTTCTCACCAACTTCCTCATAAATATTAAAAACCGGGAGTGAAATCAGGAAACTTGTCATAATGGTTACTAAGCAAGATTTTTAAGATATTCACGTTTTTACGTGTGAATAAACTAAATGAACTTCCACCGCTTTGCCGCATTATTGGTATCAGAGACCAAAAAAATGGCATGCTGTTTGATATTAAACAACATATATATAAGAAGGAAATGTTAGGAAGGATAGGTAAATACATTCCTTCTGGTTGCCAAAACCTTTTTCTTATATTAGGCCTTTTTTGAACTGTTAATCCTGCCACCACCTCTCCACAGATCGTCGGCATAAAGTCCCCATATAAGGTGCTTTACTGTGCTTCTATGATATTACTCATTATTCACACCCCATGCTTGATAGTTTTAGTATAAGCTGCAAGATTGCTGCTCGCTGAACAACCCCTAACGATAATACCCATCAAGAAGGATGCCTTCCATATAAGGGTGGTTCACACAACATACAACTGCGTTGAAACCACTCTGAAGTTAGTGGCGTGGGGTACTATACAGTTATTTGAGATCCTAAAGCTGGCAACTATTTATTGTCCTTTGTCCTCAATCACAGGAACAAACATAGGACAATATTCTTTTGGGAATGTCTGTTTCTTGTCTGTCTTGTGATTGGTTCGCCTCCAACCCCAAAGCTTTATTTATTTGCTGGCACAGGATGGGACGTGCCGGACCTATTGCTCTCAAACCTGGACCGTACAACGAAACAGGTCAAGTGAAACTCCTCATACACAGACTTTAAAAAAATCAGTATACAGCTGTACTAGAACGCTAAGAATAGGCGCTTCACCCGTTAGTCAAACTTCCCAGTTGCAATAATGCATAAAATGCATTTACTTGAACAAAACGTTCGAAGTCAAGTCCATACCAATATTGGTATCAAGTGTTTTCTCCCTGAAGATTGTGTTCCCAAGCTTAATCATGCGATGACGTGGCTGTGCCCCCTTGTATAAAGAGACTTCTGAATGGATATGAAAAACATTTGCCTAAAAATGGAGGATTTCAGTGTTTACAGTAAAGCTAAACTGTATGCACTGTGTTAAATCTGAGATGTTCGCGAGAGGCTTCTGTGGCACTCTACATTTTGCAGTACCTGCCGAATGTTATCCGTAAGCTTCCAAAATGCACGGAAAGAGAAAGTGCGGTAGATTCGCGTGAAAAAACGCCATATAGGTCTGAATTAAAAGTGCTTTGAATTCCGACATTATTCCAAGCAAACGGTAATTTACGACTTTTCCTCTACATTAACGGCATCTTTCTAGACATAACAAGTAGGTAGAGTGTTACATTTAGCGGTACACATTTGAAAGAAACTTTTCAATTCTTAAAACTCAGTAAACATCAGTGCGAAACGGTGAGGTAATAGAGAGCGACCTACTGGGATAAGAAAAATGTACTTAACTCCTGAGACTGGAGGAGGTGAAATTGTCGTGTTTTGAGGGTGGAAGTTCCATGCATGAAGTAGCTTTTAAAAATATCTTTTGTCATTAATGATAAGACCTCAGGACAAAAGTATGTAACCAAGTTGAATAACCTTCTGTGGGCTTCCTAATCCGGGCGTCTGAACCGAAATCCGTGGCATTCATCATTTTACCCGAACCTCAGCTACAAATGATAAGTGTACATACAACATATTTGTTATAAAAATGGTTTAGGTATTTGTATAATGACAGTGTATGGATACACATATCGGTGCATCATATTTCAGATGTCAGAGGACCTTCATTGTTGGACGGATAATGTGCCCGCATGGTTTTATCAATGCGCAATAATTTTCTAGCCTGAAAAATCTGTTGACATAATACCCTGCATAAAATCTACTAAGCGGATTGTTATAAAGATGGTCGACGACTTTTGAAGGACAGTAAAATGTACCCTTATTTGACAGTACCGCGGGAATCTGTATTGCCCCATAAGAGACATGCTTCCATCCACAAATACTCCGGCAGTTAAGTTCGATGCAGTTAAGTTTTGAAGTCACCCATTTTGAAGACTGGTTGCTTACAAATAACCTAGGTGTCGGAACTGATCCTTTTAGTGCTCTCGCTGTGGTTGTTTTTATACCTTAAATTTTTTTAAACCAGTCAGATAGCTATAAAGTAAGCAATTCTGACGGATTATTATATGATTGTTGCTATGAAGGAAACAGTCGCTTCTGCAGCTTATAGGGGATTTGACTGGAATTCGCACTGGACTAAATCCTGATGGGTCGCATTTATGGAGAAATACTCTGTGCGCTATTTATTCAACCCGAGACCTGTTTGCCATTTATTGAGTTTCACTCGTCAGATTGGCACAGTTTGTCCTTCAGTCAGTCAACCAGGTGGCCAGGTGTGCAGACTGATAGCCATCCGAATTATGTTTAGCAGAAGCTATGATAGATATTTGAACGGATAAATCCTCCAGCGCACAGTAGTCTTATTTTTTTAAACAGTCAAAATTACCAAATAGTCCATTCTTCACGCTTGTGGCTGAAGTACGTCTGTGACGTTCTTGCTGTCACATCGTGAACACAAAACGACGTCTTCCTGACCCTATTCAACAAACACTCTAACAGTGCCAAGTTCATGATGGGGAACAAAAATCAAAAGGCAACCGTCAGTTTCTTAGGCTGCAGATTGCCAGCAAAAGCAAACTACAACTTCTTTACAGGTATCCATCAAAGTTCAAACGCTAAGCTGAATATCAGCAACATAGCTCTTCACACTTTTCTTTACCTGCGCCATTTCTTCGTTTGTGCATCGGGGCGAAACAATTTTTTCGGGCAACTCTGAAGAGGTAAAAGATACGGTAAAATTCTGCACTGAAACAACTACCCTAAACAGCTTACCAGGAAATATATATCAAGGCCAGTTACAAGACCGGAAGGACTGAGCTCGATAGACCATTGGTATTAGATGAAATAACCTACAAGCCTACAGCCTCTAATCCCATCAAGAAAATCCCAGTTTCCAATAAACTAGATATGCATAACCAAGTTTTTTCGGACTTCACCTCGGCTTAAGCGGTGCCCGAATTTTAAACCGTTTGTTCTGAAGTTTATTTAGCATCCAGCAAGTTTTTGTTGAGCAATTTTGAAGTATCCCGGCCTTAAATCAGTGATATACTTTTCCATTAAACCTGATATTTGATTTGGCCGCTTACATTTTAACTTCCCACCAATTTTGGCGCATTCATTTAACTAGAGGCGATACAAGGAAATTCCGCTGATTCTAACAAATAGTTTTGTCCCGTTTTATGCATAGATCTCACATGCCTGCTAGTGACGTCGCAACTCTCATGAGGAGAAATTATCCTCTTAGTTCGGTAACCTAACAAGATAAATTGCGAAACACGGACAACCGGCAAAAATGTTAGACCTTCAGACTCAATAATAAGTTGTGCAAACTAAATGCGCACCCATCAGCCTTTCTGAAACCACCTAACTTCAGAGGATTAAAGCCGACTTTGTGAAGAATTACGAATAATCACAGTATAAAGTCTCGTCCTGGTTAAACTTTTCGCTCTAACGTTTCCTGGTATCCCGCAAGGCACTTATCTTATTGTCTTAGCTGGCTTTACTCTTCTAGATTCACATTCAACAGCATTTATCTTTGAACATCTGAATTACAAATGATGTCTGGCCAACGGACTGATCTAGTAGATCAGCAAATGGAAAAACTTCTGACCAGCAGCATAAACTGGATATTGCCGGTTAAACAACTGAAAACTTTAATCCGGTAAGAGAAAGATCACTACAATAGCCCAACAAATAAGCAACACTTCGATAATTAAGCTCACCTGCGCCTTAACTACAATAACTAATGGTAATAACTATTTTCTAGGAAGTCATCCAACGAAAGATATTTTAGTAGGACGACTACGTGGATAAAAGTATTATCCAGAAAGAATGGCTACTCAGCGACGTTTTAACGTGTCTTTCTCAACGCACAGCAACTAAAGTGGATGTGCTGAATAGGACACAGACTCCTTCTTGCAAACTCCCGTAATCACTATTTACCGAGAAGCCGCATTAATTTTATGCAAAACAAAACATGAGTTCCGCACGGAAATATTAGACCCGTGGATTTGGTTGTACTTTTTCAGTCGTGAAAAGTTATTAGAGCTCATGAGAAATAATGGTGAATTTACTTCAGAATTAAGTCAGTTTTTACAATGAAGCATATTGTCAAGTTGGTTAGCCAGAATGGTGGTGCAAAACTCTACTGCGATTTTGGCATTCCTTGCTCACACTTTGCCAAGCAGTGTACTCTAGTTTGCAAAAAAATTAACTGCATATATCACACTGAGTACGGTTCTAGTTATCTCGATAATGCAACAGGAAAACCGGCTTGAAGTTCATTTATCACCATGTTTGCTAACCCGTTTTTATGAGATTGGGAATGACGTGTCAAAAAAATAATAAAGCGTCTCATAAGTTTAAATGTTACTGTGCACACATGTTTGTTGTTCGCGAAATGGGGTATCACAAAAATAGTGTACTGTGCGATGTACAGTAGTTAGGACAGTCAAGACCTAAATTTCCCTGCTTATTACTGAGTAAGAAGCTTCAAGTTTTCCTACTGCCAAGGAACTAGTGAGAAACTTCAGCAGAATCAAGGGACACCGGGGAAATTGTTACAAAATTCTGATGCATAGGGCTTGGTTTCTGCTGGAACCTAACTTCTAGTTGACTTCCATGTTAAAATTCTTTCACTAGTACATGGCATATTGCTTTCTGAATGGCGTGCTTCCTACTCCTTGTCAAATGTTTCAGTTGATGCGCTCCGCGTAAAGCTTCTCGTGAACAAAATGTACAACTATGTCGAAATCACTCGGCAAAGCTATTGCTGGCAAACCACCCCGTGAAGCTGGGCTAAACTATGATGCGTAAAACAGTTGTAACTGTTTGATCATTTCTTCTGCGCCTATGCACGACAAGTCCAAAGAGTTTTGATTAAAGAGCTGACCCAGCTATAAACCAACATTCATAAAACCACAATGAGTTTTCAGTCTCAGGTTCCAAGTTGCCAGACAATATATTTCCTTTGGCGTACGAAATTTGGATACAACAAACTTTCCAGAGAGCTGATGAGCTGACAAAAAAATGGATACATTCTCAGTTTTGAGCTAAAATAAAGTTCAATCAATCACTGTTCTGATGAAACTGCTCTTCATCCATGAGGAAAACAACTGTGCGATATCAAAATTTAGTAAACTTTAAGATTTGTAACAGGATTTTAGATTTCTGGAACAGTTCCAGATAAATTGTCTCGTTTCGAGTTCAAAATCGTGCAATTCGTGAAATAACCGAAAACGCAATTCATTCTTCCCATGACTTTTTCGCCAAATGTCCGATTTTCTAGTATACAACCGAATACTCTGTTCAATTACTCGCGTTCTTCGGAGAACCAAGCCGCTAGTCCAAGCCCAACCCAAGACAAGTTTCCCTGCCGACGACTGCCTAGATTGCGACACATGCAGCAGATGCCGGAACCCTCAACAGTATGTTCCTCTTTTACAAAGGAATTCCGCGAGAAATCGAAATCCCTACGGTATTTGTACACCCGTAGACTGAGGTTCCTTTTTACTCACCCATTCCTGCACTCTTTCTCATCCAAAGAGGAGCTTGATAAAAAATTGATCCGCGGTACAAGAAGAAGAGCGCCCTTAAATTTTACAGAAGTCTAAAAAGACAAACAAAACTGAGATCGTTTCTAGTGAAGGTCTCCCCCTCTCAGCTAGTTTCCTGGGATGCAATGAAGAACAAACTTATTCGCGGTGGATAGTATAATTATCTATCCGCCAAATGAGTTTTTTCACCTGTAAAAGCGCCAACAATAGATTAACGCGTACAAAGCTAATCCAGATGGAAAATGCTTGGGTTTAACTTTTTACCAATACTGACTGCTAAGACTTTTTTCGAGGTTTGTTTATTGATCCGGTTGAAAAAGCAGACAAGATTCCATTTCTGTGACCTGGTTTGGGTCATGCATGAACTGAAAATGATCTGCAACTTACGGCATCTCCAACCACCTTCACAAGAGGATAGCACGATTTTATGAATTTCTGCATAGATTGCTAAAATATATTTACCAGAACAAACCACAAACTCAGCGAAATTCGCCGGTTGTTTGATGAAAAAATACGTACAACTAATCTGGTGACATCTTCTGCGCAAACAAATCACTTTGTGGGATTCAGATTCGTTAAATGTTTAGTATACCTTCTGACCTTTCCCCATCCGTGGATCTCATCCAATAATGTGGCTCTCGGCCAGTACTGCACATCATTCCCTTATTCGTTGGAATAGGTGATCGGTGCTCTCACGATAGACCTAGTGCATAAAACGTCAAAATGATCCAGATCTCCGAGTCACGAAGGCCATTTGAACAGTTCCGGATGTTATTGCAGACTACATATTTGACAAGTTGGGTTCGAGTCTCATAAATGAGCCCAAAAAATGACAGCCAGATGCCGTCTGGTGGTCCGAACTGGTGTTATTCTGAAGAACAACGATGTAAATAAAGAATTCAAGAAAACAAAACAGTTTTGTCAGGGTTACAGTAGTGCCTTTTCTAACTATCTGAAACATTAGTACAGGAAGTCAGCTGTATATGATTACGTAAAGCACTCAACTGTCTGCACACAATTAAACTGAGTACGTGCCCCTTGTAGGAAACCACAGTACACCTCAAAGATGGACTATTGAGGTGATCGCTATCGGTGGCTAGGCTACTTGTATTTAGACTACATTATCTCCTAAAAGTGTTTTCTATAAGTCATTTTTGTTATGCGTCCAATTACCTTCTCAGAGTACGTTGATTTTGCCCAGACGAACGAATGAATATCTATTTACTCTCGACTACGAATCCTGTATCATTGCAAAGCTGACTAATATACTGAAACCCTGAGCTAGTTAAGGACCAGTGAGTGTCCAAGTGTATAAAACTAATATTTGGCTGTGCGCCAAATAAAGCTTGTCAGCATTTCTTAGGGTCCGGCAATAATTCATCGCAGGCATCCTGTC
>SJOL01006765.1:701537-728948 GCA_004794785.1 Opisthorchis felineus
CTTCAATGGGCTATGGATGAAATTTAGATAAGTTTCACTTATTCTCAAGAGCGAAAGCTGCAGATGTTTTTGGGCCCGAGCACAAGAATGGACACAAACTCTTGACAGATGGCATTGAAACGTAAATGAAGAAAGTTGATTTTGACTTTTGGTGTTATGTCCAAATGAAAGTCAATATGGTCATAAACAGTTTTAATTTCTCAAGCAAGACCGTCCGTAGAGGAAAACCTCTGAACAGCAATCATTTCTCCCGATGGCCACAGTAGCGTTTCCCCTAGTCTGGGTTTAATTGAAACCCTGCTTGAAACCTGAGGCAAACTGCCACACATGTGAAGTCAGCTGGCTCTCGTTTGTCCGGTATCGCCGTCTTTGCATGCTGCCAGCTTGGCTCGGTTCAACTTCCCGCGAAATGCTCAGCATTTGACAAAGCTTGCCTTATTTAAAAATGGCCATGTTTTCATGAAAGTTTTGCGAACGTAATTCTGATGATAGAGTATCTGAAAAGGATAACACCTTCGCAAAAAATTTGACATTATTCCATTTGGAAAGATGAGTTACGTCTGTGATAAGGTCGGAGTTCGGCTGGCAATAGAAAAAAACAAAGTTGATTCGGTATTACTTACTTCTGTCTATATCAGCTCTATAGATGCGGCTATTTTGGATACAGACAATGTAGCTGACGACAAATATACTGTCGATACAGGTCATCTCTGTTATTTTTCGGTTTTTGGAGAGGTGAGACGTGTGGCTTTAGAGTGGTGCCCTTTGAATACGTTTCATTTGACCAAATAATCATCAAGAATCCAGTTGCAACAACGAGAGTTTTGATGTGACGAAACCCGACTCTTGCCTTTGATATTTAGTAGCAGTCGCTTCGCCAAATTCGTGAATTGTTGTAGCCTCACGCTGTTTATTTTAAAAACATTAAGACCGTGCATTCATAACCTTTGAAAAACTATAACCTCGTTACTGTACATCGTTTCAACTGTCAAACTTGACTGGCTTGTGCTCTGATCTAATAGTTCAGTTTCTGCTGCCTCGCCGATTCGACGAACTTCCACTGTTTTGAAAGTACTTAGGAGAAACTATAGTATTATTATAACTCATCTGAGACACCAACTTTTTTACACGAAGTACCAGAACCGCTGGTTTATTGACGTGGTTCCGGTACTTTGAAGTTATACTTACTACTTTCTTCAGGCCGATTATCACCGTGATCTGCAGAAGCCGAAAGTTCACTTTAAACGTTTTCATCAAACAGTTCAACTCCCAAATAGAAACACAAACTTCCTTACCCCATTTCTTTCTCTGCAATATATATGCCTTGAAAGTGGGGTAAGCTATTATTAAATATCAAAATTCAATGTAATATGGCAAATACGTCTTAAAGACTTTAAAAAGAACCTAGAAGGTCGTATTACACTACTAATACGGCTGCTGAAACTTTTTCAACAGCCCACGACCCATTTCACCCTTCTTGGGGCCCATCAGATAGGCGCAGCCCCCAGAGTTTTCATCTACTTTATGTTCCATTCGAACTCAAATTGCACGAAATTAGCAAAATACACTCATTTGCACACCAATTTGGTTTCGACTGGGGACTCACCTTGAACGCAGCTGAATCTCTGGTTTATGGTATCCTTCAACTGAATGTGATGCACAAAGACCGTCTCATGTCTCAGTTGATACGATAGTCGAGATATCGCAGTCTTCATTTTAAAAACCTCATAAACGAGAATCGAATATCGACCCAGCTGAAACATGAGGCGGACTGGTGCAGCACATTCAGTTACCTGAAAACACCACAAACAAGAGATTCGGTCGGGTTCCAGGTGAGTCTCCCGCAAAACCAAATTGGCATGCAAATGAGTGTATTTCGCAAAAATGTATATTGTTTACCCCATGGACTGAAAAGTGTTTCCAAACGTGCAAACTGATTAGAATGAATGATGTTATTCTTACCCCCCTGAGGAGTGAACAAACATGACTATGCTATGCGTTCTATGTACCGCATTACTTCTGTCCTTATTCATTTGTTCAACGATCCCAGGAACACCTGTGATTCGGAACAATGCACCGTGATGGTTTTTCGTTTTGTTCGCGTTAGGTGAGAACAGTGAAAGAACAAATTTTTCGTGGAGTTTGGTATCCAGTTTAGTCAACAACGGGATACAGTGTCGACCGGCGTAATTGCAGAATTCAACATTTCGCTCCTAGAAAGTCATTTTGTAATTCAGACGTACTTCTGATCGCCATTTATGCACTTAAGACATTTTGTGAGTTGCCTTGCGATTAGTCTACTCAGCTGATGCCGAACGGAGCACAGCAAACGGGGGACAAAGCTCGAGCTGGCTTTTGGTCACTGGTTAGTGGCCACCGGGTTGGTTATCAACTGTTCCTAATGATTCCCACCGTTGATATGATCCGATGAATTCCGCTGCCAGTGTTTACTTCACTAATGTTCCGTCGTTATTTGAAACACACCACAGATCATGGAGTTGCCCTGTTCATTATTTTAATAGGCTGCTGAGATAAAGAATACTTTCGAAGAAAATGGATGAAAAATTTAATAGATCGAAAGCACTATATGCACCGCTTAACTTGCGGTTAATTGCTTACTTTTAGAGTGTCTTACAGTGAGAAGCCTAATGAACTAACTGAAAGATGGTAAAATCCTCTTCATTTGCAACAAGAAGAGGTAGTTGTCTCATCTCCTTCCTTGTATCTGGAGGGCTATTTTACAGGATTGCCTCTTATCAAAAATGCAGCACGACACTATTGCAAACTAAGAGCAAATCGACTGCCTAGTCAATGAAATTACCCTCCTCGCAATGCCACGGTTTCTGTAATAACCACTCTAAATAGTTTTCTGATTTCACTCATAAGACTGTGAGTTTTGGTGCTCTAGAAATAGTACAACTTCTCCAGTGCATTAGAAGTAACATCTTTTTGAATGGTGCCGCATACTGGTATATACATTGTGAAATGTTTCACCGCTGAGAAATTCACGAGTTTCAGATTACAAAATCTAATCATCTTAAGGAAAATACTGGGTATATTCTAAGTGTATGGGTAGTCTAGTTTAGCAGGAACGGTGAACAAAATAAAGTCCAGGTCAACTTACATACAGACAACTCGCCGACGTCGTCACATTTGTTTAATTTGCACCCTTACGGTGCGGTATTTCAGCTCGAAAGCACAAAACTCATTTCAGTCTCAAACAGGGAAGGGATACGGTTGCCAAGTCCAAAAACTTAAATCGTTACGGACATTCTACCTGCATCATAGTTGTCTGAGTTAAAAGAGACTTGTTAAACATTCGTGCTTTGGTTACCATAGAATAACGGGTAACGCAGTGCACTGCAAACACACAGTTGGACTGCGCAGTTTACAGCGCTTTTTTATCAGTGTAGGGTGAATCTGAATAGTCCTTTCCAAGAACTGTTCTCGGTATTTATTACAAGCGGGGTTGCATTTATAGATTCCATGGGAACGCATAAAAAGAGGACGGTTACAATAGTTTCTTCTTCAACATAAAGTTCAGGACTCAATGGAATTTTTGGGTCCATCTAGGCTTAGGTCATTTCCTGACCATTTTGTTTAATGAAAGCGTTTTCATAGCTATGTGCTTTGCTTTTTATCCATTGTGCTCCTAAATGGGGCGAGCGCAAAACAGATTCTTCTGCAACGTTGAAACCCGTAAAGTTGCGATACAGGTTTTATGTGCCAAACCTGGAAAATAGGACAAGGCAATGCTAGACGAATAAATTTCCATCACTTTACAATCTCATTCGCTGAAATCTTAAAATGATCCTCCAATATGTACTTTCAACCCACGATACTCACTTTACTCTAAGGTATACGCGCGTATTATCCGACTGACAAGAGTGAAACACCATCATGCAGGTTCATCAGGCAGACTTGGTTTCAGTTACCGCTAATCCCGGATACTTCCAGCATCTAAGGGCTTCGCTTCCTGGAAAGGATGGTTAAACCAAAATCCACAGTTAATTATTTGCCAGAGTTGTTGTTGTGTTGTCTTTCTGACCAAAAGACACCAACAACGTAGACATTCGCTCACAACTTGACCGGACTTACCTAGTGATCCGTATCGATCACGTCCGATCGATAACGCTTTTCACCTGTTTGCCTGCGCCCAATTTTTTGGTAAAGCAGTAAATTCTCAGTGATCCTCTGAGATAAGCGCTACTTTGTTCGACACACGTGGTTTGCGGAAACTCCCTTACACGAGTGAATATACAACCACAAGGGAATCATGGGCAGACACTTTATACTTCAAGTTCGTGCCAGTTAGTGGGCTACTGCTAAGGTGTGTTCTCAGTTGTGTTGCATTGAACTTTAACCTCAGGCAGGCAGGAAGAAAAAGGCCATCTCTTCCGAAGCCTATCAATTTTAAAGGGTAGTTGGACACACTGAACTCCTTTCACCTGTTGGGCCTCTTTCTCTAACTACCGGATCTCGACTTAAATGCCTCTGTAGAAATTGTTTTGATAACCATACTCAATCAGAGTTCTCCAGATAGCGTGCAATTCACACCCAGTTTATTGTTTGTGCAGGCCCTACGGACTTCCTGAACCAGACTTCGTACGAGGTCTCTTTTGTACTTCGTATCCACAAAGCTATAGAAATTGGTTTCCTGGCCGTGCATTTTTCATACACCCTTCTTTGGCAGGTATCGTCCTGGCTTTTAATCAGCGCAAAATCGAGAAAATGGAAGCTGCCGTTGGAGTGCTATTCTCCAGTCAAACGAACTTCAGTGTAGGCAGTGTTATGAGTTGTGTTTGTAGTATGGCATTTACAAACAATAAATATCTCACCAATGTATTCTTCGGTAACTGGCAACTGTTAGAATTTGTCCATAAAATACTAGCTAAGATGAGACCTATAGGAGAGCCAATCGCAACTCAAAGCTTGTTGGTAGAGGGTGCCACCGAGTAAAATCTGGTTGTTCAGAGTATACGCTAAAATTAGTGTTTTAAAGTCAACATATTATGCTGGAATTGGTGATAAAACCGTGGGCAGCGGTTTCGGCAGAAGACATATTGGTAACTACGGACGAGACCTCCGGTCAGCATATAGGTCTGTTTATGAATGCATATTCTGAATAGTTCTCCGAATCTATTCAAAACGTGTTTGTGGTTATGCTCATGATACTGGCAACGACGATGATGCTAATAACAGAGATTGCTTCCTTATGTGTTCTGCAAAGAGTTGAAACGTAAGCGGAATGGTTGCGCCTGTGCACCAAGATTTCACAGATCAAACCCGTGCTAGCTAAATTGTTCGAAGTTCAATATATCCTTACAGCTTGACATTGTTGCCGCATTGTCCCTCCTAAATGTGGATTTATTCGTGTGATATGGACAACCAGAGAAACTCCTGTTGGTAAAGTTAGTTAAAATATCATGCATCAACTTCGAACGGCATATGAGTAAGTGATACTGTCTCATGCGGAGTTGTAAAGTGGTATATTACTAAGGACAAAATGGTTGACAGTAAAACTCATATTGGTAGGATTCGACTTATTATTCTGAGCCACCCAATGGTGAGTTAAACTATTAGCAGTAATTTTATTACGGGCGTTAATAGCGTGCACATCTGTTGCTATTCACGAAGGCAGACCATATCCTAACTGCCATCCCTACATGAACCATACTTGATCTCAATAGTTATCCGAGCATAATGCGCTCGCGCTAACTCCTTCTACTAAACGCGCTCGCCTTCCGGGCGTGGTACTTCAGAAGTGCGCTGGTTCGTCATATCCGAAGTCTTTACCGAAACCAACCTTGGTCGGTGTTTACCGGTCTGATCCTCTTGGTTTCAACAAGTATTTAGCGTAACAACTACATAAGAAGTTAAAAGGAGATGTGCAACTTCATTTCACACGGCCTCTGAGTGAATTTAAAAGCAAGTTCTTCTACAGTACATCCATAAGCATCGAAGACACTTCACCAATGACCAGATTTAGTTTGTATCGTCAACCCAGTGCTGGGTTAATTGAGCCAGCACGTCACTAGCTCCACACTTCCCTCTTTATAATTTAGGTTCGTACGCAGCATTTGTGTAACAGCATATTCTATTCACTAATCGGCGCCAGCCTACAACAGCCACTTCGGAGTCTAACCCCTGTAGCGCCCGAATTTGACCAGTCTAGTCAAGAATTAATGTGGGAGTTTTCCGTTGTATTATCGCACGGTGCTTTCATGTATAGTTTTTTTCTTCAACCCACACTAACAGTCCTTGGCGCCTACTTGTAAAACCTTCAAAGGGCGATGATACAATTTGTAGTGGAACCGGTTCTGTGAAAAAATACCTGGTGGATGTCGTTCTGTGGAATCAGTACTTACTACTGCTACTAAATATTCCCACTGTTCCACTCCATTTTGTCTCTGTATAAGGATTCACTATATCAACAGCTACACCACTGAGCTTCCACATCATTGGTAAGAGAGGAAAACAAGCTAAAACCCAGAGTGTTCCAGGTGCAGCTCCGTATGAGATAAAACTCAAGGATAAATATAAGCACCACTCCAAAGCCATGTTTCTCTTTCCAGCAGTCTAGGGAACAAAATGGTTTCTGCATTTCTAACCTAGGACACTGTGGGGCATAAAATATTAGGAAAGAGATCCTGTCCGCCTGGAGCGATTGCTATGAAAATTGAGCGACTAATATGGTGAAACTGTGGCGGTCTCTTCCTTGTTCCCTCAACCAACTTCGCTCAATTTGTCTAGTGCATCCGTGCTCACTAGATCACACGACTCCTTTGTTCCGCAGACACTCAACTCACGTGACAAAACCCTGTCCCGCTTGGAACCTAGACCGACAACAAGTCAGTTCCCGTCTTGTACGCGTCGGAACGAATGTAGGTATTATACACAAGTCAAACCTTCCTATATATAGGAAGACACGACACAGTCATCACACATACTCGCTCGCGCAGGGGGCAGAGAGTCAACCAAACTCTTCAAGTCCACGGACAACTACGGAACACGTGTAGCAGCTATACTGCAGAGAAGACACGTCGCCCGTCCGGACTTTCACCAAGGAACTCTCACAAACGATAAGTTCCCCTTTTGACTTGCTCCACCTTTCGCATTGCATTTATTTTATACGTGGTGAAACTCGCCACTGTAAACTACAGTCCCTGCCCCCTGCGCGCTTGAGTGTGTGATGACTGTGTCGTATCTTCCTATATATAGGAAGGTTTGACTTGTGTATAATACCTAGATTCGTTCCGACGCGTACAAGACGGGAACTGACTTGTTGTCGGTCTAGGTTCCAAGCGGGACAGGGTTTTGTCACGTGAGTTGAGTGTCTGCGGAACAAAGGAGTCGTGTGATCTAGTGAGCACGGATGCACTAGACAAATTGAGCGAAGTTGGTTGAAGGAACAAGGACGAGACCGCTACAAACTCAATGAAAATTCCAAACAATTTTTTACTGACAGCAAAACAACTACTAAGAAACTTTGGGCACTCATTCCAAGGAAGCAGGAAGGTAAAACACCGCAAAGTGATGCAATCAACGTGGGCGTCTGTCGTTGGATACAAGTGACTACGATTCTGTCCCTTAACTATGGCTGTTGAGGCGTTGCCTACCCAAACCACATTGTTCCAAATCGCCATGAGATAATTAGGTTTTAGTTTTTTTTGAAAAAATGTTACTCTTGGAATTTTAGTCATTGCTTGCAGAGACAGATTCGCACGAAACTCGAATTCCTAGGTTTGCCACTTTAACTCTGTTTACCTCAACATTAAGTTGTTAGCATCGTTGATCAATAAAACATAAAATCTAAGTGTTTTTTATTGTCTTGGCTCATGCGGACACGTCAGAGGACGATAATGTGATAAACGAACTGAGTAGTGGTTAAACATAGACCTACAAAAAGGCAGCTTAACGGACAGAAAAATGTTTAAGATACAATTCATTATTCCCAAACTACAATTCTAGACGACTAAACAGAAGCTTAAGAAAGCCCAGTAGAAAGCAACAGACGGTTATTCATAACTAAACCCTAAATGCAGACGCAAAAACCATAACTCTTCTGGAGTAAAGCAAATAGGTTTTGCAAGTTCATCTTCATTTCAGAGCAATGGATGAGTGTATGAAATTGAGCATATCCTCAAATGTAGAAAGGTAAACGGTTCAGGAACAACACAGCAAGTGGGATATCGACTGGTCGACGTAAACCTCTGCTATAGGGAAACGGCCAACTCAGCCTCAAGTTTCATGTAAGATTTCCGTCGGCTGAGTGGGTTATTCACATGAAAGCATCGTTCAGATCTCAAATTAAGGTTGATGTGGGCCTTTACACGCGGTTATGTGTAGCCATGGGGAGTGAGAGAATGGAAAATTTCCTGATTAGTTCGCATCAATTGTACTCATGTCAAAAACAGTGTAGGTGTGAATTTCCTTTAGAGGCGAAAATCTCGTGGGTCTCTAATGGGAACAGATCAAAAACAGAATATTTAAAAGTTTGTTTGAGAGTGTACCCGAAGTAAGTCATTCAACTTCGATTAATTCAATGACTCGGAAATGTAGAACAGAGTCTCTTTTATTAATTCTAGTTGGATAGAGGGAACAGGTGAATCACGGTATGTCAGCATTCTTCAAGGAGCAGTGCACTTGTCTCCTAAAGGCTGAAGGTCAAACCATGATCCTGTTTCATCTGTGGTCAAGCCCTTACCGCAAGCCAATTAGCAGTCAGATCCAAAAACTTCGTTCCCAGCGCTGTCACGAAAGTGGAATCTGAAGATTCTATTGGACAGCGAGGCTCTCTAGATCACTGTTCACAAGCCAGCTTTGTCCGCTTGATTGATTTTGAAGCAGTATCCTCGGTTCCCGTAGTTTTATTCACTTGCCACTTGCGTAAAAATGTTACTGTCTGTTCAACTTTGTCCCCAAGCGCGTTTTCCATGTAATCTTTATGCTTTAGGCATTGTGACTGATGAAATTAAAAATGAAATGTTGACATGCTGCGGTATATGCCTTCTGTTCGTATTGACTCTAATGGAAGTACCTTGGAACGCTCTCTGATGACGAGATCCTGCGATTCCATTTCCGATTTCCTCCTCCTCCGATTTCAGGGAAAGACATTTTGGGACAATGCAGTTTTGTTTAACCGCACTTCATAGTGATTTGATATAATATCATCTTCAGTGGGACAAACACCATTATGATGTTTGGGGAGAGTAATAAAACAGCTAATTCAGGAGACTTGTGGAGTAACATTCTTTTCAGTCAGGTTCGCTAACAGTAGTCATAAAGTGCGCACCCGAAACCCTCCACGCTGAGCGAAAAGCTATACATCTGAAACTAAGTTACGCAAAGGAACCCTTCCGATGAGGCAGATGAACCAACAGTTTGACTACAATGGACATATTCGACTATTTTATAAACCTATTGAAACGGAAAGCCAGTGATGTGTTCTTCATTGCATCAAAACAAGTCACTTGCTTCCCCTCCTCCCCCTAATGGAAAGTTTACATCACTAGATTTTACAAGGGAGAGTTACTTTTAGCTGGAATTTCAGTGTTTCAAGTGAAGAGGTAAAAACAATGATAACTGTAATGCCAAAGTATCGTTTTGCATCCCATGGTCTGCAGCAAATAAAGCCGCCCGAATAATGACCACAAAAGACGATCGATGTGACATAATCGCACTTTTACTAGACATAGTACATGCTTGTGACATAAGCATGATAGCACAAGATTGAATTTGTTGGCAGATAATGTGCGCGAGTTACAAACTTCAGATGTACTTACCTACCATATGGGTATTTCATGTAGATATGAGAAACGTATCCATGAAATGTTGAAAAAAATGCTGCAAGCTGCTTCAGAGAAAAGACCCGAAGGGATCCACTCAAATCAATTCCACTTGCAAAGCTCTCTCTCTCAAAAAGAATTTTTCTGCATAACATTGTGGAATTCAACAAAATATTCGGGATTTTACCTTATTGGTTATTTTTGAAATTTATCAACCTTATTAACCTCATGGAATCGCAATAAAAAAACTAGTCTGCAGTTGCTTTCCTACGGTTGTTAGTACATTTTGCACGCAACCGTTATCTGACAATGCAAATTTGACTCGCTGATTTGGACTTAGGTTCAGCTATTTAGTTAATTTAACGTTGAGACAGTTGCTGGTATTAATTCTTCAGTGCTGGTATCCAACTGAGTTGACAGAAACTTTGAATATCATACCATAATGCTTTGTCCTAATAACGCGCGTTGTTATCAATGGTGCTTCTGGGTCCCGCGAGAAATGCCTCGTTTGTTGGACCAGATAAACTCAGTGTAATCCGACTATCATCATTACTTGATGTTCTTCCTTACTGCTGAGAACCCATCGTAGTTCGTGGACTGTCGCAGTCGTCTGTCAGTTGGGCAGGGATTTATGGTTTGCTGAAACAATTTTGGTCATTTTTTGGAACTGTGCCAGTGCAATAGTATTAGGAAGCGCCATCTAGATTGTGTTCACCTCATTTGAATGCTTCTTCTTAATGCGATTCAGTGGTGAATAACTCCGATATGACAGGCTCGTTCCCTACTGTAACTATTTCCTTCTAAATCCTCTCTGTGAACAAATCTCCTTAAATCTTTTGTGGTTCATTGAGGAGAAACCGGTCATTTTTTGATAACACAATGGAAATACTAAGTGGCCGCCTTATCTGCACTGAATAAATCGTAATGGAGCATTCTGCTGCCCTGGGTGTTCGTTTCACATAAAGTTCGCCAGCAAAACAACCGAGGTCTGCTAACCTAGTTCGCCTGTGCATTAATTTCTTTTTAAAGCGGCTTCTATAAAAGGATTACAATCCAGGTCTCATTCCTTCTAGCGGTACAATAGCATGCACGCTTGTATATTTTCTGTGACGCCAAATCCAGCTGCATTAAAATAGGCAAAACAGGGTTACTCGGAAAAATATGAATCAGTTCCCTCATGGTTAGGAGGTTGGTGTAACGCGCACGTTGCGAATGCGTTTTGCGTGTCAGCGTATTGTCCGTCATGCATTCCTTCTAAAGCAAACGAAGATACGAAGTAACATTTGGTATCTTAGAAGAGAGGATCTACCGCTGTAACCCTGTTATCGTTACTGTTGAACCTACTGGTTTGGTAACATTGGTCTAGGTTCTTATGAGACAGAAATCGGAACCATTTCACCTTCGCAGTTAAGCTATGGCGACTATTAAAAAGCAAACCAGTCCAATTGATTACGTCCAAGAATATCCCTGAGACACTTGTTTCTTATAGTGCATTTTTCATAAAGTTATACTTTTTTAATTTTGACAATGTCGGCAAATTATTTTAAGCGCAATGCTCTTTCTTCGCTAAGTTTAGCGAAGAAAGGATTTGAAGCATTCTAACAAGATCTCCCTCACGAGTTACCGGAAGCATACGATCTGACTCTCCTACGTGAATATTGACCTTCTCAACTAAAACACGAAGGAATAAAGACCTATGAAGACCGGCTTCCTTTGGAATTGTACAGAAAAACAAATGAACGGCTGTTCGGAAGATCGGTTACTGGGTGTTCCCGCTAGTGCTTGATACTGGTCGGACAGACTTTATTTTCTAGGAGCCAGTTGCTGAAATGAGGTATGGAAAAATATTAGGGATTTAAAGAGAAAGATGATGAACATTTGGGACCTGCAATACGATTACGTTTATTTGAGGGGTTTTTGATCATAGCTATCATCACGCAGGTGCCCATTGGTTTATGCTACGCAAGAAATTGGAAATGGATGACAGTTGATAGATAACCTGAATGTGAATGGCCAAACCGAACACCATCTTACAGCACCAAATCTTAAACAAAAAACGTGTCACTGTAGCTTGTGAATGTATCAATAAATTGGCAGCTGGTACCATGTATTACTTCAATAACTATGAGACGAATGGTCATTGTGTTTTCAGCAACAGAGTACCTTACCAATACACTTGAAGTCTTTGCCCAAATAAAGCTGTGTAATTCAACACAGGTATGTCTTCGAAGCCCTTGAAATTTAGCAAAAGTGCAAAATCTTTGTTGCCTCCTAGTTAGAGTCATTTTTTAAAGATGGATTTTCCATCAGGATTGAGCGATAGTACAGGGTTTGACTGCTCACTCACGTGACTAGCTACGATCCTATTCTAGTGGTATCCGGTAGAGTTATTTGAAAAAATTACACTCAAAATGGATTACAGTCTGGCTTGAAACTGTGGACCGCATGCAAAGGATTTCGTACAGCTGATAAGTGTCCGATCTTACATTCACCTAATCATCAATGAACACAAAGCCAACCTCAAAAGAAACTTCCATGATTTCTATTCTGCCTACTACAACCCTCAAAGAAAAACTAGGTCCAATTTATCCTTTATTCGCATTTTTAAAGCCAAATCAGAAGAAAACTGTAAATTTCATTTGCCAACAATATCACTTGAACTGTCACTGAAAAAAGTCAAGGTGAAACGTGTGGTTTCAGCAGTTATATAGCTGCAATTGAGATTTGACGCAAATTTTCTAGTGAACTGAATAACAAAGCACAGAACAGCACCAAATTTACAGTACAAACATGAATGCACTGTCCCAAGTTGCGATCATCAAATTTCTGTCGTACAATTTCATCCTGCTATTCTTACTGTTTATGTCCAAAGACCTCATTCGTTTTATCCTGCCTCCAGTTGCTGGCGAAATTTGTGCTATTTCATCAGACTCATTTGGTCTCAGTTATTGCTTAGAAAAGATGACATTCGGTATCTGAATTATTCACTATTTTCTGAGTAGATATGTTCATTTTATCTAGGGAAGCACGGTCATTACAATATCAGTAACAGTCTAATCTCAAATGTTACATTTCGCACCCGGAGGGTACACCCCGCCATGCAGCCGTCCTTTCTTTCTCTCTGTGGTTACTCATATTATTGGCACGGAGTAGACCGAGTCCACGTAAACATTATAACGACCGTCAGCTTTGGCTAATTCCGAACTTTAAATTGAGACTTCGTCCAGGAAGTGAACCAGTCTTTACTGAAAAGCCGAAAATCACCGTACAGCTGTTGCACCCTTTTGCGAATGATCAATGGTGCGCATCTCACAAAACTTGAGGGAGCTTCAAACCCGCAACTCCCCGGCTAGTAGTCTGGTCACGAGTGAATCATCAGTAGCGTGGTTAACTCGCCCCAAGACCGGATATAGTGCGACTCATCCTTCAACCACGGAAACAACATCAAGCGGTCACGTACCGACTAGTTCCTTGAGAAACGGCTTCTGAGATTGAAGTTTCACTGGTCTTGTGAAATTAGTCTTACGGTAAGCTACGTAGAGAAAATTAGCTAACTGGTTTGCCATTCGTTGTTCCGACACCTTTGACAGTTTTATTCTGCTTGCTGGCACCTGATAAGTTGTTTCGAATTATCTTTCAAGTACAACACGAAGCAACGATGATATAGACGCAGACAAACTCTCATGTGCAACACTACGCGTACTCACGTCGCCTAAGTTAGTTGCACAAAGCTGGAGAACAGATCAAAGAATAAAATAATCTCCCAAAGGAAATTACTCACAAGGTTGCTGAAAACCCTTCGACGGCCCACGACCGGTTTCGCCCTTTTTGGGGCTCTTCAGGTTCGCGCAATTCCCGCGTTTCCATCAAACTTGTGTTCTACTTGAACCCGAATTGGACTGATTTCGCCAAACACACTGATTTTCATATCAATTTGGTTCTCACGGGAGACTCAACTGAATCCTCCGTTTATGACATTCGTCAACTGAATACGCCGCAAAAAGACCGCCTCATGTTTCAGTTGGTAAGATATTCCATATATCGCAGTATATTTTCGTAAAGGGAACTACTCGAAGGGTTGCTGAGTAGCCTTCGACAGCTCACGACCGTTTTCGCTCTTCTTTGAGCAGCACATTCAATTGAAAAATATCATAAACGAGAGATTCAGCTGAGTCTCCCGTGAAAAACAAATTGATATGCAAATGAGTGTATTTGTCGAAAATGATTTCTATTAAAAATTTCGAAGTTTGAGTATTTCACTCCTTAGGCAGTGGGATTTCCTCAAATCGGTTTTCGCATGTAACTAACCATACAAATTACAACAATGTGTTTTAGAAGCTTACTTGTGTCTAATGCTAGGTTACAAACCCCTTGTAAATGAAAAGTGAACTTGTGGTAAAATACTATTTTTGTGTTACTAAGCAGGCTGATATTGTAGATCATCCCTAGATGAAAGGCAAATGTGTGTTGCTGAAGTTTTTCATGACTGATCATGCCGAGTGTCGAAATCCATCCTCAAAACGTTTAGTTGACTTATTTTGTACAAACGAGCATGAAGAGAACAGACTAGGTGGTCTTGTTTGCTGCACCATTCTGAGTTAATATGGATGCCACAGCCATGTTGAACGTCTGATATAAGTATTCGTATTCTTTAAGCATGCATTTCTGAAACATCATCCATACACCGATGAGCTTATAATGAGAACTTCATCGGCTGTGTTTTGAATGTGCACCACAATAAAACTTTAAAAAAGTTAAACCATCATTTACTGTTACATCATACGAAATGGGCTACTGCAAAGGGAATATGAAAGGCTTACAGGAGATATAAGTCACAATTAATCCAGGGCTGTGTACGTAGAAGTAACACGTTTGGTTGAAGTAATAAGCGGAAGTTATCCGGCTTAAGTTGTTGTCACACCATTTATTAACGACACCAAATTAGAAACCCGGTGACTTTAGGCAATTTTAGAAGCTATGTTGCAGTCCAGACAAAACAAAACATCATTCGACTAAACCAGCTTGGTTAAAACACGGTGTATAATGTGCTTACCCGATCTTCTTACGTGTGAGTTTTGGTTTATGTCTCCACTGAGATTTTTGCAACACAGTTCCTGTAGTGGTACATTGGCAGGGAGAAGTTGAACTTGTGGTGTTTTGTACCTTTCTTTTGTTTTCATTATAACGTTACGTATTTCAGCAATTTCATAAACGACTTTTGTTTGAATACGCAAAACCACAAAAACGCGCATTTTGTACAAACTACATACAATACAGGCGTGGTCGCATTCTCCGATTTTCTCTTTTCATTTCACTCGCGCTTACAGCGGTTATTCGCGAGCTTCATGTGCTAACTCTGGTATCAAAACATTTCAGACTGTCTTCGGAGTTTATTGTATATGAGAGCTTCCCGGAACGAAGACCCCTGGACATCCACGACCGGATTATTATTTATTCACTGACCTGGGCCAACGACGAACTATTTTAAAAAGAACAATTCTTAGTGAGTCTGTTCCATTCGACCCTTTTTATTATTGTGTACTAAATTCAGAGTAACTATATTTATTTCTTTGCCACACACTCTTCCCAAAGTAGCTTTTTTGGGTACCCAGACCACTACAAACTACAAAATATCGCGGATAATCTAGTGACCCTAAGCTAGATAACAGCTCCATCATAACGAGTCGTGTATCTAGCAATGTGTTTTTTTGTGAAACAGGCAGCTTCTATAACCCAAAACTGCCTTAGCGCATTTTTGGCTGGCTCTCGTCTCATGTCAAGATCTTTGAGCTTAATCATTTCATCGATATCAGTCACGCTGATCTGAAATTCCCTGAAGTTTGGCACCCACCCTGTAGACCTGTATTACCCAGCATACCAGCCAACTCCTTTATTTAACGCTTAGCATCGAATTGCGTGTCCACTAGCACTGTGCAATTAACCGCATAGAAATTGTTGTTATCGAGGTTAGTCGCAGCTTTCGTGAAACGACTTCCGCTGCCTAGGACTGTATACTTTGGAGCGTGATTAGAGCAGGATGGTGATGTTGCGTCAAGGTAACAGTCGTTGATTTCGACTATTGTGGGTGGACCCTGAACCCGCATATCCTATTTTGGGACAAAAACCTGCAAGAACGTTCGCAGATTATCAGTTGAAATTGATAGTTCCTGTTCAGGAAATCAGGGTTAAATAGTACTTAAGCCCATTAAATATACAAGTAGCTTGCGAAAAGACTTTTTGAAGAATTTCTTATGGAGGGCGCAAGATCTTCGAAAATAATTCCTACTTTGCAAGGTTTGCTTGAACTGAGGACAGGTTTGTGCGGGAAAAACCAACGCGTCAAATCCTTAACTGAAATTAGTTCGCCGACATATCCCGTGTCTACATGTTCACTAAGTATCTTGCAGTACTCGGTGCGCCAATTTTCATCATCATCATCATCACCGACAGCATGACATCAGTGTTCACAACTGATGCTTCGCTGCCGTACAACCATGATTTATTTGAAAGCCTTGTTTCGACAAACGTAGCCGGCACTCGACTGATGTTCAGTTTTCCAGAACCACAATGTCCTCACAATGACAAACCATCTTGATAATATCAACCGCGAAGGCAGGTGGAAGCTTCCGTAAGATGCATGCCCCTCCGAACCTCTAATAATTGACTTGGACGCGCGTCACCGTTTAAGTCCTTAGGGTCTTATGCTTATATGTTCAATGGTTGCCTCCGAAGCAGGAGCCGTTGGCAGTTGACACAGTTGATACAGACAGTGTTCTGAGAGCTACAAACTGTCCACCTCATGAGTGGTTCCGAAACAAGTGGTTCAGTCTAATTACCTAGACTTGGTTGATGATCTTATGAGTCTGCGACATATTGTAGCCGATGGGTAAACCGATGAGTCCGTCACCAATCGGTAGCAGTGGCAAATCAGCGAGTTGTTACTAGTGTAAAATGTCTGATGGTATTGAATCCTCCTCAACTGCGAACGACTTCTTCGGATAGTTGCTTTCCACAAACCACCGCTTTCCACATACCATACAAGGGGGAATGAAATAGATTTGGTTTCTCACAAAGCAACCTTCCCCACCTAACGTGCCCATACTAATTACGTATCGCTTTCCTGGAGACCTAATTGTGTATAGGAGAAACGTCCGACCATTTAGGGATAATGGCATAGGTTTCCACGCAATATTAGGAGTCCCATACTCCTACCGGCAGAGAACCGTTGAGTTTTCTGGTGTGGCACCGCAACTACAAACGAGAGTTTCGCAGTTAGTCACCTCAGCAGGTTGTACCAGTAGTTGAGGCAGTTTGTCACAAGCTAGTTCATTGTACTTTGTGAATACTTTGCTTGGTTGAACCTTATAACTGGGCTTCATACCTCTGAAGCAGTTCCTGCTAGTTTTCAAAAAGTCTCGTCTCTTAACCCAGCCGCTGAATGCGAACTTTATTCACGATCCCGATAGATGTTGACCGTGAAAATATGCATATGAGCTGGGCCCAGATTTTGAAACCCGTGGTGATTCCCGGTTGGTCGATTATCGGACCCACCTTTTGGTGACACCCTTGTGCAAGAATCCGTGGTCAGTCCGTACAACCCACTCTCCTTGGTCGACGGTAAAAGTGGGATCCATTCAGGGCTTCGCTTTAGGACTACTGTATTTGATGATCTATGGTAATGACATTCATGCCTTTTTGATGGACCCAAACCTTCTGTTCGCTGGCGGTCTCAAGTCTCGGAACTTCGACAGTAACAGATTCCAGCTGGATGTCGACTCAGCCAAGGGCTGGAGTAAGGCTGGCGCCCCATCTTAACGGCGAAAGGTGCGTACATGCATCGTCCGGTGGAGTGTCTTGGATTGATGACACCGGAAAGTTTCCAGGTTGGATAGGGAAAAGGATCTGGATATCTGGTCGTCTTTCGCCATGTACTCTTCACTCCAGAATGAGAAAACGGCAAGCAAGACGTTTACTCTCATGCAGATGACCAAACCCTCCTTCCCTTGCCTGAGGCCCGCGGACTTCAAGTTTCTTTGTGGAGTACAAGTTGGCCCGATGCTGGTGGACGTCACCCAGGTGATTCACACTGGATTATGGGAGTACTCACAGTGTGTTTATAACGTCAGATGCAAAGGTGAACTTCGGTGACACGCTAGGAACGTTTTGCTATCCATCCTTTGGACTGTAGACATCCGTAGCTCTTCTGGTTGGTACTGCTCAATTTAACGCTGAGACTGAAATGCAGTGCTACCCCTGACTTCCCGCATTTACCTTTTAGACGGGGTTTGGCTAAACTAACAACTATTGACAACTGATTCCTTCGACGCGGGAAGCCCAGGCAGTCGCTCCCCACGCGTGGACAAATTACCGGATCAGTGAGCCACCTTCATGGCTCCGTTTAAAAAATCTCACTGCTATACTCTGCGTTGAAGATCAGTCATTTATATGACGATACCTGCGTTTTTTGCCCCTTTGCTTTCAATTTGGCTTCGTTTTTCCCGAAAACCGGTGTTCTTTTTCTCAACCCGGTCGCTTAAACGACCTGCCGTCAAGATTGAGTCAGTGATGTTTGACCGTTAGCCACATTTTATTGTCATACCACAGGACCCGGGAATGTCCCTGCATCTGCCTAGCATTTCACCCACCATAGCACCCACACGTGGTACCAATGACGTGTGCGTATTTCGCGTAAGTAACTTAAATGTTACGGCACGCGAGGACCAGCATAGACTACAAGCGCAAAATATTCGACGAAATGCCTTTCGCTGGCATCAGAACCCGGTCTAGCAGGTAATTCATGGAGACCAGTAAAGCTGTCTACAAACGGATGGAATGCCGTCAGATCTACCATGACATCCTGGGCTTCTAAAAGAGTCCAAACTAATGGACCTTGGCTGAGGTGAACAGAATTCAGTTGCATCAACTTGTTTCAACACTTTAAGGCGCATATTACAAACACATTTGTTGACCGCATGCAACTGCTTGGGAGGCGGCAGCGGACCCAACGAGCAATTTGATCAGTCCGCAGTGGACCCCTATCCAGAGGCAAAAATAAGGGACATGGGCTAACTTACCTGCAAGAGTCAACGCACCTCGGTAGTCTCTCGAATGCTTCTGAGGATAACTATCACTGCAGAGCTAAATAACTCAAGAGTGGCATTTAGTTTAGTAAAATACTCCATCACAAAACCCAATATTTCACGGTGACATCACAGCGTTTTTACGTTTATCACGCTACAAGGATAAGACATCCCTAGATCACTGCATGTATGTTGCCGAAGAATCCACGGACTAACAAAATCCCGAGATGTATTTATCAACAAACCACAAAGTTTCGCTGCTTTTGAATGCCAAAACAATGGAGCACATCGTGGGTTATTTGCGCTGCTCAGAGGTTAGAATCCGACTATGTCAAAGCGGCCCTAAGCACTTTAACGTTGCATGCTGAAAAAGCGGTTCGTTCTATCCGAATCCTGCCCGCAACCTCGTGGTGTATTCCACGCTTCTGTTTACGCTTTCCACGCTAGTCACCCAGCCTGCTGCTGTCAAACTATAATATAAAATAAATAAATAAATCGTTCAGCTGTAGCACCCTTTCGGTGCCTAACTGCCATGCTACCAGAAGGAAGCACGAGGGCTGGGATACTGCCAGGTTGCCCAAGCCTAGACAGGGGAAGTCGAGAGGCTGCTGTCAAACTATCTAGTGATGAACTCAAAACCAATCACATACGAGAGTTCAGTGTAGTCCCTTGCCGACAGGGTGATCGCCATGACTTATGGCCTCCGGTGATAGTTGGAGTGATTTTTGTGATACGACAGGTACTCGGCTTTCCATTGAAGCCCTACAACTCTTCAAAACGCGTCTCAATGACTTCCGGGAAGATTACCAACCTGGATGTGGTCGACACTTTTTGCAGAGCATTACAGAGAAATTAAATAAAAAGTTTGAACAGTCACTTTCTTCATGCTATTTCGAAGATCCAAATTACGATTCAAAACGTAAGTTCAGTGGGCAGACAGACTCATATAACCCAATTTGTCTTGCGCTTTTTCATCGCGCACTTGATTAGTGTTGTAGGTCGTGCGGATAAATAATTCGGGAAATTCAGACGGAGAGATGTTTCGTGTCAGCTCTATCCTGCGTAACTTTGTGCGATAGGGGACGTTGGCAGTGGATTAAAGCAGGTCGGAAACCTGGGTCAGACCTTTTTGAGAGTCACGTGCTAAAACAACAATTATCGCACTGCAATACCTACCTATGTGCGATATTTGGGTGTATACATCTTAAATGTGTTTCCACGTACTGCTAAGCAGCAGCGGTCCCTTCGGATAAACTTAAAAAGACCTGGTTAGGGGAAACCCACATAAATATATTCAGCAAAAGTATGTGGTCTTAATATGCCTAAACCAGCTGGGTCAACCGCGACAGAATTCGCCGCAGCCTTCAAACACTACTGATCGTTGGACCGCTGTAGAAAGAAATTAATAACATGTACCCACTTGAAGCGAACAGCTATTGACGGTTGACTGTGTTGAAGGAAATCAACAACAAAAGAACGTTCATGTGTCTACTAGGTTGCTGTACTTTGAGGCACACGAAGAAATAGTGGCAGTTTGAGTGACCACCAGGATGCAGAATGGACTTGAGCATACATCGTAAAATCGCTGACTGCCGCGGTAACCTCGGTCAGCCGGCACGTAAGTCCCCTCCCTGGGAAGGTCTGAAAAATGACCCAAATGAAGCCAATGGTGAGCCACCCTTTCGTTGTTTGCAATTTTGTGACTTAGACACATAGGCACAAGGTTTTCTCTCCGGTGTCCTTGTAGACGATTGTCTCAGAATACGCAAATTGTTCCCGTTTGTTGTGGAACCTAGCTTGTGTGCTCCAGAAATCTAAACCAATGCTTTAAGCTATTAAGCCATCGGGTGCCTGATTTTGGTTGTTCAAAGTGCTTTGCAGGAGGAATAGGCCATATATCCATGCAACGGAAGGAAGAAAGTTACTCTCCAGGGATGATTGGGCATCGGGGAACAACTTTTCTTCTTGGCAGTAGGGGAAAACAGTCTGACCAAACACTGTGGCAGCATTTCGTCAGGTAATTGTGTGTCGGGGAAAGAGAGGGATCAGAAGCGGCCAGCGGAAATCAAGAATAAGCGATAAATTAGATTGTCACCGGTAAAGAGTCCTTCAGTTGTCCAGTTCCCTACATTTGCGATATTTTTTAGAAGGATTTTTATATTTTTGTTTTTCAAGATATTTTTGAGCTGTTTATAGGAACACAAGAACTGGTCCAAGATATCATGTATGAAATAAACCATGGGTTTAGCTAACACGGGGTAAACAAACCCAGATAGAGGGGTGCGGAATACTTCGGAAAACTAATTAAGAGTGGGTCTTGGGAGCGAACACACCTTTCGTAGCGACTTGCTTGGGGTGTCGGGCCGGTGGCAGGCACAGGGGCATGCAACTGGAGTTGTCGAACAGGTGGAGACTGATGAGGTTGCCGAGGTCATCCAGGGTGTCCCGACAAGTGAGGTCGCCTGAAGCGAGTGGGAATTGGCGGGATCGGAGGGCTTGACGAATGCCGGCTGGGATTGATCAATTAAGGCAGTCTCGGGTTTGCCGTTTTTTTAGTCTAATGACGTGCTTGTTGGTACAGTAAATTGTCCCTGCTGTGCAGGCTGCAGAGGGGACGACAAGCCGAGCATAAAGCGTGAAGCTGCTGACTGCCGTGGTGACCATGATCGACTGCTACAGGCGCTCGCACATAGTCGCCTCCAGCTGGAAGGTTAGGCAGGGTCTTTTTCATGTTATGTTCTCTTTCCTCGACAGAAATGAACATGCACAGTGAAAGCATTGCACCTGCGATTGAGTTCTGAATAAGACACTGAATGACTAACTGTGGGTAGCCAGTCGTTGCATCCTCGGATGATGTTTGGAACATCGTAGTGGTCAATGCAGCCGTGCCGCAACACCTTTTTTCGAAGGTTGTCGGGATCGAATATGAAAAGATAGTCAAATATTGGCAAATGTGTGTACCTGGTGGTCAAAGAATCTACACAACAGGGCGTGCGCGTGCGAAGAATACAGTTTCGTCTACTCGGTCGCGCGAACTTCGCGTGTACATAGCCAAAATATAAACAAATGTCAGGAAATGGTCTGATAATACTATAAAGTTCATTCGCCATGAGGAGTGAGTGAAAAAAGGGACAGCGCAAGGCATGGAATTCACAGGTAGGTACGTAGTTCACCTCCTAGAATGTTGGAAAGCGGCATTCGACAAAATAGGTGATAATATGAGCGAACGGGCGAAACAAGGACCTCTAGAACCCAGGGCAACGGTGGAGAGTGATCAGTGGAAAAGTGCATATATCAGGATCCTAAGTTAGGCCAGTACACGGAGTCCAAGAGTATGTTAGCTAAGGAAGATTTAAAGTGCACGCGTCCATAACTGGGCGATACCACGGGGGGAACTGCGGTAGGGTTCAAACTACCGTACCGCTGGGGACGCACGCGGTATCGATATGCATGTGAACAACAAACAACCTGACGCGCTTCAGGAGTCCACAGCTTGACAGGAAACAAGCCGCTGATCAGAACGGTGTGTCCATGTATAGTTGGTTCTGCTCTGTAAGGGGTCAAACTCCACGTCAATCCCACACAATGCCGTAGAGGACGGTACGTACAGTCTGCGAAGGTGGGAAATCGCGAAGTGTTCCGAGGTTTTGGTCTGCGTAGGGCGTAGATTTTCCAATGAATGTTCAAGTAACATGATTGAGATCCGACGTATTCCCGCACACCGGGGGCTTCCGGTGCCAGCTCGGGTTACGAAGTATGTTAGAGCAGCCCCTTCCATGCCTGCTCACTGCGGTTAGTGAGAGAAAGGAGGGGGCAGGAAAGGGACTGATGACGTTAGAGTCATATCTGACGTGATGACTAACAGACTCGAAAACGTTACAAGCTCATGGTCATGTCCACTCCTGCGGGCAACAGAATGGTTTGGGTAGAACCGGGAGTAACACTACAGATTCCTGCGGGGGTGCTGAGTTGGCCGGGGAGAGTTCGGAGAATTTGGGGAAGCTCAGGTTCATCGTCCACCAAACTTGGCTTCAGCCAGTCTATCGAAAACGTATTGACCTTAACGCCATGACCGATGACAATTACCTTATCTCTGCGACGAAACACTCGATAAGGGCGAGACCAAGCGACCATCCCTCAAGAAAGTGTCCAGAGCCGGGAAGCGGCATGGGACGGTTATCTCCAAAGTGGCAAGGCAGCCCTACTGTACTTGGTCGCGTAAACACTATGCCTACTGGCCGTAGTCGAACACTGCCCGTCGCTTGGGCGCTGCAAGCTTCGCTAGAAGGCGAACAAGCCAAGAGATAATCTACTCGGGCTGTAGCATAGATCCAATATAACCGCGCTACGAATGCTGAGGATGACCAACAGAAGGACTTTCACGAAGGTGCGTGAGGTAGCCCATAGTTGCTGATTAAGTCGCTCCACCAATTCATTAGAAGCCAGGTAGTATCTAGGTTTACGGAGGTTTTTCGTACCTAGCGCGTCCATCGGTCGAAAGCGCTTTGTAGAAACTTGTTCCCCAGTTACTAGTGGCCGTAACATGGCATCTGCATTGCACAACCCACCACTCAATGAAATCACGATGGTAGTCTGTTAGCGGGACTTCCTCTGGCCATTTTCTGAAACTTATGATATATGTCGGTGCATTCGTAACTCTTTGGTGACGATACGAGACCAACTAGACCACCACGCACATGTTGGAAACGGTCGTTCCGAGTGACTATCGTGTGTGATGGGCTTCGCTTCATTGGAGACAAGTTTGTGGCCATCGCCGAGGGTCACTTCTGGCTTTCGGCCTAATGAAGCGTTCGATGACTGGACGTACGGAGATAAGCATTCCTTGGTTGGCGAGGCTGTGCAGGGTGTCGATGACTACGTGACGGAAATGTGTCATAACAGCTGGACATTGTACGCTTGTTCATACGTCGCACAAAGTAGTCCATTCGGGCGAAGTTAATTGACTGGCTTCTATGCGAGAAGAACAGACAGGAGAGCAACAAATGGTAGCGCTTTCTCATCTGGTTCCTAGGTGGCTGCCGTGGCTGTAAGATCCACATTCGAGGGCGTGCAGATACTATCTATGGCTGTCAGGGGTTGAATATACAATGTTGTGGCTCGTTCTATCCTGCTTTGTGTATAGAAGAAGCGACCGCTGCGTCTGTAGGTGTCATAGGTGCCTCCGAAGCGTTGCCTTAGATTGATGACAACATGTGGTCAAATACACCAGAAGTTTTTCCGGGAAAATAACTCTCCTTCGATAGACCAACCGACCACACTCCAAGGGTTACGTTGGTTATGCCATGTACTTCGTATGCCAGAGGAGCGTTCACCCCGGTGCCCTGTTGGCCCAACCATGAGTCGGATGGGAATAGCCCAGGGATGGTCAATCTACGACTCGGTGACGGAATGTAGAAGCGCTTATCGATCAGCCCAGTTGTATTGGTAACTACAGTCTCCCAGATGGGGGCCCCGGGACGAGACAAATGCATGTCTAGTGACCCTCGCAAATATCACTGTGCCACGCAGCTAATGGCGGTCCCGCATCAATACATAGTTCCCCCACTCCTCACAGTACCAGATGCCGAATGCTAATGATTTTTTCTACATGCTCTGTTTATCCTCAGCGGAAGAAATTAGCAGCTAGAACCGATCTAAAACTGCCACCTTGACACGGTAGTCGGGTTTGAGTGCTGAAACAATCTCGCGGGCTACACTGGCTGAAACTTCTTCCCTCAGATTTCAACTATGCCAAGTAATCCAAAGGGGAGCAGTTAGATTAAGAGCAGCGAGACCCCGCACTACGAGTAATCGTATTACAAGGCGGTCTGGGGGTAAAGTCGTACTGTCTTATACGATAGGATTATAAAGGCAGTAAAGTGTTTCCCCCGGTTGACCAGCATGTCCATATTTATGGAAGTAACATTGCTGCCTTCCCCCCAGCAGTGGTGGGTTGGAAATGTCAGTCTTAAAAACCGCACACTGCGACCGCCCAGTGGTTGACTATGACCGCCGGTGCATTATTCAATACGGTCAAAATACTTTTACAACCAAAGAGTCTGATGCCTCTCAGAAGGCACCTTCTATGTGTACCCGCATTGGGAGTCAGACTGTCATGCCTCACTCTCTGTGTCTTCGCGCCATGTCAGCCCCCTGTCGCCAAGTGGTTCAGGCTAAGGGTATGGTCGTCGTACAAAGCCCTAATCCTCAGACTTTTGAATCAAAGGCTCAAAGTGGGGTATCTCAATCAAACTTTCTTCCTTGGCCTGAGTATCATCTGCTCGCACACTTCTTTGTCCACCGATGTCCCTCCCCAATCCCTTCCCACCACACAAGCAAACGTTGCAGGGGCATCTGATTGGTATTTATCTTACTGATGTGCCTGAGAGTATTGTTAGCTGTAAATGTCATGGTTGTACGAGGGCTGGGCTGGTTGTGCTGCAGGTACTTCAATCGGGGAAAACATCCAGCACCACCGACTACGATGGCTCGGTCATGTGCTACGCATGCCGAAACAACGTCTACCGAGACGAGTGTTGTTCTCCGTGCCTCCTTCAGGATGGCGCAAACCGCGAGGTGGACAACGTATGACTTGGCAGAAGGGCGTGAAAGAGATCACGAAGAGTTTGGGTGTTGTTGGTGTTGTGCGCCTTCCAGGATGGGGCCCCCGTGACCCCGCCTGTGCATGGCTGGAGACGTTGCAAGAAATGGCGGCTAATCGATGTCAGTGGCGTTCGTGCTGTCAGTTTCTTTCCAGACTGTCTGATTGAGCGCTTGGAGGTGTAGGCACCTCAGAACGTTTGACATAAGCCAGCACTAGGTCCCCTCCCTCACCCACTCTTTTTCTCTTCTCTTCACTCTAGGGCTTTAAATATAATTAGACGAACCTTATGGTTGTACGGCAGTGAAGCATCAGTGTCAACACTGATGTTGCTGTCTTTGATGATGATGATGATGATTATACTGATGTGCCTTATGCACAACGCCGTCTATTAACAATAACCAAAATAACACTTTGCTAAACCCGCGAGATCCTTTTTCCGTAGGCATTTTCAACGTCCGTACTTTTTGTCAAACTGGCAAATAGACAATTCTTGCCGAGACCATTTACTTCCTAAATTCACGTTTGCTAATTTCAGACACTTATGGTGTCGGAGCGGTATATCCCTGAATCTCAAGAGGCGTGTATACCAAACTACAGCACGGGCGGTTGTGTTGTATGGCTGTAACACTTGGCCTGTTCGATCAGCGGAACAGACGTCTTCAAGTGTTCGGAAAGCGTTGTCTCAAAGCCATAGCTCGTGTGGGTTGGTGTCGACGAATCCGTAACGAGGCAATTAGAAAGTGAATTTTTGGTTGTGCAACGGGTACTTCCATTGAAGGATGTGTCCAGCACCAGAAGCTGTATTGGTTAGGTCATGTATTGCGCATGCCGAACCATCGTTTGCAGAAGAGAGTGCTGTTTTCCGTGCCCAATTCAGAGTGATGGCCAACCCTTGACCTGGCAGAGGGGTATGAAAGAAGTTACGTAACGTTTTGGTGCTGTGGGTGCGACTCGCCTTCCAGGATGAGAACCGCGTAATCCCCACTGCGTCTGGTTGGAGACACTGCAAGATGTGGCTGCTAATCGATGTCAGTGGCGTTCTTGTTGTCAGTATCCATCCAGATTGCCGGAATGAGTATCTGGAGGTGTAGGCACCTCGGAATGATTGTGATAGGATAGCACCAAATCCCCTCCCTGTCCATTTTTACTTTTTACACAATAAGGCCTTTAAATAGATCATGATTGTACAACAGCGAGGCATCAGTGTTGAACACTGATGTCTTGCTTTCAATGATAATGATGACTCCCTTAATGTTGATATGTGCTGTGTCTCTGAAACACACATACAAGACCCAAGCATGACCATGCATCTTAGAACGTCAAGGGTGAACTCAGCTCTTTCGTATTACACTATGTGTCCCGTGATTAAGAAGCGATGACTCGTGGAATATATGGTGTGGGGGCTGCACTTAACCCAAGAGCTGAACGCACCTTGCTGGATTGAACTTCAACTTCATCTTTGCGCCCTTTGGTCATCCAGCTCAATCAATCTCAATGCCACTCGACATAAAAACGGTGCCTGTTTGTAGTATCGGCGTATACTCCAACGGGACTGCTGCTGACGCCTCCCTTCTTTCTCTTTCACATACTTTTTCTTCCCCCTTCCCCACTCCATTAATATCTCTTTCCTTGTAGGCCCAGCACTTAGGGCTGATGACTCCGTTCGTCTTGCATCGGTTTTGCGTGCAACACCTGCTCGTCACATGGCGCCGACATCCTCAGGTATCTCCAAATCAAGCTTCAAGCCTCGACACCCAGTCTATCTAGCCGCCTTCAATGTCCGCACTCTGAAGCAAGCATGACAACAAGCTGCTCTTGCTCTCACACCGGACTCGCTTGGCATTGATGTGTGCTGTGTCTCAGAAACAAGAATTCAAGATGAAAGCACAGTGATTGAGCTAACCGCCCCATCACTCTCCACTCGCTTCCGGCTACGCAC
>SJOL01006765.1:732488-776649 GCA_004794785.1 Opisthorchis felineus
ACGATCGCCACTGACAACGACCAGCTGCTATTCCTTGCAATGTCTCCAACCAAGTTCAGGCAGGGTCACGAGGAACCCATCCTGGAAGGCGTACTGCACCAACAAAACCCAAACTCCGCAATCTCCTTCACAACCTTCTGTCAAGTCATACGCTGTCCAAACGTGGATAAAACATGGCCAAATGTGGAAGGAGATGCGCTAGCGCTGCTCAATTCTGTATTCTGGCTTCTCCGGTACGACCAAATGACCACTGGATATCATCAGAATCGCTAGTCCTCATTAATGCCAGGAAATCCATACCAGCAAAGAACGAGTATGACGGCGCACGTAGACCTCTCAAACGCCAAATAGTAAAGACCTAGAGCTCTGTTGGAGTAAAGAGGAAATGCCTGCTGTCAGAGCGAGATGGCTCAGTGGTTAGAGCGCGAATTTACTGACCGGAAGGTCCGTGGCTCGAACCCGACCTCTGCCTCTCGACCTCCCCTGTCTAGGCTTGGGCAAACTGGCAGTATCCCAGCCTTCGTGCTCCCTTCGGGTGGCATGGCAGCTAGACACCGAAGGGGTGTTACAGCTGAACGATTTTTTTTATTTTTTTGCGGTCAGAGCACATAAATAATCATCCCTCTCTTCAATAAGGGTATGCGGACACTGTGTGTGAACCACCATGACATTAGCCTGGTAGCTGTGGCATCGAAGGTATTTTCTGGTCTTATCCTTCGGAGGTTGAACACAATGAGAGACCGATCGGTGAAACCAAGCTGGGTTCCGTCCTGCAAGAGGATGCATCGATCATACTCGATGTGTTCGGAACATTGTCCGAGTCTGGTGGAAACACCGGATCAGTACTGCTGAAGTACGTCGAATGGTTTTAGGGAGAAATAACTTGCCCACGATAGATGAACTGACCAGACTCCATGGGTTGCCCTGGCTTGGCCACATGCCCCGCACGCCAGTTGACCGACTTCCTCAAAGAGGTATTTTCACACAACGATGCCAAGGATGGAAACCAGCCAGGGGGATCAAACAATGACTTGGCAACGAAGTATTGAAGCCATTACCAGCAAACTCAGTCGCGCTGGTCATTGCCGTCTCCCTGGATGGGACCCCGAGACGGGGCACATTAATGGTTAGAGACATTGTCAGACATGGCCCAGTTGCGCCCTCCGTGGCGCCCATGCATCCAAACTGTTACCTCCAATACACAGTTTTCCCGTTTGACTTCTCCAATGAAGAGTCCACTGGCGTCCCTGTATTGACGCATCAATTATATCAGCTGCCGCCTCCAGCGCGTAGCTGTCAACCGCCTCTTCTCCAAATCATCGTCGAACGAAACTATGGCAGCTATAACCACTGTATAAAAAGTACGGGGGTTTTTTACAGCCGAAGGTGATAATAATGATGGTGAGCTAGAACCAATATACTTTGGTGGACGGCCTATAACTGAATAATACCACGCCAATTTTCGTTGCCGGTGAGGTCAGTGTCCATGTGTGTTCTTAGGTTTTCCGAAACATCGGAGTAGTGTTAGGTAGTTGCCCGTCTCAATGTGCAACTAACGGACGCGTTGTAGTTTCGTAAACGAATTTATTTGGATCATGCAGCTGTTGCAACGTGAGCTATTCATGCGTAGAGTATAAGGGGACTTGAAACTCAAATGTGTGAATAGACAGTTAGAACAGAACGAAATGTGGTGATCACCGAAGAGGTAATGCTGCTAAAGAAACTGGTGCGCACCTGCGTACAATTGTGTTCATCACAAAGCCATCCACCACTGACTAACCTTTATCTCTCATTTATGTATTCTGAGACCAGAAGTCATCCATTCTAGATCTTTTGCGATTTGGCTACCTTCCACGCAATGATCATTTTGTTTCTCCTATTCATGTTTCTTGTCGTCAGATATTACTGCATTAATCTTTTGCAAAACATTTAAACGATTTACTATTTACCGGGTCCGCGACGCCTTCACGGCCGTAATCCGTGAGATGTAGACGCACGGTGGCGCAGTACCCCCTTCCATATCTCACTGAAAAATTCGTCCGTCATAGCGGGGTTGTGAACCGGGAGGGACTGTGTTGGTTACCTGCACTGTATTTCATTATGTTCACCAAACCCATTCTGGGGCTCGTATCCTTACGCAAAGAGTAACGCGGCTAGTCAAAGTGTTTGTGGCTGATTACTCTTTTGATTTATATTCCGCACAATTAACAACAACCTCAGCAGTGGATTTACGGTAAAGTATGCACAGTTGAGAATGACGTCGAACATTCTGATTCTTTGCGGGTTCAATATTCCAGACTGATGTATCAAGTCCAGAGTCCTGATCCCCGTTTAGCATCTACTTCGCTATATTGGATGAGTTCGTTCGAAAATATTTCTTTCAAACAAAGGCATCTTTCGTCTGGTCGGATCTGAAATCCGCTGCACTGCTTTGTTATAGTTTCTACCTTCCATAAAACAGTTTTGGCGCAAAAATTTAATGCCTAACGCTCATTTTGAACGGAAACGCCACAATACATTCAGTTACACCAGCTCGATCCTACCTGCCCCCGAACTGTGCTCAGTTGCTTCGAATTCCTCTCGTGTAAAAAACGTCCCAGAGAGAATGATCTTCGAAAATGATTTTCGTGGTTTATTCAACTTGAGTTTCAAGCCTGCTTATTTTTTATATTCATTATCTACAGTTTGATGTTCGTCCGTGATATGGAACCTACATATTCGCGTCGATAGTTTGTAGATACTGATAACGATGACAGTGGTGAAAGCTCTCAGCAGCTTGGGAAATTTATCTTTCTCTCTTTATCACAGAAAAGAAGAAAGATTTCCTATTGAATGAAGACGTTACTTCAGTGGGTTCTTCTCTGAGTGAGGCTTTTTCCCTACCGGCCTATGCCAATGCTAGTGTGGTGGTTGCTGCAGCTAGAGCGGCAATGCAAGAAAAGCAGTCCGATCAAATACCATCCGTGCGGGACTGGCGTTCAAGAAGCACGATAAACAACAAACGTGATTCAGAGACGCAAGAAAAACGTGACACCAGCTCAGTTCGTTCCTGCAGAAAGCAACCCACTAAAGAAGAAGATGTGACAGACTTGTCTTCACCGTACTTTGAACCTAAACACGGATGGCGTTTTGGATCTCTTTGGTTTCGACGCAGTTTTACCATATTATGGCGACATCGGTCTTCCTCCAGGTCAGCTCAAAAGCCTTTCTTCAGAACTGCTGAGAACCAGTCCGTTTCTAGTGTGTCACGCAGGTATGTATCTAATCGTTCTTCGGTTCATAAATTTCAGCCCGTCGTTTCTAAGCACCGTCATAAGGGAAAAGCATTGAATTGTGTTAGATGTTTTATAAGCAGCTAGTCTGGTAATTAGGCATTTGGGCAATTGTCGATAAACCAGCTACTCGACCTAAGGTTTCATCCGTTCTTTGTCGATCTTCACTTATCTCTGTTCATGTTTCTTCGTTACCTCCACTTACAATAAGTCCTCTTTAAAACTATCTTATCGTCATTACGGTTGGTGTTTTCCTCTCCGATACGTTTTTATGCTTTGTCGCATAAACTGAATTTCATATCCGGCTCCCTTCCAATGCTGCATACAGTTTGTTCCATTTTGACGAACACAACCACTGTAGCCTATTCAGTAAAGATTATTTTGACATACGAAGGATATTCCTAAGCCTGTTGCTCGTTAGTGTGTAGCTTACGGGATGCGAAACTTGAAGTCACACACGCACAAAGCGGCCACATCACCAACGAGCCCTCGTGTGCGGGAACGGAACGGGCGAAAGTTGGTGCCGGTTAGAATCAACTGAGTCCTAAATCAGTACTTGACTAGTGTAGGTCTCTTTTTATATGGTCATACCGTAGATGGATTCATTACAGAAGGGGTCGTTGGATGGAGTACTGACTAGCCGGGTTGGTTTTTAACCCCCGAAATTCAATTTAGGTTTGTCCTCACAACCTAACTCAGATGATGTGCCTGCATTGGCATAATGCGCTGTCAGTTGCGTTTACACCCATCACATGTCATAATTGGCGCTTATGATTGTGGCAGGGGACGATTGAGATCAAACTAGCTAGGAATTCAATCAGGTGAACCGAACCAGAAGAACTACACCCTAAGCTGGACCCAAATCCATTTAGGTTCCCCCATCGGCCCAACACTTGGTCACCCACCCTAACACACAAAATCCTTCGGCCGACACCCAACAGAGATTTAACTTGACTTAGATGATTGGTTCTCCTTCCGCCTTAAATCTCGACCAACCTCGTAACCTAGTCACTTGGCCTGACGAAGCTTTTGTGTCAAAAGCGAAACGTTGCCCAGCAATAAATCTACCGATTGTTACCAAACTTTTCCGAAAACGATAGCTAGGAATTCCTTTCAAAACATGCTAGCATTTTCCGGCGGTCGATGAAGCATGTTTCCATTATAGCGCTGTGGGCATGGCTGATGAGTAGTTTCCTGAAACTATGTAGTTGAATGGGGCGAGATGGCTCAGTGGTTAGAGCGCGAATTTAGTGACCGGAAGGTCCGTGGTTCGAACCCGACCTCTGCCTCTCGACTTCCCCTGTCTAGGCTTGGGCAACCTGGCAGTATCCCAGCCCTCGTGCTTTCTTCGGGTGGCATGGCATCTAGGCACCGAAAGGGTGTTACAGCTGAACGATGTAGTTAAATCACCTCTGGCATTTCAAACTCGTCTTCTGGTCTACTGAAATTCCATGTGCACTTATGATGATGTCTCCTAGTTTGATGACGAAACACTTGCAAATTTATTGCCATGCTCGGCGACCTGTTGAACAAGCAACTGATCGGCAACCAATAAACGCATCCGAGCTATCAATATTCCGACGCATTGCCAACGCTTCCCCCTCTATTACGGCTACCTCTCCAGTGCCAGTGAATTATGCCGAAGTCGTAACAGACAGCAGTTTGAATTCAAGGGATTTTACTCCGAGCTAGTTCTTCCTTTTAGATTTGTGAGTCACACTAGCGTCATGACTTTAAAATATGGTGTTCATATCTGGATTTCGAAAGCTACCACCACTCTAGTTTCCTCGTCTGTTTTTTATTCGGCTTATAACGTCGACGAAAATTACGTTTAAAATATTGGGTTACCTTCACGCATTAAAAAAACGGCAACACGGCATGTAACGGGCTATGTCGTGAAATTTCCGACTGCTTGTTAGATGCACTCGACCATGACCGGACGGAAAGGGTCGAATACTTCATATTTCAATATGATATATTTCATGTTCAGAAATGACCGAATCGTTGGGTCAAGGTTAACCAAGAGTATCTTTTCGGCAACCATGTAGAACCAAATCTCCATCGGATTAATTTATAATCACTTGATACCGTGCGCACTGAGTTTCTGAATGGTAGTGACTTGAGCTTTGTTGTGTTCAGTCGTTAAATGAAAAAAACGA
The DNA here is from genome assembly GCA_004794785.1 of Opisthorchis felineus. Lineage (NCBI taxonomy): Eukaryota > Metazoa > Platyhelminthes > Trematoda > Opisthorchiida > Opisthorchiidae > Opisthorchis > Opisthorchis felineus. The sequence continues at coordinate 737,920 of SJOL01006765.1, forward strand.
GTCTCATGCTTCGGAGCAGTACGATAAATTCGCGCCATAACCACGAGTCCTTTCACGAAGTTTGAGAGCCTCTCTAAATGGAAACATGACATTTTTGGAGCTGGACACGCTTAGAAACTGGATGCAGGCCTCCGAGGCCTGCGAACGCTTGTGGAAAACATAAAATCACCCATTTTTCGACAACGTTACTCCTAGCAGATGGAATTAGATACTTTCTGGGCCAGGATTCACAAGTGTTACTTCGACCAACTGTCGCAAGAACACCGGAGCCAAAAACGGCCGCCATAAAATTAAGGGCCACCCTACTTCTTAGTGGTATTTTAGCTGGCCATTTCGCCCCATGACCTCCGAAATAGTTTACTAGGTTGACGTTCTAACTGAGGCTTCTCCGTTTTCATTTCAACGCAGCACCAAAATCAGTTTTCGAGTCACAGATGTTTGCAGTTTTGTTCACCCAGCGTGTTAGTGTAGTTGACAGATCTTCAACCAAACATCTTCCGGAGATACAACAAGAGCCAGTTCCTGATGATTGAGAAGAACCGCTGCCTTGTCTTCTTCACTCATCCTATCTCCTTTCTAGTAATGGCAACAGGCTGGAATGTTCCGATGTCTAGATAATACGCGACTGAGGTTCAACCGGTATAACTGACTGCGCTGTAACACAAACAGAGCGCCCAGTACTTTGTGGCTTGGTAGGGCGCATTTCCCAGCAGAAGTTCGCGTCACAATATGAATTGTAGTAATCAGTTCTGAAAAGTGCGCTTCCATTTGGGGTCCGCCAGCTTCTCGATAGCTGAGGGAGGTATGCATAATTCGCTTTTGATATGTTGTGTTGTTTCATGTTGACTTTTTTAAGTATTCATTACTGTGCCTCATTTTTTGGGTTATGATTTTGCATATCAGCCCTAACATTCTCTCTCATGGAACAAAATCCGAAATTACTCTAGAATGTTAATGCACTGGGCTCAAAACCACGAGCCTGTCATATGAACGAGTTTCTTTGCTGAACTATTCCTTACACTTGCGTACTGCCTGAGACCGATTGTGAACAATGGTTAAGTTGAATCTATTAACAAGACTAAGTGACTTGGATTTTAACTAAGAACTATTAGCACCTTACGGCCACTGTAAATGCATGCTAATCTACCTATAATCCCATAATGCAATGTCGTCACCAGTTGTCAAGTATTTAAAAGGTCCAATCATCGTAGGCCTCCTCAGACCTCTTAGTGTTCTTGGTTCATGCGTAGTAAATCGTATGGTCGACTTGTGTTGTGCTTCAATTCCAGTGGAGGCCTCCGATCCAAATCTTACCCTCGTTTTCCCGGAACGATCATAAATATCCTCGTAGAGCTGGTTCGTGAGGGGACTGTGATGGAATGGCTAGGAGCCCTTAGCACGCTTCATCACGTGAAACCCGTTGGACACGATGCAAACTCCAATCTTGCGGAAAACGGATTACCTGACACTGGTTGGGCACAGTCGCGCCTTTGTTTGTTCACCACAAGTGCAGGACAAATCCTAGAGGTGTACACTCCGCCGTCGGTAAGTATCTATTTTGTGCTGTCTGTAACACGGCTTCCAGTCGCCTACGCTGCTCCACTGTTAGTTATCCCGTTTACTCGGATGACATCAAACTGACCCTGTCATGCACCTCAGTGGCTTACCTCCACATTTCGTCAACATATCGGCCTCGTGTCGTGGCTCAGGATTAAGAGCAGACCTACTTTTGCTGTTTTAAACTTTCTCCCCCTGTACTTAGTTTGCATCATGATGCGACGTTCTGTCATTCATGCTAACCAATGGATGCGTTGGTGTGTTCATGTTTCTAAAATGGCGAAAACGTGGTTCTCGGGTTATGGTATGATGCAGTCAAACTTAACGTGGTAACCTTGAAACTATTCTATGGAGCGTGATGCAGCTAGCAAATAATTTACCCACCGCGTGGTCGACACACTGTTTGGTCTATCCATCCGTACAAATGCGACCGCCTTCGAACGAGACCATTACTACTCTATTGTTTTGTCCATGTACGTGAATGTCTCTCATCTAGACCTGGCGGATCTTTCTGTTTTATGACGAGAATGTTATCAACCTTGTAATTCATGAGTCCATTTCCAGGGATTCCCTTGTTTCTTGTTACCCGTACCTACTCTCTTAGTGTTTCAATGTGTGGTATATCATTCCACCATCACTGTCTCTCTTTCATCATTCAACTTTAGCGGAAGTTGCATAATGGATGTACTGATTCTGTGTGACAAACATTCTGCATCTTTAGGTTGCAGAAAATGCAATGCTTGCTGAAATGTAACACTGTATAACCGAAGTCTCTTCACATTGTAAAGGAAGCGCCAACTCGTTCCCAACAATTTGTAGGCTCCGTAGCTCTGTGGGGATAAAACTGGCTTCAGCTCCGACTAGAATATCTTTTGACTCGTTTTTAATGCGCCTCAAAAATTACACGGCAGCTTTCCGGATACGCAAAATTCGACACATTTTTATACTGAAACGTCGCTGTATTGTCCTAAATTGTTTTCATTAGGAACCTTGGGGAAATTCTCATAACGGAATCTTAAAGTGCCTTGTTTGAAATATGAAGAGCCGGTGTCCTAGGGGTGTTGATTCTTTGGCATAGACCCCGAAACATAGTGAATTCTCAATTTCGATGCTGCGCCAATGGTGTAGGGTTTTGACATTCTGTTAACTGGACCCAGGACGACACCCAAGGATGCCAGTTTGACCGTTCCGGTTGTTAAGTCCCCGTGCATGTTGTTTCTGGTAATTTGATTGCATCGTCACCGTCATAACCGGCAACACGTGCTTTAACTCTGGACGCTCCACTGTCGCACAACTACCATTTGCTTGAGTGAATAACTTAACAGACAACAAGGACACTACTTCCTGACTGTTAGTGACACAGTGTAAGTAACAGCTCATGATTGAGTAACACTGCATGCCGTCTCTTCCAGGAGTAAGTTCATCACCTTCGACAGCGATAAACCCGTATTAACTACTGGTACGTAACTACCGCACAGCCATTAGGAATTGGTTCCCTAGTAGTGAGCTGGATGAAGTGAAAGGAGTGAAGAGAGACTGGTGTCCTTAGGAAAAACGATCAGTAGCAAGGTGATTGTGCTTTCAGACAGCAACCACATACGCATATCTGAGCCTCATATCGGAGTAAAACGCCATCGGCTTGGTCGACGCGACGTCCTATCCGAACCCAACCCAATAAAAGCCCAGTGGTTAGAGCGCGAGTTTACTAGCCGGAAGGTCCGTGGTTCGAACCTGACCTCTGCCTCTCGACTTCCCTTGTCTAGGCTTGGGCAACCTGGCAATATCCCAGCGCTCGTGCTTCCTTCTGGTGGCATCGCAGTTAGACACTGAAAGGTTGCTACAGCTGGACGAAAGCCCAGCATACAACTACGCAGTCCAGTTAGAAAAGCCATTAAGGCCACAGGAATCGGTAAGTCAATCCAATTTGTCAGCTATAAACCGTGTACCATAGGCACGTTGGTTCCAGCTGTTACAGTTTTGATCAACGGAAAGTGGGAGTGCGGGAGATACGGCCAAGCCTTGGAGGTGATGGCATGTTCAGTTAGTTCGGGAATTGGGTAACTACGGATTGAAGGAGATAGCTTTGATTCATGAGCGCCAATGACTGCGCGATTGGGCCATTTCTGTCAGTCTCATTAGTGATTGGTGAGTTGAGTCCCAGAGTCCCCAGCCTGGGATGCGGCGGTTGTCGATTTGGCTCAGTTTACTGGTTAGTGTTTTCATACTTCGTTGTCCACCTCTCGGTCGCTTCCATTCAGCACAGGGCTGGGCGAAAACAGCTCTGCGAGGCAAGCGGCCTTCTGACCGTGGAGCACATGTCCTAACCAGCGTAACCTACGAAGCGTGAGTAATTCATCTATCGTAGGAGAGTTCCTTCTTCCTAGGACCATCTGCTGCACCTTAGCATTACTAATCCGATGTTCCAACCAGACTCGAACAATGCTTCGCAGACACTGACGACCAAACACTGACAGCGATCGTAGGTCCTCTGCGTGTAAACAATAACAATCGATAATCGATCGGTGTCTAGCTGCCATGCCACCCGAATTAAGCACGAGAGCTGGGATTCTGCCAGCTTGCCCAAGCCTAGACAGAAGTCGAGATGTAGAGGTCCGGTTCGAAACACAGGCCTTCTGGTCTGTAAATTCGCGCTGTAACCACTGAGCTATCTGCGCTTAGAGGCCACGTCTCTGATCCACAAAGCAGTATGGATCGCACTGCCGCAGTGTGAACTCTGCCCTTGACAGACGAACTAACGTCACATCGCCGCCATAGGTGTCGGAGGTTGGCAAAAGCTGCCCTGACCTTCCCCGATTCGAGAATTCTACCGGAGCTTATACAGCTGCCCAAACAAACAAACATATCTACCACATCGATTGGCTTACCCGCAAGCATGAGGTTTGGGTTTGATCCCACCCAGTCTTGTAGCACCACTTTACACTTTGCAGGTGTGAAGCGATGCCAAACCGTGCGGCAGAGTTATTTAGGTTATTTAAAATGGTTTGCATTTTTGAAGGAGCTGAACCAAGGAGAGCAATATCGTCCGCGCACTCAATGTCTGTGAGCGGACGTCCCGGGAGCATTTCGACTCCCGAGGTTTCAGATGCAGGCAGAGAAATTTCCAGCACCACATCAATAACAAAGCTGAAGAGAAAAGGTGAGAGAGGGCAGCCTTGTCTTGCACCACAGGATTTGGTGAACTCAGGCGAAAGCTTGACGTATACACGTACGCGCCCCACAGGAGTTCGCATACAGAACCCTCATGGGGGATATAAATTTGGGACACCTTTAATCTTCAGACATCGCCACAGTTTCTGACGATCGACAGGGTCAAAAGCAGCTTTCAGCTCAAGAAAAACGACCAACGTGGGACGTCTGAAGGAGCGACTCTGTTCAAGAGTTTGTCTGAAGGTAAAGACACGGCCGATGCATCCTCTGCCTGGGCAAAACCTAGCTTGATTCTCACGAGTATCTCTCCTCGGATAATCAATCAACCTGCGCGAAATAATGCCAGCAAGCACCTTAGGTGCGACGGATACCAGACTTCTACCACGGTGGTTTTCGCATGACGTTCTTGTGCCCTTTTTGAAGGCTGGGGTGACCGTCGAGGAGCTCCATTCAACTGGTATCTGCTTTTGTTCCAAATCTTCTGCAGTATGGTTGTCAGACTGTTCACCAGGACCTCGCCACCTTCTTTGAAGAGTACGGGGTGCAGACCATCCAGGCCAGGTGCCATGTCGCTCTTCAGGATTGATATCTCACATTGGATTTCGGTCGCTGATGGCGGGTTGGTGTCAATGTTCCATTCGGGCCCGGTGGATTCTTTCAGAGGTTGTGTTGAAGGGGTGCGATGGCTCAAGTGGCAAGAGCGCGAATTTACTGACCGGAAGGTCCGTAGTTCGAACCCAACCTGTGCATCTCGACTTCCCCTGTCTAGGCTTGGGCAACCTGGCAGTATCCCAGCCATCGTGCTTCCTTCGGGTGGCATAGCAGCTATGGACCGGAAGGGTGTCACAGCTGAACGATTTTTGTGTTGAAGAAGATCAGCTGAACTGTTCTCTAAAGTGCTCAGCCCGCCGCTCAATTTAGGGAGTGAGTTGCCGTTCCGTCTTTTTCGCGTATTGTTTCACTGCTACCTACCTTCTTTTGACCGGTTGATCGAATCAGCTGAAACAGGGCGCGGCTGTTGCCTGCAGCGAAAGCCTTCTCCATCTTCTTGGCCTTCGAAATCCACCAGCGTTCTCTGTCATTCTTCAAGCTCCTGATTATCCGGTGTTTGAGGGATCTGTGTGCGCCATCACAGTCGCTAGTTTCTGGTATGGCCTTTCTGACAGCCATAACATCTGCTGATCTCGATGATATCCAGTGTTCATTTAGTGGAATCAGATGGCCTGGACAAACAGTTCTAAAAGCTGAGACCATCGCTTCTTTAACCCGCTTCCATTCAACCTTCAAGCAATATTCGTCATTCGCATGGCTGTGCGCTTCCACTAGCTTTTTAGGTAGATCAGCTCGATACTCTTGGGCCACTTTTGAAACGGAGCTGCTCTCCGTTGGCACACGTAATGCTAACGGAAAGTGAAGTGATAACCGAGCCGCACAATAGCACGATAGGAGTCGAGTTGTGTATCCCAGAAGGAACGACAGTCCTTAACTTAGGCTCTCCACCGGTAACTGATAGCCACATGGTACAATGGGTCTTGCGCTTGGTAGCCTCCAACTAACTCGATGTGAGCGTTTGTGTTTGAAGTTCGTTCTGGCCAGACACTGACAATGATCTGCTAATGGGGAGCAACTGATGAAGTTGCTCCCCATTATCCGTAGTCTCAGTATCGACTTCAAATCTACCACCTAACTGTGCTTCTTCTGCACTTAGTCGTCCAAATTGGGCACCGCCAGGAAAACTATATCCGTCCTTCTTGCCGGCCGAAGCAGTCGTGACAGATCTTGATAAAACTCACCTTCTTCAGCCTCAGAAGTGCAGTCTGTTGAGGCGTATGCTGATACGACAAACAAACACCGTTTACCGCATCGACCTGCGTTAATCTTAATTGAGCCAGACAACCGCACAGCGCAAAGGCGACTGTTTACTGAGATCCAGTCCAGTAAGGCGCTTTCAGCCTTGGGGCTGAGTGCAACTCCCACACCATAGATACCACGAGCCATTGTGTCAGGATCCCCGGATGCCCGAAGAGTGAAATGTGGGACATCTGGGCTCGTCCTAAGCGGCTTGAGGAGCATGACCGAAATGGGGTCTTGTATGCGTGTTTCGGAGACGCAACGTACATCGACAAAGATGGAAAGCAAGGTTTCAGCAAGAGATGCCTGTTGCCCAATTTAACATAGTGTACGGACGTTAAAGGCTGCAACGTGGATCAGATCTTTTGAGGTTAGTAGGTGATTATTTTGGTTTATTTTTCTGGGCGAAGGTTTAGATACGGAATAGTGGCAAATGGGTTGATGGCACTGCGTCATTCGATGGGTGGGGAGGGAGTGTGGAACAAGGCCGGTGAGCGAATAGCTGCAAGGGCGAATGATACTTCCCGGTTGCCCAGACCGAAGAAGCGGATTTAGTTGAGGTACCTCACCCTGAGTCTTTGACTCACAAGTCTGACCCACAAGGCAGTGGGAGGATGTAGGGTTTTGTTCATGGACCCTGCCTCTAGCCCCTGACTCAAATGTCTGAACCGCGAGGCAGCGGTTGTTAGGGTTTTCTTGGAGGACCCTTCCTGGATCGAATGACTCAATAGTCTGACCCACTTGGCAGCAGGCGGCCGGCCTGACCGGAAGACGCAAGGCGTAAGGCATCACTGTACCACTTCTAATGCAGCTGCGCATAGCAGGTGCCTTTTGAACAGCACTGGACTCTTTGGCCTCAAAAAAATTTCGACCGTATTGAATAATGCGCCGGGGTCATGGTCAACCTTTTTTGGCGACCGTAGTGTGCGGTATTTCCTCGGGGGAAGGCGGCATCGCTGCTTCCATAAATATGGACATGCTGGTCGCCTGGGGGAAACGCCTTACTGCCCTCACACTCCTATCGCAGAGGACAGTACGACTTTACCTCCAGACCGCCTCGTGATACGATTGCTCGCTGTTCTTCGTCGGACTGCTTCCCGTTGGCTCTGCTGACATGGCTTGAGAATCCGATTCCGAGCCATTATAACCCATAATATCATTGCAGCACAGAAGCCTGGCCACCAGGACAAGGTGACAAATTTAGGTCGGAAATCGGCTGAGTGCTGTGTTTTGAAGGATTTCTGACCACATGCAGTGCAAATCACGTTGAGTCTGGTCAGTGAGGCGCGAAAACCCCACCGTACCCAGTCTGTTTGTAGCCACTTTCTTTTCGCGCAACCTTTTTATGGCATGTTCCCCACAAATCTTTCACCAGTATTTGTTTGTACTGGAGAATGGCACCCTCTGTGATAGACGGTGGTGGGGCATGTGTAATACATTCCTGAACCGCCTTAGTCTGCTCTATTAATTCTGCTTGGTTATGAAGTAGTCGCTTGCGCACCAATTCGTTGTCTACTTACTGAAGACAGTTAACTCCCACCCTAACACGCAAAGTCCTTCGGCCAACACCCAACAGAGATTTAGCTTGACTTAGATGATTGGTTCTCCTTTCACCCTAAATCTCGACCAACCTCGTAACTTAGTCACTTGGCCTGACGAAGCTTTTGTGTCAAAAGCGAAACGTTGCCCAGCAATAAATCTACCGATTGTTACCAAACTTTTCCGAAAACAGTTAACTCCTGTTATTCTACTACTTTAGTAATCAGAGTTCGCGGAGGCCGTGTTTTATAACCATAAAGTGAGACTGCCTTTACACTTGCCTTGTATACACCACCCTTTTGCCCCAGTAAGCATCGTTTTTGACACAAAAATCGACATGTTGGAAATTGTTTTTCGTTCTTTGCTAGTGGATATACCTGCTTCATCCGTCACAGTACAATTCCGGCTTATGCAAGTACCAAGATACGTAGACAGATCAACGGTCTCAAGCTCTATACCTTGAAGTTCCTAAAGAGGCGCAAATTAATTGGAATTCTTGGAGGAAGACTCTGTACTTTCGAGGTGCAAAACTGATGCCTACACACAGGATCACTTTAGACAATCTGCTTGAAGTAGCTCGTGCAGATTGGCGGTCGTGGAATCACAAGACTATCAATCCAGGTCCAGTAATCTTCCTCCAGGTGCCACTTCGATCCCCAGATCTCCGGTCCCTTGGAGCGTGCATTCCATGAGTGCTCGAATAGGAAAATTGAATAAAAAGGATTATAAATGGCAACCTTGACGAACCTCACTGGTTTTGGGCAAACTTTGGAACAGCTCATTGCAAACACTAACACCACCAGAAGTGTTAAATTAAAGTGATCGTATTACATTGACAAAAGTCAAAGGTAGTCTTTATTGTCGAGGTATGTTATCTTATCTGCAAAATCAAAGGCCCCGTTGAACTCAAAGAAAACGGCGGTTTTTGTTCGTTGATGTAAATGCCAATTCTCAAGTATTTGATGGAATGTAAGCGTGTAGTCAATGTACTCCCGCCCGGTCGTATTCTTGCTTGCCGTTGTGGAATTTGTGTCTGACTTGCCGGAATTCGGCATCGTAGGTCCGGAGGCTAATTGGTGCACCCCAAGATCATCCACTGAGCTTATAGGATGACTTTTTAGCACAGCTGTTATCAGTTTACATGATTGGCCTTGCTTTCCAGAGACTAGTGTTTTGCTTCCACCGACGTCAAGTCCTATGACATCGAAAAGTTTCGTAAATCCTGACCTGGACAGCCGTCAAACAAGTAGATGCACATAAGATGTTCTTGATGACGTAACCAAAGTAACCCAATCGACGGTTACACGTTTCGAGCAGTTCGGATACGTTGTAGCAGAACCCAGTAAACAAATTTCTCAGTTATGCGTTAGTTGCGTAGGCAATGTAAATGCAAATCCTCAGGACTGTGAACAGTGAGCGCAACGAATATCATGTTGTCGTCAGTGGAACTCATTTGGCAAAAATCTGGAACAACCACAACTATGTGATTGGCTTGCGCACCTCAACAGGGGCACCTTTTGGCTTCGACGACAGCTCACCTTTGACATGGAATTTTCTCCTAAAGTAGATGTTTCGAATCGTGCCAGTTCAGCATTGTGGTACTTTTGTCAACTGCTTCAAAGTTTGTGGAGTTTTCCGTTGCCCTATCAAGGGCTAGTGAATACTGTTAGATCGCTCAGCTTTGGCAAGATGGTTGTTTGTTTTGCTTTTTTCAAGTTGAGAAACGATGAATTCCGGAATTCGAACTTGACTTCAGGGTGACCACGTCTTCACTTCTGACCAATACGAGTGTTTGAATGAATGTCTTTCAAACCACTGCATACAGTACTTTTCGCTTTAGTTTGTTCTGATATTGATGACAGAGTCCTTTGTTTATACACCACGCCTATTCGCTGTAGCCTAAGTGTGCGATTAAATGCAGTCAAGTCTGACCAGATTTTTCATTGGTTAGCTGTATGTGAACGGATGTAGCTGGTGACCCTTGACTTCACACAACTTTCTTGAGCCCGGCCCAAAGAAATGATACCAGGAAGGTTCTTCGGTTTCTATGCTACCTTCACAAGTTCCAGGCCTAACAACCCGATAGCACAGAATTCGCAAGACACCGGTTACGTTGTGTCCTCATGAGACTTACAAACAAACCATCGTCTGGACATCGTCTGTTTCATTGTTTAGATGAGTTATTGTGATTCGGAGGACTACGTGAGCTGTAGATTCGCACCATCCCGATATCGTCATTCAGTTTGGTATTACGTAATCGAATGTAGTTCCTATTACATAGATCCCCGGATGTTCTGGACTCGCGCAAAAGTAACTTGCAGCTGACAGCGACGAACAGACTCGTGTGCACTCAAGCAACATTAAGTAACATAAATAACTTAATTTTCACCATGCGCCATATCTGTCACGCATTAGCCCCAGGTGAAACGGAACCGGCTTGTGCTGTTTTCATAAACATGCCAAAACTAAATAGATTTTATAGATGATGAAACAATATTCCTTATACACTAGAACGCTGCTCTGTTGAATTTTTACTGAAATGTGCTGTCAATAGGCTTTGGGAAGCAAAAACGCGGATGCAGTGCGGTGAACAAGTGCATCAGCACACACATCCCCTAAAGCTTGCCAGTGTCGAGCCAGTCTGATCCTGTCACCGGCATGTACGAAGTCGTGACAAGTGAATCTACAACAAACATGCAGGTGGGACAAGTAAATGAAAAGGGAGGATTATGAAGCTGTCAAGTTTGATTCAACAATGTTGGTCTACGATCAGGTGCGAGTACTTGTGCAATCGATCGAAGTAAGGAATGCGTGACACGTTTTTGGGGCAGATAGCTTTCACTCTCAACTCCGTGGCAAACTGTAAAAATACTGAATCTGATGTAATGATTCGGAAAATTCTTCAACTTATCCGATTTATGGCTCGTATCAAATTGGTGCTATCTCGGTTTATCTGTTTTCGTTACAGAGGCTTCTTTTGCTGATTCGCATGATTCACGGCACTTCATGACTGTCCAGTGGAAGTTTCTGAAACCGAAATGATCGTAGTGGTATCAACTTTTTTTCGTGCTGACCGGCATTCACGATTGTGAAGTGTATCCGGCGTGACTAATTCCGTTATATATGCTCACCAATTAGCTTCGTGGTTCCTTCGAAATTTCCAACAGACTGTCTAGCACGGACTGATTGTTTGTCGACGTCACGTCACAGCCCGCTAGTCGATACAAAGTTGAGTATCCTACCTGGTTTACCATCAGCCTTTGGGCTACGGCGCGCTAGACAACCCCAGTTTCCAGACAAATTCGAATCCTCCCTACTTCCCAGCCTATGGTGATTAATGTGTCTAACGCTACGAATTCCCCATTGTGTGTGTGTTGTCTCATGCTGCATGACCCGCCGTCTTGTTTCTGTTCATCCACCTAGAGACAACCAACCTAAGTCGCTGAGTTGTTTTTCGTACTTCCAGCATACAGATGCTGTCCGGAATTGATTTTTTTTAGCCTTGCTTGCCGAGTGACTCACATGGTGATTCATTCTCAGTTAAAGCTCTGCACATCGTTGTTGTTTTTCGATCCGCTTAGTTATTTCCCGTAGTTTTCCATCGGTTGCTGAAATACAGGTCCATTACTAATTGAGTCCGCAGCGTTTGTTTTGATAGCCGCATTTTGTGGAGGGATTTCCAATTGCCCCGCGCCATTTAGGAATTCCAAGATTTGATCGTGTTTTTCACTAACTAAAGTTCGACCTCCTTTGCTCGTTTTCTTTCCCGTAGTTTGGAGGGTATTACTACCTTGTGGGCTGTATTCTGATGGTAGGCTTTGTCTGTAGGCCTAGTTCGGACAAAGGTGCGGTCGAACAGGAATTGCGTTAGTAGCGACCAGCTAAAGAAGTGAAGTCCTTCAAGGTGGGCTCTTTGATGCGTTCAGCAATATGGTAGCTTGATTAATAGTGTGTGGCAGAGGCACACGGGCCTCTGGCCGAGGTCTGATAATCCTCTGCGAATGGTGGAACTTTGAAGTTGTTAAAGGTATGGTGGAGAAATATACTCTAATTGTGATTGACAAGCGTTGTATCTGTTCACCAGATGTTTTCTCGTAATCCACCCAACGTGACTGCGAGGCCTTTTGCCCCCGGATAAATCTGTGTAATTTGGTCTCAGTTCACAACCCATTCCGTGTCCGGTATAGAAATGGGTCCATTGGTAATTGATCTGTTCACCGAGCTTGGCAACTGATTTGCAGGCGTTTCGTCAACACTCGAGTAGACGTCTTCACTGCGCTCTTGGTGGGTAGTCCCTCTCTTCATGCTTGCGTTTATATAGTTTGCAAAGAGCAGCCTTAAGCTGTAACCTGATTGGCTATTTGTAATCATGCACTTGGATTCTGATCGGCCCGATCATAATCTGTATTGCGTTGTGGTTTGTATTTCTTGCGTTCTACTGCCACATGTTGAAATTTTCGTCCATTATTTTCTCTTCTGGTTGGTCCGTTCGCGATCTGTATTGTGTCATGGTCCACCTTCCTATTTGATTTATTGATGGCGTACCTTCCATTTCTAGTTGTTCGCTGTCTTCATCCTGACTGGTCTAATGAAGCTCAAGTGATGTTTTTTAAAGAATAGTCGAAAACCGACCAGCTGCTCGTTTTCTCTACCAGTTTTCTTTGAAGCGATATTTCGGGTTTTGACGAACCTTTTTACTACGTAGGCCGTTTGCGTGAGGACAGTGTAGGGTTTCGGTAGCTACTTCTGCACGCGGAGATGAGTTCATACGTGTTTGCAACTGGTTGCCCATCATCCACCGCGTAATAACGGTAGCAAGCCTATCCCGCATGCGATTGGCCACAGCAGGGCCTAACTACAAGCGGTAAATCGGTAATCGGTGCGAAATCCCGCCTAACACACCTTGTATAGCTGGTCTGCGTTAGAAAGCATGTTACTTTTCGTCCAACCGCGAACCATACACGTACAGTCCATTCTCTTTTTGTAAGGTCAGCACTTTTTATTATTATTGTTGGACTGCTCACACACTGGCGTTTTTACCACGAAGATTGAGTTCGGTCACAAAAGTACTTATGAGTGAGCACCATTCATGGACTAAAGCAACAAAGACAGCATGTAAGCCAATGAGGTCAAAGCATCCTAGTTGCAGCATCTGTCTTCACCTTCATTTGAGAGAAGCTAGAATCCGAATGAGTTAATCGATGCAACACGTTGATCAGTGGTGCGACAAGATAAAAAGAATAAAGAAAGCGCATGTTCGCATCTGACAGTCCAAGTTAAAAATGGAAGTGGAAACTCTGTCACAACAACAGCGTGCAGTCCGTAAGTATCAGAACTACCGCTTGATTTTTTAGCCCTGGGTAAGAGCCATCGAGATGTCATACGTGAAAGCAAACCATAAACATTATCCACTGTGCCATTTTGGGCTCTGACTGCAGCAACTCACCTTTAACTAGAGGCCACTCCCCGGTAGGTTCACAACAGCATTTCTGCCGGCCACATCCTGTTGTGTGACTTCCACCAAGGGCGGACGAATATCCCCGTTGACGGCGATGGTCTCTTTCGCGAGGATTGCCGTATTCGCAAGCTGGTGGTTATGGCAGATTTTCCTGCCGCAGCCTCAACGCTTCATTTGGCATATTCTCACCCTTATTGTTTACTATTATTGTTGGTAATTGATCAATTACCAATGAATGCACCCGAGCCACCAATATTCCAACACAGCATACCATTATTTATCGTTCCAGACGGACAAACCTCGATACGGTATATTTTGCAATTCCATTGTTGAACTGAAGTCCATTCCTCCTAGTGAACTTACCGAACCCAGGGACAACGTCTTCCTCGTCAAAGTTAGTTCTCGCTGTTGTTGTTATTGCCATATTTTACCCACTCACCCTTGTACAAAGTCCATGTGTATGTGCATTATGGGAGAACTTCAAGTTTCCCTTGTATTAGCTCCTCATTGCAGTTGCCTAGGGGACTTGTCAGCAGAGCCGCAGGTGGTCACATTTGACACTCCCCATGACTAAAACCCTTGGGGGTGAACACACCATTTGCCATACTAGGCGTATAATCTTTCAGCTTTGCAGTCTCCCATAAAACGTAGTGGTTTTCTGTCGTTCGTCGCAACCACTATTGTTTAACGAGTGCTTCTGTATGGTTCAATAGCACAGGAAACCACTAAATTATTTCCACCCTTGGCTTCGCCAATCAGCTGCGCGCACTTGCGGTACTTTTTTCAATACTGTCAACCGCAGAAGTTCCAACTTCGTAGATAGGAATATAAATGACCACAGATTCTCCGATTTTGCACGCTTGGAAAAGTGGCTTACTCGTCTGGTCTTTATCGCGAATGCTTACAGCTCAAACTCCGAATCAGATGTGGTGCTTACTTTCTGTAGCATTTTACCCTCAGCTCTGAGCCACACACTCGATTTCTGAAACCTTTATTCTGACTGAAATTCGGTTACACATGACAGAGTTGAACTCTGATGGAGATCGTCATCAGAGACAGCGACATCATTGTTGACACTGATGCTTCACTGTCGTACAACCGCAATGTTTATCTAATTATGTTTAAAGCCTTAGAATGAAAAGAAGAGAAAAGAGTGGGTGAGGGATGGTTTCTGGTGCTGGCTTGTCGCAAGCATTCTGATGTGGCTACGCCTCCAAGCGCTCAGTCAGACAACCTGGAATGAAACCGACAGCACGAATGCCATTGACATCGATCATCCGCCATTTATTGCAATGTCTCCAGCCAAGCGTAGGCGAGGTCACGAGGACTCCATCCTCGAAGGCATACAACACCCAAACTCTTCGTAATCTTTTTCACACCCTTCTTCCAAGTCAATTTGTCCACTTCGCGGTTTGCGCCGTTCTGAAGGAGGCACAGAGAACAACATTCATCTCGGTAGACGGGGTTTCGGCATGCGTTCGAGGAGCCGGTTCTTATGGTTTCGTTTGATTTCTGGGTCCACTAGATTCTCAATGGCTAAGCGAGGTGTGCGCGTTTTGCGTACATCTAAAAAGCGCAATGAAATGCAGCAGCATACAAGTCCATGATTGGGGTCCACGCTGGTGTTCCGGAAGGAATGACAGGCTTTGATCGACTCTCGCCACCGATAACTGACGGCGACATGGTCTATTTGGATTCGGGGCTGTTCCGTTGATGGGCACCACGTCAAGCTATTTCTGCTGTTCCGGAAATTGGTACTGCAAAGTAACAGTCTGTGATCGGAACATTTGAAGCGGGCGACCTCCGCTGTCCGTGCGTCTCGTGTGCAATCCGAGCACTTAGTCTACCTACCTGAGCGTTCATGTCACCGGCAACCACAAAGATATCTGAGCTTTTAGCCTGTTGTAAGAGAGCACCTAGATCGTCATAGCAACTGTCTTCCATTGATTCAGAGCTACAGTCGGTTGGTGAGTAGACACAATAAACTTGGTGCGATGGACCTCACTGTCTCGAGATTCTCTCACGGACATTGCCAAACGAACCGCGCAGAGGCGACTATCAATGAGTATCCAATCAAGTAGAGATGCCTCCGCTCATCCGCTCAATACAATTCCCACTGCAGTGGCCTCTGCGTCACCAGAGGTGCGCAGCTGGAACCTGGAAGAGAGCGAGGGTGCAGTCAGTTCAGTTACAGTACTTTCGTCCCGTATCCTTGTTTTTGACGTACAGCATACATCAATGTAGAAGGAATCCAGCGTACGAGCAAAAGCCACCCGTTGTTCTGCTTGCTTCAGTGTGCGAACATTAAAGGCAGCTAAGTACACCGGCTTTCGGGGTTTGAAAGGTTTGAGAGTATTATTAGTTGTGAGTGTCATGGGATGGGATACTTCCAGGGCGCTCAGACCTAGACAGGAGGACAGTTAGGGTCCTCGACCAAACTCTTTGGCTCAAAAGCCTGACCGCAAGGCAGAGGTGTTTGTGACGGTTTGATGTAGATTTCGACCTGTAGGTGAAGCCAACTTATGATGAAAAGCCGGGAAGCAGAGGACAGTCATAACAGTCACCCTGGCGCTCACTCTGTGGGAGCTGAGGTAATGAATCAGCACATTTAACTGTACTTATAAAACATGTAAAACGGTACACATATGGAGCAGAGGACAAATAAGGTCCGCGAGGGCTGTCTGTTCAATAAATGGAAACAATCGAACAGTTACGAATGGATATAAATGTACCGAAGAGACAGAGGGAAGTAGGGACAAAGGGTGATCAGCATGTGCTTACCGCGCTTCAAAACATAATTCAACGTACGCACCATCCCTGATACCGTCACAACACATGGTGTGCACGAACTGCGTTACAGTCGGACACAGGGACACGGGTCAAAGGGGAATCACATACTAAGTGGAACGACTTTGCTCACGAAGCTATCTTGGTCACTTGGTTCGCGGCCAATTAAGTAGCGGACTGAAGTTTAATCCTGACTGTTCACGCTTCATTCCAGACAAGGTCAACTTTTCCCCTCAGACATACATATACAGTGCTGAGCAGACGTACGTAGAGGCGGTAGCAATGAGTGCGAGACGCAGGTATTCAACCGTACGTCGCTGCAACTTACCAATATAGGTCCGCATTGGATAGAACGAGAGGACTACAGTATGCTAAGAAAACACGGACAAGTCAGACCACTTAATAGTAGACTGAGTTATATGTGGTTTGAACCTTTCTGCCTCCTTTTAGGAATCAACAAATACATCGGCGTGTCATAAGTTATTAACACTATCGGGAGAGAATCTCTGGTGATAATACTGATGCAAGCATGCACTACGAGCCTAATTATCATCTCCACTACATGGAGTATATTCGTTTGAGTTTTCCCTCGTGAAACCAGCCATTGACGCGGTAAGTTAAATTTCGATGTGTTAATCTTTTCCCGGTCCGTTGATCTATGTCAACCTGGCAGATCGTCTCAGGATTTAAAGGACCCTGGAAGTATTTGCATGCAGTTCAGGACCCAGATAAAGTTAACCCCAAAGTCCCGATTCCTAACCTAATTAGCAAGCTCGTCACTTCAGGTTTCATGTTTGTTCGCTTTGTACACAAACCAGAGTGAAACGTGACGACCCCTACTCCACGTGCATGTTTTGTGTGTGCACACGACCCGAAGCCATGCAAGGGGAGAAGCTAAACCGAAAACAGAAACTGATAGGCGCTCAAAATCCCAACTCCATTTTCTCCGTTGATTTGCGTCAGCAAACGAATGCTGAGGGTGGAATGAGTAGAATGGATGAACGTGTATTTTTTTCCTTACTAATACTAATGGTGGTGGTGAGAGAAGTGGGTTGATCAGCTGGTCACCTGCTGAATTCCGCTTCATTGCCTCGTTTTAATCTTGAGGTGCAATCTGTGCTTGCAAATGATAGATTAACTTTCTGGATGTGGTATTATTTCCTAGGAAACTCAACCTTTATATCCTTACCGATGCGCTAGTATTCAACCTTCCAAATCGAAAACCATTTCCGTCCTTTCATGGATACCATCAAAAAGCAGAGTCGCAGCTTAAGCAGAACACAGTTTTTTGTTTGGCCTTTTGCCGATCATTTCTGGAGCAGTCCAAATCAAACTCGCAACAGTGAATTCGAAGAAGCCTGAAAGGTCACAGTGTCTGGACAGCAAAGGACGTTTTCTACAGTTCTAGAGCACTAAAAAAGGAATATACATGTATCGCGATATCTCGAATATCGTAGCAACTGAAACATGAGGCGGCCTGGTGCAGCACATTCAGTTGTCTGGAAACATCACAAACGAGAGATTCAGCTGGGTTCCAGGTGAGTCTCTCGCAAAACCAAATTTGTTTGCAAATGATCTTCACTACTCAGCGTTCTGGAAAAAACTCGCTGAGCTGACCACCATGTCTCCATTTCTAGTGTCCTTAATCACACAGAAATAAATTCACCCAGTAGCTGGAAAATGATTTCTATGTAGAAATCCCTGTTTCTTTAAAATTCCACCAGGCAACCACGGCGCCTAACTCAGTTTCACAGTGGATATCAACACGCAGTTTCAGAGACTCAAGACAGGGATAACTTGGTTTCTGGACAATATAATTACTTAACGTCGTCAAAGTTTGGTTGAAATAAAGAACTTGACTTGGACTGGGTATGTAACTCCGGACTACATGAAGTGAACGGGTTGGACTGAACCAACAGAAACTTTGCGAGCTTCACTGGTATGGCTACTTTGGGCTGTATAATTGCATCTTATGTAGGCCGTGGTTTTTACTAGGCTTGCAGTGGTGGATCCCGAACTGTCACTGAACCAGTTAGTCAAGCCTAGTATATCTTCTGCCTATTGTCAACGCCGTCGTAAATCTGACCAGTGAACTCACATTCCAAGGCCCTTTGACGAGTGTTATTTCCCTCTATTTATGTGCCGTCCGCACTTAGACAGAATTCAATGATCTGAAGTTTTTCCAAGCCTCTACCCCCAACGAAGCGGAATGCTGGATGGCGGCGATACGTAGGGGTCTCCCACCCCTGCGCAGAAAATCATCGAACAGTACTAAATGTGCTTGTACCAAATCCAGCACTCTCTTGGAGGACTTGCCAACCCCAGCAACCCATCCTGTCAGTGTTGACTCACATGCCAAGCCAGGACCACGTGATAATACCAATAATAACCAGCGGCTTAGTTCCGGCCACCGGCGTCATTTGGTATCTGATGGCCCTCTAGTTGAGGACTACCGTCGTTCTCCTGATTTGCCAATTTCGAAGGCAGCAACACTGGCAGCCTTCACTGCCTCCAAGACTCCTTGTTCAACGTTTGAAAATAAAACAGGGAGCCACACGCTACGACTACCTTCCAAGTCAGATTCCTCGGGTCAGCCGGATGGGTACGTTTCACTCTTCTTCCGTGATATATCTGTCCCGAATACCACATTTTACTCTTGCATTTTTTCATTGTGTCTAGAGGAGTACTTTCCTTGTTCATATCCTACCGTTCAGTGGATTCTATACCTGAAAATTACTCTCGGAGATGAACAGGATAGGTTTGACAACTCAGTCACATCAGGGTTGTCAGCGTGTCTTGTCTCACAATCAGATCCCGTACCCAGTGTACATAAGACTTCTGCCTACTGCTACACCAGAGGATTGTGAATCAGCAAAGCCATCCGATTCACTACCGTCCTGATGCGGTCTTCTTAAGCCTGCGGCATCGGTTTATTGCTAAATCATCCAACCCAAGTTACGAACTATGCCTCTTGCGTTTCCTTTAATACTGCTCTAACTCTCCGACAAGACTCCATAAAAGAGACGAAGAAGCGATATTTTTCTCGCGTGTCTCCGAACAGTGTGACCGTTGACGTTTCACTGGACGAACGAAAAGTTGCAACTCTAAGGGAGGGCAACCGTACCTTCCATTTCTGATACAGTTCACCGATCCACCCTGTGAGTTCACCATCCAACTGAATTTATGTAACAGTTCACTCATAGTACTTTTGTCTTATCAGTTGTGATAACGAGTGAACGAGCTTACGAATCGACATCATGAACTGGAAATCCAAAAGTACGACCAGAAATACATACAATGTCCACCTTGATCAAGCGGACCAGGTTAGATGCAATGCTACTCCCAGGTGTTTCTGGGTGTAGGACGTATGGTGATCAGAGTACCTCGAAATTTCAGGCGATGGCGTCCCTTACGTAAGCTGAAAACTGTCAATATGTGGTCGGAGTTAATTAGATCGGACGCCTACCAAGGCTGAAAAAGCGTTTGAAATAGCAACATCCAGCACAATTTTTTGGCGTCTTTTAAGCTGGGTACGTCCACCGAGGACACCAAGCTCTATGTACGTTGTTTAGCTCTTCTTTTCATCGCAAGTGAGTAGTTGAAAAACGCAACTTAATTAGTCTCATATATGAAATTCCTTCCCCACCTCTAGCGACCATTCCTCGATTACACCGTCCAGAATGCTCGCAAGCGGTGAAGTATCTTACCCCTGGTCCCAAAATTACTCACTTGGAGTTAAGATTACTGCTGGTAGTACCAAAATTAACCGGTTTTCGAAGTTTTGCAGACGGGGTGTGAAATAGCGGTAATTTCTCGGCCTAGTTCTCGGTCTGAACCTTCAAAGCTAGCGTTCTCGTCAAAAGAACCACCAAAGGTGTATTAACGCCCAAAACCAGGTCAAAAACACGTAGAGCGCGTTGCATATAAAGTATACGCGGCGACAACATTCTGGAATTTTCGACGCCTTCTGGATGCGCCATTGGCGACCAGCATCCAGCAGATACTGGATCATGATTGGCTGTCGGGTCCAGACTTTCGGTCAATCAGAGCTCGCCTTGATGCTGGACTGGCAAGTGACTCGATCTTCTGGCCAATCGTATGCGTGACAGGCTCTTTGGCCGTAGCAGCGCGTAAGTGCGAGCGATAAAGTGATATCAGTGCAGAATTCCGCCTAACAGAGTGGGAGAGTAATAAGTTTCTTTAGTCGACCAATGTTTCCATACCTCCTGGTTTCTCATCCCGTTTCGATGCGCAGATGACGCCTTGTCACTTTTGGGCCGAAATGCTGCCTCCAAAAGAGTACCTCGAAGAGATATTGATTTCAAGAAGGCAGTGAAAGTCCCCGTCCTAGAATTATTTACTTACTGGGAAATAGGGTGTACTCCCGAGAAAAGTGCTTCCAAGAAGAAAGCCGCCTGTTCGCTTTAGTACAAGAATGTTTATTTACGATTGAGCCAACTCCACTCCTCGGGGAGCCAGACAATAGACACACGAGTGGTTTTGTCAACTCACTCCTTTCGGGTGCGTATGTGCCAATCCGTGCTACTAAATCCATGTATCGTAGCACCTTGGATCCGTTGATGTTGTTTTATATGGAGTGACAACGGTTTATCACCGCCAACCTTGGTGCCTCTCTTCCCAAGCTACCCAAACATTACGGTGTCATAAGATGTGCTACCATTCCTGAACACTTGAACTTACGACAGCGGCTATGAGACGTATTTGCTCAAAGTCGCGTACATCGAGATCCTTGGGCAGCTTTCCCGGACCTGATGCCACGTGACCTAGCGCTTCTTTACTCCGCCGACCCAGCACTCGCTATGACGAAAATAATCACCATAGGCAGCTTAAGAGGAGAGAGGTAAAAAACGGAAAAACAATTGGCTCCTAAGTCGGCAGCTTTAGTACCAAAGAAGCATCAGTGTGTCACCTCAACGAAACCAACGAGCGTGCATTTCAACAGCGCTACTGAGGGATTTTCAGAACCGGAATGAAGTAAAAGTCTAGAAAGACCGGCGGAGGACGCTGGAGTGCCGGGCAAGGGAGCATGCATTACAAGAAAGAGTAATGAAGCGTGACGTACAAAGTAATCAATCCGAACTTCAAACAGATAGTTTCAGAGGTATTTTTATGTTATTTAGGTCACATGTCGCTAACTGCAAATGGTTAGTTAATATCGTTTTTTGCGATAAACTACTAAAACTGCATTTTTGCACCCGTCGGAACCCATCAAAGACCTGGAAAAATTGGTTTCCCGTGAGGTTCAAAGCTTACGCACCTCAAGGTTTTAAAAGTGTAATTATGGTGGGTATGTGGTCACGCGCCCTTCGGAGTAGCACTGTATCGCCTAAGGATACTGGTACAATGTCCGGTGTTCCACCCGTTTCGGGCTTCCGATAAGTGAGAAGTTCATGTTCGTGCAGCATTCGCACTCAGCGTGAGTTCGTTTAGTACTCACGTTCGTAAGTCTATCGAAGTTAAACGCTGCGGTTTTGGGTCATCCACTAGCGGTGGACAGTGTCAGTTCCATAAGGTGAACCCGTTCAACTGACACAGATGGGGGTGCGAATGAATTTCGTCATCTATTATGTCATAGAAATAACTTCCTATCTGTTTACCTCCTGTTCCCAACCCCTTTGTTAGCAGTCCAAAGACGAAACCTACAGAAACCGGTGCGAAATCACCTACGGTTTCCCCTCTTGGTGACTTATTCTCCACACACAGTACACTGAATTTCATCGATTCAAAGCCGACAGCTAATGGTATGTGTTGTCCAGGTAAACCGAGAGTTTGGCGTTTTTCACATTGTGTACCGATTTCAAAGTATTAGAGGAACGCTACAGCGCTCCGCAATAATTTTCCTGTGGTTATGCTGGTTCCCTCGTTAGTGAAACAGTGAAATTATGGTGAACGTTGTCATCTGTTGTTTCACTGGTGTAAGTGTATTGGAAGTTTAAACGTCCCAATCTTTTCATTACTAGAAAACCGAGATGTTGAGGTTGGTGGTTTCGGACTCGGAGGAACAATAGTGGCCTCTTGTTTAGCGACTGCACCCCGAATCTGCTACCCCAGGTTATACCCAGAGTTGAATTGAGGCTATTTGGTGAACGTGGTGATCCAACCGTACATTGCGCCGTTAGGTCAAAATACTCGTAATGTGATAGAGATTACTTCATTCTTTAACAGACAATCACAGATTTGTTTGTTGATATCTGGTCTAATTCAGCGGGCTATCTATTGAAAGACGGTCATTTTTTTGCGCTGAGTCACTGAATCACAACCAATGCTTTTGCTTGAGGACGCGGTGAAGTGTTTTTAATTGATTCTTAAACCCAACCAGTATCGGTTCAAGCAGTTAATGTTTGTCACTGTATTTAATATCGATTCCATAATGTTTCCTTCGGCAGTTGTTTGCCCTACGCCGTCCCGTCCACCGGCTGTCAGTTCCATCCAAAGTCGTCCTCCCTTCTTGACAACCGCTATGTCTGGCACTACAAGTTCCTGTACCGGCATCCGAACGTCTTCTGCAGTGGCTACCACCACCACAACTTCCTCTACAACGACAACCTTCCGATCCGACTCGTTGCGAGTAGGAGGTTCGTTGAGCACGGCGGCACCAACTTTTCGTACAAGTTCTCCCCAACTCAACGGCTGTTTTGAAGATGTGATTGGTCAGCAGCTTTCAGTCTATCCCTGGTACCACGGTACCTTATCCAGAGTCTGTGCGGCCTCTTTTGTGCTGGGACAACTGTCCTCAGATGAAAACAACGGACGAGAAGCCTCTTCCGCAGCAACCCAGACAAACGCGGATAACCGGAGCAAAGTCACTCTTGGCTCGCCGCGTCCACTAACCAGTTCTGCTTTCTCTAATCCTCTAGAACAGTTGATTTCCGGTGCCCCACAAACCCCTCTGTCCGCGACAGATGGGATATTCTTGGTGCGTCAAAGTGAAACGAGGCAAGGTGAATTTGTCCTAACGTTCAGTTGCCACGGCAAAGCGAAGGTGAGAACAACGTGTATGGATATTTTACCCTTTTAGTGGTCTCAGCAACCCTAATAGGCCTGTCAGAAAGTCGGAAACCAATTCCAATTATTCGTGTTAGACAGTATCCAAGCGACCTGCACTAATTTACCTTTCCTTCTGAGACATTAAATAAGCGTCGGTCCCATGTTACGATTATACCGGATGGTAGATTACCCTTCATTAGACAGCAGGACTGACCCATTTGACTAAAGAGGGGCCTTGTGAGGAGCCACACTTTTCTGCTGTAGTCTGCTCATTGAGCAATGAATCCTCAGCAACCGTGTAGAGATCATTCCCCAAAAAGTGTACCGTTACACTCAACTGCAAACACTAACAGGTGCAAACTTAACGTGTAGTTGTCAAGCTTGGGCCTACACGAGTGACACTGGTTGAGCAATGCACCAAAGTCTCAGGAACGACAACCCTACCGTATGTATGCTGTTGATGAAACACAGAAGGCAGCCTTCGCGGTTTCAGTGTAAATTCCACCACGTGTACCATCGGTGTTTTGTGGAAATAATTCGCGTCCGACTGAAGCACACCGACCACTACTCACTGAGCACCAGTAGAGGATGACCGTTCTACACGGCCTATTTTCTTATTCGAAGAGAAGTCATGTCTTGTCACATTCAAACAAACAGAAGCGACGAGCCTGCAGACTTACTTCACTGAGCAGAACTATGCAGAAAAACGCTTACTGACTCCTCGACCAGCATGGATAGTTGCTTTTGGGAGCCCATCTAGTCATCTGGCAGCCACCAGTTCTCATCATCGGCAACATCATCAATGTCAATCACAAGCAACACCAGCGTTGACAATGGAGCATCGCCGTCATACAACCCTAAATATTTAGCTAACAAGTCTCAGTTAAAAGGAACGAAAAAGAGGGAAGGAAGGAGTGCAAGGGGGCGTGTGGCAAGTATCCTAGGTGTGAACTGATATCACGGACGTTACTAACATCGATTGGCAGCCACAACTTGCAATATCTCCACACAAGTGCAGGGTCACAGGAGCCCTGTCCTTGACAATCAGCTAACCGATCGATCCCTCCTTTTCCTAATTTTCTTGATGCAACGAACCCGAGCCATCATTTGTTGCCAGCGATGTTAGGGATTTCTTCGTAGGCTGTAATATCCCGTGCGACTCAGCGGAAATAATGAACGCCAAAGTTGTTGATTAAATGGGGAATTCCGGTCCTTGCAACCATCCGACAGGCGCTATCACCAGTCAGTTGAGCCGCTCTACATTTCAATTCAGTTGTCTAAATCCAGTAGGCTTGATGGAAGCTGACATCGCCCTACGAGCGCCTAAGTGGCACATCCCGTAATCTCTCTAACGATAGTATTGTCATTGTCGCTACTGTGTAACCCTTTGGTGGCTATTTCGGTCCACTTAACTAAACCTATATGGATTGTCAGATTGGAAGCTACAAAGTAGCGAAACCTCTCTGGATCTACTTGTAGGTAGGTGCAGTGATGGGCTTTTGAAAAATCCGGTCTTTGTGTCACGGTTGCGTATATTCATCAAGCCAGCTTTGCACTGATTTTGTCCAAATCTGGGTTAGTTAGGACCCTATTCTGCTGTCGAAGATTTTTCAGCAAGCTTATGAGTAGTGTTTCTTCAAGAAAACTATATATATATATATATATATATAGTAGGGCTTTGACCCAAAGCTCACAAAACCAGGCGGTAGACTAAACTCATTTGCTCTCACCAAGGCTGCATACGCGGCTAGACATGCGTCGTCTAATTGTGCAAGTCACAGAAGCTCTGATCTCGAAATGTCATCGCGCTCAGAGGGGCGACACTGTCCCGCTGAATACAAGCCACACAGATGGAAATGTCACAGTGCATGAAAAACTGGGGCTAGACTAATGCCTAAGCCTACAGTCCTTGTGAGTCGGTCTGTATTGGGAACAGAACTCTGAATCATCCCGTCCCAGGTACCAACCATTGACTTCAGTACCGGTCGCTATTTTCTCACTGAAATAGGCCCCGCCGGGGCTTCTTACGGGGTATAGTTTTACTGGTAACAATAAGCTTTTTCTATTTGGATTTGAAGGGAATTTGCGTGAGCCATTTAACAACTCACCTTTCATCTTACAGCACCTGCGAATGACCCTTAGCCCAGATGGACATTGTCGCGTGCAACATCTCCCATTCGATTCCATAGTCGATATGTTGGAACATTTTCGTCAGGAGCCAATTCCTTTGGAACAGTCAACAGCTCCCGAGGGGAATTCTGATATCCTTCCCTCATCCAACTGTCCTGTACCAGTAACCCTGTCCGCCTATGTTGTGAACACTCACCTAACTGGAAGTCAAGATCGGTTGGTGGTATGTCGTGGGTCGGTCAGAGTTAATGGGACTACGGTCGGTCGTGCTGCTGCAGCTGCTCTCGCAGCAGCTATGGGCAGCCGGATGCAACAGAATGTATATATTGTCATGTAAGCACCACAACATCTTGCTTTTCTTATCTCCTTCACAACACATGCTACAGTGACATACTTCCCGCTATCTCGTCTCGATTGAAGCTATTTCTTTCTTTTTATGACATTGTTCCAAGTTACTTCCAGTAAATTACTGCCACCAGATGGTTGCGTATTTGGTTGATTTACACGGGATTTCCCCGGGCACTTTACTAATGTGATAAAACGCTATCTTATGTCTTTAACGCTAACCGTTCTTTCATATCGTGACCACTTTTTGTTTCTGAGGGTGTGCCTTTTGTTGTACCCCGGTAACTCAAATTTTTAGCACTACTACCGGGATAAATGCATTTATGAATCTGCCCTCAAGCCGTTTGGTTAGAACACTTGAACGCGCGCAACTTTTACAGTGCAATACTTTCGTTTTCTTCACCTCTTCCGCTAGCCGATGTGGGCAGTGGACTTGAAACGTGCGAAGAATCGATCACATTTGCAACACAGTTCTTGTCTTTTGATTTTAACAAGGAAGTAGACCTGGGTTTCTCTGACATCTGACTTGGTTTTTTACTCAGTTATGAGGTCCCATAAAGGTCAAGCTGAGGAACTCTGGCAGGTTGTTCTTGCCATATCATAGAACTCTGAAACCACGATGCGCACGAACTAAGGTAGAATTATAAGCGGATGCGAAGTTTTACAGCACAACCATTTTTCCAACTACGTGCACACAAAAAAACTCCAGAGAGCGATCGAACTGGTCTTAGTAGAATGGTTCTTCGCGGTGGAGGGCATCTGGACTAATAGCCCCAACCTTCAGACTAACAAAGTAATCTAGTCAGTGTCTCGTTTGCTACTTTTGAATTCAACCTCTTGTCACCTCGAAGTTTCCCTACCACAATATCGACTACCTTAATAGGCAAATTGTAAACTAGCTTTTTTTAGGAAGAGCATCCCATCAGGACGAGCTGTGTGTAGGTTGTACTGTAGTCCTAACCGTCAGTTTCGTTCACTAATATTGTCGGAAATAGGAGTGCAGTATTTGGTGTCGCCGGACAGCGCTCTATCCGGGCGGATATGGAAGGATTGTTCTGTATTAAGACCAATGGCTTAGATGCATGTGCGCCTCTGGGTTAGTGACGGCTTTCTTTGTGTCCTAACCACAAAATTCAGTTGACAGCCACAGGTAGTGTACCATATCTTCCAGTCCTTGATCACGTGAAACCTACTAGACCGATAACTGAAAACAACTGCTAACCTGAGACCGTCTTAGGTGTCATTTCCTTACAGTGTAATCGGCACTGAGCACTACTGCGTCAATGCCATACAACCACTGATAGTAATCCCGCTGTGGAAATAGAATCGCAAGAGAAGGAAGCCTGTATTACCAATACCAGCCTTCTCCACCCCAATCTAAAGTTCTGATTTCAAAATCAAAATCCGTGTCGGCAATTGTGCATTTGCCACATCCATTCTCACCAAACTTCGTAAATCTGGTGCATTTTGCTAGCAAAGGGGACAACCGTGGGTCACGTCTTCGATTTGTTGGAGTGAAACACGCTGAAGCGCAGCGGAGTACATGGTACAGAGACATGTAGCAAACTGTTTCGAATGTGATGCACTCAAAAGAACTAACAAGATTCGGTCGCACCGCAGTATTGTCTTAATCCTCATTACACACAGCAGTAGGAGAGGGGAGAGTAGCATACCTAACACCCAGAGTGAGGACACTTCCAGCAGGATCACGCATTCAGCACGTATCCGCCCAACTTACGTGGTTATTGTCGTTCCCAATTTTTATTAGGCTCACTTACAGTAAACATTGCAACCCCGCTGACAATACTTGCTGGACGGATGCGGAGGCTTATCCAAAAAAACGGCGTGCCTTATAACACGGATCGGATCGTGGCAGCTACGGTACATGAATAAAATTGAAGTTCGTTATTGGCAGCCTAATGAAAGGCATAGCTGAGTCACCTCGTACGCTCGAACTCGAATACACTTATCTCGTGTTTCTTGATCTCCAGTTGAGAACTGAAGGTGGAACGAACTGCTCCCTGTGTAGAAGTCTACGCTCCATTCCTACTTTCTGCAGATCAAAAGAGTTGATACCTGTGGAATAAGCAATGGAACAGCCGCAACGGTATTCCACTCTGTAAATTTCCGAGGATGGGGTGGAACTACAGCGACCATCTATGGAGGGAAAGTGACTTCGTCTGTTGGTTATTCTGCCCTGAAAAGGCAGCGGTTCCCGTCTGGTGCCATCTCAAAACCCAGATTCGGTAAGGTCTACAGAGGTGACTACGCCCAACTGCATTCTGGACCCCATAACGATCTGCTGACAACTAGGAAGTGCACATTACCACTGCCAGATAGGCCCACCAAGTAATTTCAAAAAGTAAAACAAAAAGGCCAGCTACGTCACAGTAATAGGTCCCGAAACAAAGCATAACAAACACAGAAGCTTTCCCAGACTTTTCCACTAGATCGGAAACAGTATCCATATTCACCTAAGCAAATGCCCTAGCTTTTACATTCCGCCCAACGATTAAGCTAAAAATGAAGTGCAGGAGTGTATAACAGCAACGGACCAGTAACTTCCCAAAAAAGGACTCTTCGTAGTATGCCCGACCCTAGCCCCAGGACTGAGGTGCCGGCTAGGAGCCAAAAACCAACGGTATCATTGTGGAAATTCTGTCTCGTTAATAGTAAAGTGCTCTTTCAAGTCATATTTGAGGTCATAGTGACCTGACAACTAATATGGGAACTCGTAAAGCTGCGACGATAGATGGGGCGAGATGGCTCAGTGGTTAGAGCCCGGATTTACTAACCGGAAGGTCCGTGGTCCGAACCCGACCTCTGCATCTCGACTTCTCGTGTCTAGGCTTGGGCAACCTGGCAGTATCGCAGCCCTCGGGTGGCATGGCAGCTAGGCACCGAAAGGGTGTTACAGCTGAACGATTATATTATTATCATAAAACTGCGACTGGCAACTAAAGCCAACCTTGTTTTCGCACAAATGCGCACAAGAAATATTTCCTTGGATGAACTCAAATTCGCATTCATCAATAAATATCACTGCAACCAGAGTGCATCATCCCAAAAAATATAAGGCAATCAATTTTTTGTTTAGTACGAACCGCTGTATTACATTTACAGGAACTTCTGTTCACACGGGCAGTCACATGTCTGAAAATTCGTCATCACACTCTCGGATATACAAAACGTTATTGCACCGGATAAGAACTTCGCCTAGACTACCGGTGTGGCAGTTGTCAATATATTCATCTGTGCTGTGAAGCTGCAGGTTCATATAACGATCGACGGATACAAGGTATCCTTTATACTCCATTCCCCATTTCAATTTTACGATGACTTGTTTCCCTGTAATGCTGCTCAGGAACGGCTTTGGGTTGATGACAGCAACATCCATTTTTGCTTCAGTAGGCCGATTAATCAAAAACCGCCGAAATGCACAGAATCCGCTAAAAAAAACAAAAGTATGGAATAATGAAAATCTCTATGTTCTGCAACTGAAAACTGATCGACAACGGTACGAAAGCCTTTTTGAGTAAAGATCTTCAAAATTTCTTGTTTTTTTAAAAAACGTTCGCAAAGAAAAATCGACAAGATGCACAACTGGAAAACTGAAAATCTCGGAAAATTGTTATTGACTATGTAGTCAGAGTGCTTAGGTGAATCGTGGGATTCCCTTATAGCGCCCACCACTAACTTCCACAGAAAACTAAAAACTGACTTGCAACAATGATTGACAGCTAACGCAGGTCTGACACAATCATTATTGACTGCAGAACGATAATCAAAGCACGTGAACGAACATCTGTAAAGGTGAAGGGCACAACCCAGTTGCCGGGCCGAATAATAAGATTTGGCTAAGGTACCCCACCTTGAGCCTTTGACTCGAAAGTCTGACCAACAGGGCAGCGAGAGGATGTAGGGCTTCGTGCGGAGACCCTTACCCTAGCCTCCAACTCAAAAGTCTGAACCGTGAGATATCGGTTATTAGGGCTTTCTTGAGGGACCCTTCCCGGAACCAATGACTCAATAGTCTGACCCGCTTGGATACAAGGGGCTGACCTGGCGCGAAGACGCAAGGGGTAAGGCATAACAGTCTAACCCCTAATGCGGCTGCGCAAAGAAGGTACCTTCTGAGCAGCACCAAATTCCTTGGTTTTAAAAGTATTTCAACCGTGGTGAATAATGCGCCGGCGGTCACGGTCAACCATTGGGCGGTCGAAGTGTGCGGTTCCTAGGGCCGATCTTTTCTAACCCGTTCTTCCTCGGAGGAAGGCTGCTTCCATAAATATGGACATGCCTGTCACCAAAGGAAATAAACACCTTGTTGGCTTCACGCTCCTATCGAAGAGGGCAGTACGACTTTACCTCCAGACCGCCTCGTAATACAATTTCTCGCAGTACGTCATCGGACTGCTCCCCGTTGGCTTTGCTGGCATGGCTGAACCTTGAGAATCACCATCATCGACAGCATGACATCAGTGTTCAACACTGATGCTTCGCTGCTGTACAACCATGATTTATTTGAAAGCTTTATTGTGAAAGAAAGAATAAAAATGGACGGTGAAGGGACTCCGTGCTAGCTTACTACAATCACTCAGGCAATCTGGATAGAAACTGACAACAAGAAAGCCATTAACGTCGATTCGTAGCCATATGTTGCAGTGTCACCAACCAGGCGCAGTGGGGATCACGCGGTCCCCATCCTGGGAGGCGAGTCGCACCCACAGCACCCAAACGTTTCATAATCTCTTTCGTGCCCTCTGCCAGGTCAAGGGTCGGCCGCCTCTCCGCTTTTTCCAACCCGAATTGGGCACGGAAAACAGCAAACGATGGTTCGATATGCGCAATACATGGCCAAGTCAACGCAGCTTCTGGTGCTGGACACATTCTTCAATGAAAGTCCCCATTGCACAGTCGAAAACTCACTTTCTAATTGCCTCGTTACGGATTCGCCGACACCAACCCACACGAGTTATGGTTCTGAGACGACAGTTTTCGAACACCTGAAGACGTCTTCGCTCCGCTGCTCGAGCAGGCCAAGTCCCACAGCCATACAAGAAAACAGTCCGCACTGTAGTTTGATATACACATTCCTTGAGATTCAAGGATACACCGCTTTGACGTCATAGCTGTCTCAAGTTGGCAAACGCAACCCGAGCCTTGCCGATTCGTTCACTGACCTCATCTGTCAAACTACAAACAGTACTAATACAACTTCCGAGAAACGTAAAACGCACAATGGTTAGAGCGCGAATTTACTGACCGGAAGGTCCATGGTTCGAACCCGACCTCCGCCTCTCAACTTTCCCCGTCTAGGCTTGGGCAACCTGGCAATATCCCAGCCCTCGTGCTTCCTTCTGGTGGCGTGGCAGTTATGCACCGAAAGGGTGCTACAGCTGAACGAAAACGCTCCACAACTTTGAGTGCCTCTCCCTGGGTTGTAAGTGGCGTGTTCAGTGATTGCATGTCCAGAAGCACCACCTTACACTTTGTGGGTGCAAAGTGCATCCCAAAGGACAGGATGACTTTAGTAAGTTCATCCAAAATCACCTGTGCTTCCTCCACTTAGAGGACGAGAACGATGTCGTCTGCATAGTCCAGATCGACAAGGTTTTCGTCAGAGGCTGTTTGAACATCAGGATTTTAAAGACCTTTCAGGGTTCGTCTCATTACCTCATCGATCACGAAATTAGATAGGAGTGGATGGAGTGGGCATCCCTGGCGGACACCGTTTTGTGTACGGAAGCTTTTGGAGAGCTTTCCAGATACTCTCACACGTCCGGAGGTCTGAGAATACAAGGAATTTATTATGTTCACAAACTTCCTGGGCATTTCTTGATGGGAAAGCGTGTCAAGGAGAACAGACCGGTCAACCGAGTCAAATGCGCCTTGGAAACCCAGGAATACTAGAATTGTGGGTCGTTTATACGTAAGGCGTTGTTCTAGCACCTGACGGAGTGTGGAGATTCGATCAACGCAACCCCTACCGGGACGGAATCCTGCTTGCTGCTCTCGAGTCAGTGTTTCACGAGCCACCATAAGGCGACGAAGCACAAGTGACGCCAACAGTCGTGGGTTCCAGATGAGTGGCAGCTGGTGGCCACGATAAATGTGACAATCGTTCAGTTGTAACACCCCTTCGGTGCCTAGCTGCCATGCCACCCAAAAGAAGCATGAGGGCTGAGATACTGCCAGGTTGCCCAAGCCTAGACAGGGGAAGTCAAGAGGCGGAGGTCGGGCTCGAACCACGGTCAATAAATTCGCGCTCCAACCACTGAGCCATCTCGCCCCCCGACGATGAATGTTGTTCGAAGTAATCGGCCCAACGGTCGAGGCGTTCATCTTTATTCAAGATGGTCGCTTCATTTCGGTCCTTGAATGTTTCGCTCACAGGCGGTTTCCCGGTGCCGGTCGCACCGACCAACTGAAATAATCTTCGGGCATTCCCAGCTTTTTGAAGCTCTTCCATGTCCTTAGCTTTTCGTGTCCACCAGACTTCACGGTCGGCGTGCAAGCTACTTTCACTTGACGTCTGATGATTCGTCGGGCCAAGCTAGGTTCGGGACAGACAGGGATATTCCTCCGAGGTTTAAGCAGTGCCATTGTTCGGTCTCATATCCAGTGTTTGAGTGGGCCTGGTAGCGCCGTGCCACTGGCAAAATTCCCAGCACTGTGCCAAGAGGTGGCGATCTCGTCCCAGTGTGGATTCACATCCGATGGTGAAGCAGCTGGAATAGA
This sequence comes from Opisthorchis felineus, assembly GCA_004794785.1. NCBI lineage: Eukaryota > Metazoa > Platyhelminthes > Trematoda > Opisthorchiida > Opisthorchiidae > Opisthorchis > Opisthorchis felineus. The sequence continues at coordinate 770,504 of SJOL01006765.1, forward strand.
CTCTAGAAGACGATTCTGGTAAATTCGTCTAACATCCGGATCTGCCAGTTTTTTCGGTTTCCAAGCTATTTGTCCGCACCTTACGCGGCCCTGGAAAACGAAGAGAGAAGCGACTACGGACGAGCGCGTAGTCAGAATCCACAAACGTGTTAAACTTTGAGAAACTGAGTTCCAGTCAGTATAGAACGCAAGATCCTTGCAACAGTGAAGCCTGACCACCAGGACAAGGTGACAGCTTTAGGTCAGGACCTACGAGACCTCTACCTACTGATCAACCTGGAAAAAGACTGTGGATGCATGGGCATCCTCCAATACAGCCCAGTGGGTTACTGGGGTACGCAAAGAGTCACACGACGATAAGGTGCAGTCTCTTCGCTACGGAATGGTCTCAGCCATTTTTGTTTTTGTGTTGCAAAAGCCTCCCCCATTTCTCGTGCTTTTGTGACCCATCAGCGCTCTCTATCAATCTTTAGGCTTTTCAGTACTCGGCGTTTGAGGGGTCAGCGCGGGCTCAGTCATTCGTTGCTGGTGATTTTCCTGGTTCCAATCAGAGCTGCTGATCGTGACGAGAACAAGTGTTCATTGAGGTGTGCGAGAGGCCAGAGAGCACACCGTTACAAAGGCTGTGTTCGCGGATTCTTCGATCTTTCTCCAATCGTCATCCCGTCAAGCTCTGGAAGTTTCTCAACCAACTCAAGTTATAGAGGTGCTTTGCAGGTGGTGAACTGAATGCTTTGGTATTAACCGACGTGTCCCAGAAGGGATGTGAACAGATACGCGTGCCCGCACGATGCCGTGATCAGAGTCTAGTGGTGTACTCCAAAATGAGCGACAATCTTGTATCGAAGTCACATGGTCTAACTGAGTAAACGGTTCGTTTGCACTTGGTGGCCTTCAAGTCACACGGTGTGAGCGACTGTGCCGAGATTGTGCTAGCTAGAAACAAATGATGTTCAGCAGATAATTGAAGAAATCGTTCACCATCATCTGTGCTGTAAGCATCAACCCGGGATCGGCCGCCAATATGAACTTCCTGAGAACCTAGTCTACCAATCTGAGCATCCATATCACCCGCCAGAATCACGACATCTGTACTTCTTGCAGACCCATGCAACCGTGACAAATCTCGATAGATGCTGTCTATCTCAGCCTCAGATCTGCCGTCTGTCCGAGCGTATGCTGACACATCGAGATGCACGGATCTTGAATGAACCAGTCAACCTAACCGTTCAAAGGCGACCATCAACTGGAATCCAGTCCAGTAAGGCGCACCCAGCCCTAGGGCTAAGCACAACTCCCACACTGTAGGCACTACGATCCACTGCATCAGGATCACCAGGCTCCGTAAGAAAAAAGTGCAAGAAATATGGGTTCGCCCCGAGCGGTTTGGGAGGAATGACAAAACTGGAGTCCAGCATGCGTGTTTCAGAGACACAACATCCATTGACCGAAAGAGGGGACAGGGGTCTGGACAAGGGCCACCTGTCGCCCAATTTAACGTCGAAAGCCGCAATGTGGAACAGATCTCCTGAATTTAATGAGTTTAGTTTATTTTATTGAGCAGAAGCTGATATACGGAGAAATGATTAGGTACTTTTACAGCTAAATAAATCAGGTGGACTTGGGCAAGGGATGTGTGCAGAGTCAGCAAATAAAGAGCTGTAAGGGCGGAGGATACATCCCTGTTGCCACGCCGAAGAATGGGATTTGGCTAAGGTACCCCACCTTGAGCCTTTGACTCGAAAGTCTGACCAACAGGGCAGCGAGAGGATGTAGGGCTTCGTGCGGAGACCCTTACCCTAGCCTCCAACTCAAAAGTCTGAACCGTGAGATATCGGTTATTAGGGCTTTCTTGAGGGACCCTTCCCGGAACCAATGACTCAATAGTCTGACCCGCTTGGATACAAGGGGCTGACCTGGCGCGAAGACGCAAGGGGTAAGGCATAACAGTCTAACCCCTAATGCGGCTGCGCAAAGAAGGTACCTTCTGAGCAGCACCAAATTCCTTGGTTTTAAAAGTATTTCAACCGTGGTGAATAATGCGCCGGCGGTCACGGTCAACCATTGGGCGGTCGAAGTGTGCGGTTCCTAGGGCCGATCTTTTCTAACCCGTTCTTCCTCGGAGGAAGGCTGCTTCCATAAATATGGACATGCCTGTCACCAAAGGAAATAAACACCTTGCTGGCTTCACGCTCCTATCGAAGAGGGCAGTACGACTTTACCTCCAGACCGCCTCGTAATACAATTTCTCGCAGTACGTCGTCGGACTGCCCCCCGTTGGCTTTGCTGGCATGGCTTGAGAAACCGAGTCCGAGTCATTATAAGCCATAAGATCATTGCAGCACAGAAGCCTGACCACCAGGACAGGGTGACAGCTACAGGTCGGCGGTTTTAGGCGGCTAGGTTGTGTATTTTCTGAGGTTTAAAGCTGTTGGTGTTGTCGGACACGCAAAAGCTTCACGTGTGCATGATGCATGGCGAACAAAGCGGTCAGTCCCAACACTGCGACATGCAGAGTATTTCAGTTGGAGTAAGGTGGGATGAAAGGGGGAATACGTGAAAGCATGAAGAGGGGGCGCCAGCTCTAGCACATTTCCGCTTACTCGGCCTGCTGTACTTGGCAAGTAAAGCCACTCGGCAGGCCACGCGACGGCCGATGTGGTGCGACAATATTCCTAATTTTGACGTTCGCGGTGGGAGACTGTCAGGGCACCCACATCGAGAGAGGAGGACAATTAGGGTTCTCTACCGAAGCATTTAGCTCAAAAGCCTGACCGCAAGGCTGCGGGCAGGTGCCGGCATACTACTACTATAGTACAAGTTTCTTAAGGAACAAGTCAACGTGTCTGCTTCAACTTCCAACGTGGAGGACCAGGAGACTGTGATCGTCCAACCTCTATCCACTGACCAACCTAGTACCGGAAACTCTGCAGGTGCCAAAGTGAAACCCCCCAGTATATCTCGGTGGGTGAGGGTGACCGTCACGCCGCGATAAGGTCATCTCTCTGCAGCGGTCATCCAGTCCTTTGGCATGTGCTCCGCACCCTAGGGATTAATGGGGTGACATGAAGCGCCTTCTGTGGCACTTCCACCGATCACACTGCGACCAATCGTGCAAAACCAGCGTCCAGAAGACATACCAAGAAATACTAGGTGAAAACGCGAGCCACTCCGGCGCACACGGACATCTCACCCCACCTACACCAATCTTGGGAAGACGGGCTCCCACACCTCATCAACTCGGTGTTTAAACGCTGTAGGGTAGCCCACGTTAACTACCGTGGGTAGGGCCATTTTCCAAGCGTTAACCACTTGTCAAGAGAAAAGTTTGCTCATCATGACCATTACCGACAGCACATCGGTGTTCAGCCGTAGTCATAATTTACTTTTAAGCCTTATTGTGAAGGAAAAAATAAAAGTGGATGGGGAAGGGACTTAGTGACAGCCTACCACAATCATTCCGATGTGCGTACTTCACATATTCAGATACTCTGGATAGAAACTGATAGCACCATTGACATCGATTGGTAGTCATATCTTGCAGCGTCTCTAATCTTGCACACGGAAGATCACGCGGACCTCATTCTGAAAGGTAAGTCACCCCAGCAGGTCACAGAGTTTTCGCAATCTCCTTCATATCCCTCTGTCAGGTCAAAGATTGACCATCTCCCTGCTGGTGCTACTCCCAATAGAGCACGGAAAACAGCAATCTTTTCGGTAAATGATGACTCGGCATGCGCTGTACATGGCGAGACCAGCGCAGCTCGCGGCGCCGAACGTATTATCCGATTGAAGTCTCTGTTGCACATCCGAACACCCGTTTTTCAATTGTCTCGTTGTGAATTCGCTGGAACCAACCTACGCAAGCTGTGATCCCGAGAAAACGGTTGTCGAAGTCCTGAAGACGTCTCAATTCAGCTACTCGCAAATGCCATGTTTGCCCTTAGGTGGTGCCGGCTCGCTCTTTGGTGGGGATCCATCGGTGTCCTTTTGGTGTGCTGAACCCTCAGAGGGTTAAATCCTGTGAAACCGCTGACAACTTTGAAGGTCTCTGCTGGTACTCTCTGCTCCTGGAAACAGAAGTCTGGCACAACTAGTCTATCCGGAAAACTGCGACCTCTTATCCCAAAGACCCTCCCGGCTGCCATTTATCGTACTCGTCCCAAACCGGCAACATTCCTACTTCGAGATGGGGACCAAGCCTGTAGTATTCGTGATGACAGACGAGTCTTGAAAAGCGCAGCAATTCTGGTTTCCTCTATTCCACCTCTCCCAAGAGTTCATAGAAATTCGCCCTCACTTTCTGTGCTGAACAAGCACTGCCTATCAACGCAGTGTAAATGGATGTTGATGCCGCAGAGCAGTGGTCAGTGGGCTGGCACTTTCCCCTGAATGATGAAAAACGTGTCCACATGTCGAGAATCTGCAACCGTCTTCATGGCCATAATGGTTCAGAGGATACTATGAGGCTAGATAACAAAGACACATTAGGTATCTGGCGTCCGCCAAGTACCCCCTCAGCCACCAAGAAAAATCGGCCCAAAAGGCATTCATTGTTGTTCGGATGATTCAGCGCACCTTACCCGAATTACTCACATGGAACCTATTGAACCTAGGCCGGACCACTTCTTGAATACGCCAGCCAGGTTTTCCACTCAGGACGCAAAAAGGACGTAGCGTGTCCAGCGAGCTACCATGAAGATCGCTGCCGGTAACAAGTCCGTTGATCATGAAGCACGTTTGGAGATCCATGATTTGTTTCACTTAGGCTATGGTCACCTGATACTTACGTCTTGTTTTAGCAAGGTGTGGCCGGTAAATTGCTGCCCGTTCACTCTACCAATACACAGTAAGGAGCTTTTCAAGATTAGAGCGCGCACTCTTATCAGACCACTTCCTCATTACGGGTAGTTGGCGCGCGGAAGTCTTCCTCTAACACTTGTTCACACCGCATCTAAGACCCAGTACACAGCAGTTTTTGATGCATTTTACACCAGTCCTCGCCCTGGCAAGCTTACTGTCCTGAGAACTGGAAGAGCGCAAAGCATTTTTTGCTTGCGCCTTCCAGGCAAGCCGAAGGCGCTGAGAGATATGAGAAACTCAACCCCGGAAGCTTGGGTAAAGCCTCGATCTTGTACATCAATCCATGAGTCCGTGATTTAAATTCACTTCGGACAACGGTGCCAAAGTAGCAAATTCAAGTCCGCCACAACCTCGTCCGGTTTATTAGGACGTCGAAAAAGGATAAGTAGTATAATGGAACTGATTCGGAACATATAAAAGAAAAGCTGGCACTAACCCAAACCGGTCGGGTAAGAAGAGCGCCATTTTCCATAAGTTAATGCGGGACGAACAGACCTTGCTTTAAATTATCCAACAGCATCCTCCGCAATGTTGTGGAACAACCAACAAGTCTTTCCAATAAATCAATAAAAACGAGTGAGTTATTCCGACAGACAATAAGAAACCAGATAAAAATCCGCAGGAAACCCCCACGAGGGGAAAACGAAACCAACTTCAAAGGAACCGCCGCGAGGTCTTGTTTCGACCATTCGCTCAGCATCAGAAAATAACGGGACCAGAGCGATACGACAGGTGTTGAAGCTAATCCAACTTCATATCCGCGAAACAGATGCACCATCTGGCGGCAAGGAATACAAAACTCAAGCTCCCCTCGTTTTACATTTACATGCGGCCATGCTCATCCCGATTGTCCTCTCCGTTACCACACCTGCAACTTTAGCGATGCACCGTGGATCCAAATCCCGCTGGGCTCGACCGACTCTCTTCTTCTCGGCAGGCCCTACCGTTGCCCTTCGAGTTCTACGGAAGATGACCAATTCCTCGTAAAAGCAACTGAGCAACTCTCCTCAAGGATTCACGGATTGATACACAGGATCGAGGCTTTTGCCCAAGTTTCCCGGGTCGGTTTTGTTCTTGTCGTTCAGAGGCTGTAGTACACCTGAAAGGCACAAACGAAAAGGGTGTAACACTGCTCTTTAAGTTCTCGGCGCGAAGCAGTATGTTTGCCAGCACGATGACTCGCATAAGAAAGTGTCTAATAGTGCTTTGAACTGGGTTCTAGAGGGAGCGTGGACAACCGTCGGAGGAAGGTTATTCCACGCAGCTACTGCACGAAATGAGAA
>SJOL01006765.1:790375-863145 GCA_004794785.1 Opisthorchis felineus
AGTAGACTGCTCTTTTTGTGCCATCCTGTGTTGCTAACTGCCCAAGGTTCAATCTAGCCACTCACGGTCTACCTGTTTGGACTATCTGCCCACATCTAATTCGATATTTTGTCTGCTGCCGAATTGCGACCACCAAACAGACGCAGGTGAAGTTCGTAGAATTCAGTTTCGCCGCAATTATTCCTGACTGACCTACGTTGAATTAGACTACACATTACCTGTCAGATAGGACTCCTATGTCGTGCGTTTAGGCTAATTAACCGATTCTTTGCCTTGAGATCACGGCCTTAGCACAGGATCGTACAGTATCAGTTCACAAATATGCAAACCTCGACAGTGGATACTCGTTTATGGTCCACTTGGACCATAAACGTAAGAACCAAATGAGCAAGCAGGCTTCCATGTGAAACAGTCAAACGTTCATAAGGTCGGTCACAAAATGGCTGCATGACCTCAAGGCCAGATGTGTGAAGTGGTGGGGACAAACAAATGCCAGTACATACGCACGCGCTAAACACAAAAGAGGAGCGGGAGTCAAAAGTAGGGACAGAAGAAACGTGGGGAATTTTAAACCTCCAAGTAATGGACGATACAACCAGTATGAGACTGAGAGATGAGACATGGTTCCCGTGTCTTAGGCCTAACCGTACTGGACAACGGGTGCATCGCGTATAGATTCTAATTAGCAAATGCTTTCAGCTTACTAGCTTCATCGGATTCCTCGCATTTCCGTTGGTTTTGCTGGGCGCCTGCTACATTTGTAATACATCCACTCGTAAAGCAAACAACGTTGGTGGTTCTAGTATTCAGTGCCTTAAAACCTGGTCAACTTGGTGACCTGCTCACTTGGCCTGATGAAGCTTCTGTATCAGAAGCGAACCGTTGCCCAAGTAAAAAACTGCCGATTGTTTACCAAGCCCTTCTTAAAAGATGACTTTTCAATCGGTTCCAAACTTTTTCCGATCGATTGAAAACAACTACGGAGCATATGTTTGCAAATTGTCAAGTGACTACTTTCGATTGGAAAGCTAGAGGCAAACTGAGAGAACGACCGCATATTCAATAAAAAGTGCTTAGAGCACAAAATAATCCTCACATCCTTACTGGTTTAGCTACCGAAACCGTCGCTCTCTTTCACCCGAATAGCACTCTCAGCGGCCAAGTCATTCCTCAAGCAGGGGATATATTTGATTACTCGCCGTTGATTTAATATTCGTCCCCACGCGTATCAGCCCAGCCAAGATTTTCAGAACGTGCTCTCGTCGTCAGACTTCCAGTTACTCCAAACCAAAGCAACAGAAGTGAAACCGCGTACAACCCAGCAAAGAGAAACATATCCGGAAACTACATCCTAAGACCCAGATTTCTAGTCAGCCCACGACTAAGCCTGAGCACCCAAGTAGCTATTGTATCGTGGTGAATTTATCAAACAGAACGCCAAGCGAGGAAGAGCGTTGTCTGTTGGAGAAGCGCTTGAATTTTGCAGAAAGCAAAGAGTTGATAGGGGCGGAAAAATAATCCCTGGAGTTGAATCTATGTTTCAAAAATTTTAACCAATGTGGTCGGAGAAGCTACCGGTGTAACGGCGGACAATACTGATGGGATATGCGAGTAGTATGTCGTTCTCTCGTAACTACGCCTCGCGTCTAATGGAAGATGGAGTTTACTGCGGAACATGTGGAAAAACTTTGCAGCGCTCGTCTACAATCTCGTTATAGTCAGTGAATATCAACGAAAGTTCAAGGAGACGCATGAGGATGTTCAGTTTTAAAAAATAAGGTGCATATGTGATGTTTACTTTCCTGTCTAATAGTTTGTAACTGTTTACTTGGTGTTTGCTAATAAACAACCCATTGGCGAACAGCTTTCTCCCTTACAATTGGTGCCGTGACCAGGATACGGATGAAGATCCCGTGGCCACAGCCTTTTGAGAATGGGGATGTGCGGACCTTCCCGTAGGATTTCGAGGAGGTTGCGGAGGCGGCTGGACTGGAGACAGACCGGGGTAAGTTGGCGCACCAAGGACCCTCCTCAGAGGTCGGGCGAAGGCGGTCTTGGATGCGGCTAGCAGGGGCCCGCGGAAAGTGGACCGGGCCGCCGCGAAGGAAGCTCCTGCAGCGGAGTTCGACACACTGGCCGACAGCCGGGAGGCCAGGAGGCGGTTCAAGACGCCCAGGATGGGACCTGGATGCAAACCATCAAGACGGGATCTTGGAGGCACGCTCGAACAAGCCCATGCTACAAGTGTGGCATGCCTGGCCACTGTGGTGTTTTATACCTTTCTTTTGCTTTCATTATAACGTTACGTAGTTCAACAATTTCATAAACGACTTTTGTTTGAATACGCAAAACCACAAAAACGCGCATTTTGTACAAATTACATACAATACAGGCGTGGTCGCATTCCCCGATTTTCTCTTTTCATTTCACTCGCGCTTACAGCGGTTATTCGCGAGCTTCATGTGCTAACTCTGGTATCAAAACATTTCAGACTGTCTTCGGAGTTTATTGTATATGAGAGCTTCCCGGAGAGAAGACCCCTGGACATTCACGACCGGATTATTATTTATTCACTGACCTGGGCCAACGACAAACTATTTTAAAAAGAACAATTCTTAGTGAGTCTGTTCCATTCGACCCTTTTTATTATTGTGTACTCAATTCAGAGTAATTATATTTATTTCTTTGCCACACACTCTTTCTAAAGTAGCTTTTTTGGGTACCCAGTCCACTACACCACTGGAAGAATCAATGTCGTCGCACCTGATCACTTGTAGGTAATAACACTTTGGATTACTCCTCTTCTCCGGGGTGGGTTGGGATCGGTGCAGTGACACAGGCCACCATACATGCCGTCATCGAGGTAGGCGGGAAGAGAGAGTTGTGCCTGATTGATACAAGGGCGGGTGTATCGCTGAGACAGAGAGGGAACGAGGCTGAATGCAAACTGTGCGCGCTAGCCGTAAGAGCAGTGGGTGGATACCGACTGAAAATTGACGTATTGTCAATGCGCTCAATGCGCCTAGGCGACAGGTCCATACAGCACGAGTTTCTCATCAGCCCATACATAGAGCAGGCAATCTTGGGAGATTTTCTGGACAGCGCAGAATCCCTGGTTGACCTAAAGCTAGGAAAACTGGTGACACAGTATGGCGCAGTCAAGTTTGAAGGTTACCAAAGCACTGCAATGAACGAACCGCACGTCCGAAAGCTTCCGTCTTTTAATGTGTCGTCAGTACATCCGTGGTCGAGGAATAATGTTCACAGGCGATGAAGATCCGTTAGGCTTCTGAATGAACTGACCATAAATCGGGTTGTAGCAGAGATTGCAGAGTCGCAGAGATTTTCGATTATCTCTAGCATTCCGGATAGTTTACGGTGTTCGACTTCAGTTCCGGATACTGGCAACTATTTATCAAGGCGGAGGACCGAAAGAAAACGGCGTTCACGGTCGGGGACACCCAATATCACTTTAGAAGGATGCCGTTTGGTTTGTCGGGGGCACCACTCACATTCCGCCGCTTGATGCTTCGTTTAACGAGGGGTCTACACAATGTTGCCGTGTACGGAGGCGATTTCGTTGTGCACATCAATTCGGAAATGGAGCACTCAGTTCACTTGAAGGCCGTATTGAAGCGTATCCGGGAGGCTGGCCTGCGGATAAATGAAGTCAAGGCACAGCCCGCTCGATGTTCGGTGACACTGCTCGGGCATTAAATTGGGTCACAGGCAGTTTAACCCACTGCCAGAAAAACTGGCAAAGTTCGAGAACTGTGCAGTTCTCAATTCAAAGTGGCCCTTAAGGCAGTTTCTCGGACGAGCAGCATACTACAGCCGGTTTGTCATGGATTTCAACACGATCGCTGCTCTACTGTACGACTTGCTTCGGCAAAATCAAAAATTCGAATGAACAAGGGAAGCACATGAGGCTTTTGAACGTGTCAAAGCGCGGATGCTGAATCGGCAACTGACCGTCGAACTGCCCTGGGTCGGATAGATGCTCTTTGTTGCAACAGACGCTAGTGACCGCGGTATCGGTGCAGTCCTGAAGCAGAGGAATAGAGTCATCGAGTATGCCAGTCGGGCCCTGATTGGCGCTCAGCAGAAGTACTCAAATATTGAGAATGTTTAGCGATCGTCTGGGCCCTTGATAAGTGGAGGCCGTACCTGCTTGGACAAAGATTTCGTGTCGCGACTGATGACAAATCACTGGAGTAGACCAGGACCACCAGAGATCCTCGCCGAAAGCTCGCGCGCTGGGCACGCCGGTTGCGAGAGTACAACTTCACGACACGGCACGTGCCAGGGAAGGTGAACCACCTGGCTGATTGGCTGTTATGGCCAGAGGCCGGAAATGAGGCCCCCAGGTGCCAATGGCCTCGTCGTCGAACTATATCCCGGAAGATTGGTGCAACTCCAGCATCAGGATCCTGTGTTTTGGAAGTTTGCAGCCGCCTTGTTGGATGGAAGGGGTATTTGGAACGGAGACGGAGACAAGGAATTAGGAATGTTACAGAGTCACTTCGATAGGCTGAGTCTGAGTGAAGCTGACATAATATCCTGGAAGGTTGCCGATTCTGATGTTGTAATTTCTCGTAATTTCTCGCGTCTTGAGAGGCTGATCGTCGAATGCCACGAGATGGCACACACAGGGTGCACCAAGGCGTACGACCTACTTTGGCACAGGGCCTACTGGCCCGGGATGAGAAGTGAGGTGATGGGTTATGTGGTGTCCTGTAAGCGGTGCCAAATGATGAAGGGGAATACGACAGGGGCGAACCACCCCGTGGAACCCATTCCTGTCTCAGAAATCGGAGTTATGGTCCGTTGACCCCTTGGGCCCCTGTTCAGTGACGACCAGCGGAAATCGTGATGATGATAGAACACCTGTCGTGGCGGGTGGAGGCGGCAGCCGTGCCAAACCAACGGGCAACGACAATCGGCGGAGTGGTAATGCGTCACGTCGTAGCCAACCACGGGGTGCCAAAAATGATCCTAACGGATCAGGGGCTTTGCTTTGAGAGCGAAGAGTTTAGAAGTGCTTGCAGAAGCTGGGCATCAGACGGCTAAGGACGGCACCCTAACATCCGCAAACAAACGGCCTAACCGAACGCAATAACCGAACGATCAAGGAGTGACTGGCGGCCAAAGGAGGTGACCGGGAAGTGAACCTGCCGATGGTGATGCTCGCTTATCGTGCTTCAATGCAGCCAACCACGGGCAAGTCCCCGTTCATGCTGATGTACGGTCGACCTCCGCGTCCTCCAGTTGATCAGGAAATTGGGTTGTGGCTGGCCACACGCTTGTCTCCAGAGGAGCTAGGAGAGGAAATGAGAAAAGCTCGATGAAACATGACCGCCGTTCAGAAGAGGACTGGACGGAAAATGGCAAGTAGAAAAGCACGACCATTCCCCATAGGGGTGAAGGTCAAGTGGAAGGATCATCAGAATCCTGGAAGGAGTGGACTGGGATCGCGGAAGCTGGGCAGTCGATGGCAAGGTTTGTTTGTCGTTACCGACCACCGGGGGAACGCCTCTGAAATCCAAGGCGGTCGGGGATTGAAAAGAGTAAATGGGGCTCAGCTTCGGAGGTGGCATGATACACCCGAAGAACTGCCGAATAGACCAGCCGCTGGTGCCAAACTAACGGTGGTAAATGAAAATCGGTGGCGTGCAAGCGACCTTTTAAAGGGGAAAGGTGTGTAAAGGCGGATACTACTGATGAGATATGAGAGTAGTATGTGGTGCTCTCGTAACTACGCCTCGCGTCTAATGGAAGATGGAGTTTACTGCGGAACCTGTGGAACAAGTTTGCAGTGCTCGTCTACATTCTCGCTTTAGTCAATGGATATCCACGAAAGTTCAAGTAGACGCATGAGGATGTTCAGTTTTAAAAAATAAGGTGCATATGTGATGTTTACTTTCCTGTCTAATAGTTTGTAACTGTTTATTTGGTGTTTGCTAATAAACAACCCATTGGCGAACAGCTTTCTCCCTTACAATTGGTGCCGTGACCAGGATACGGATGAAGATCCCGTGGCCACAGCCTTTTGAGAATGGGGATGTGCGGACCTTCCTCCTTACACCGATACAGCTGGTCACGATCCTCAAGTTGCAGCAGCCAGGAGCTCCAAGAATTACACCAGCAGAACGATGAGCGTTAGACGCTCTTAAACAGGCGGACAACTTAGTGATCACAAATGCGGATAAGGTTAGGGCCACTGTGGTCATGTACAGGTCCGGCAACACCCAGCTGGGGGTCCTTACCGGCAGATCAATAAGGGCAGTATTACATCCGTGGTAAATATGAGTATAGCTGAAACTGACAGGTACTTGTGGCCCGTGACCAACTCCTTAAGGCAAGGTTATTGGTATCGATTGTACCCTAAAGGTTCAACCTAACCACGGCTCTAAAGTCTACCGAAAACCCACAAACCGGATGTCTCGGTGAGACCGATAGTGGACGGAATGGGTTCCCCACCACATGAGGGGGCCAGATTCTTGGCAGGTATTTTAAGACCCATCACTTACAGATCTGGCGCTTACACTAAGAATTCATATAACTTTGCTAACAAAGTAGCAGGTGTAGTCGTCGAACCGGAAGATCTTCTTGTAAGTTTTGTTGTCAAATCCTTATATACAAATGTGCCAAAATGGGACTCTGGAAATAGCTTTGCCGCCACTACTAGAAGTCACTAAACTTTCAGAACGAACACAGCCTACGTTAGATGACACAGTGGAAGGTATAAAAGCCTGTCTGTTATTGACCCAGTGGTTTATACGCAATAACACGGTCTAGCAACGGTATCTCCAATATCCCCGGTTTTGGGCAAATATATCTAAGAAAGATTTTGAATAGAAAGCTTTGGCCGGATTTCCACACCCACCCAAGATATTCTGGCGTTATATAGGGGCCACCTTCGTCGTAGTGAACCGAAACAAGATTAGTGCGTCTTAGGACTAGCTGAATGAGCTTAATCCACACATCAAATTTAGTGTGGAGATGTAGTCAACTTCGGGTACACTGGCCTTTTTAGACTGTACGACATATAAGGCCGGGGGAACACTAAAGACCGCAGTGTGCGAAAAGCCAAAGGACACTGAGGCAATTCTGAACTACTCGTCTGCCCATCCGAAGACGGTATTCTCTATTATTGTCTCGTCAATGTTTAGGCGTGTAAGAGCCCTGTGCAGAGAGGAAGCTTATCGGACAGCGGACCAAACTGAAGCAAACAACAAACTCCGGAGTAGTGGATATCCAGCGAATTTGATTAGGCGTCGATTGCTTAGGGTTTTGGTACCGGTGGCGAAACCCAAAGAGGAACTGATTGAGAGTGTTACCATTCTATATAAATCGGGGACATCGGAGGGCATTCGAAGGATGCTAAACATGGCTAGCATAAGAGTAGCTTTCCAGAGGGGAAACACTGCGCTCTGCACTGATGTAATTGAAGGATTGCCTCCCGGCAGACAGAAACAGAGACTGTCTTCAAAATTAAGTGTAACGACTGCACTATGGTCTACATAGGACAGACGGATGGGGAACTTCACATCAGAATCGGAGAGCTTACGAGGAAAATAGCAGGCCGCCGAGAAACGCAGATGAATATCGAGCGTTACTGAAAGACTCGGCAATTGCGGAACATGCTCTGGACACTAGACACAAAATTGATTTAGAAAATGTAGAAGCTTTGAGGCGAAGACCAAGGTCCACGTCAGAGACTGATGGCCGGAACGGTAGAAATCGCTAAGTGTCTCAATGTTACCAGAATAGAAGGCGTGGAACTGGCAAGAGAGTGGAGAAAGGTTTTGGATCAGTCGAGCTGACACGTGTAGTTATGCGCGGACCGGAGAGCTGATGCGCAGACATGTTGTGGTATCTGTCAGTGAAATACTCAAAAGGTACTGTGTTCAGGTCAAGAACGACGCTGTTGTTGTTGTCCCCACTCCTGCGTACCTTGCACCTGTACAACCTCACCTAGAGTACCGCGCTTGAACACAGAATTTGGTCCTAAAGACTGGCAACACGATGCTTGGGGATGTCAAGGGGCTGGACACAAAAATGGCGGAATGCTTCAAAGCCTGAAGTTTTCTACCCCGAGAGGTGGCGGAGAGGGGCATCCTCACAGTGGCCGATTGACTCCTCGGAGAGAACCAGAAGACTGCTGATCACCAGCCAATCCTGGTCACCTGTAGGCGGACCAGTCGTGAGGTCGCCCTTATTCAGAACCGGGTGGCCGGTGTCAGGAATAGACTACGAGTATGAGCAGACGTTCAGTATCGTTCAAAGCAGGCGTTTAGGTTTTGGCTGTTAGATTCTATACCTTCGCCCTACCAGTACACAGTAAGAAGGTTTCCAAGATTAGGGCATACGCATTTTTAGATAATTTTTTTCATTTCGAGTACCTGGCGCGTGGAATATACCTCCTCCGAGTCTATAGATTAAGTCTACGGAGCAGTCCACGCCACCTCTAGGACACGGCTTGGTTTTAAATGCCTTTCATACCGGCTTACTGCACAATGATGAGAACTAGAAAGGCGGTGTGTCTTTTTTCGCCTGTGCTTTTCTGGTGAACCCAACCCGCTGGCTGACAACAAAAAACCCGAAAGTGGAATAAAGTACAGAATTCACTGGTGTGTGCATCAGTGATCACCTGTCGAACAGTGAAGGTGTGCCACATTACTTACTTCCTACATAACACAGTTTTCAACAAAACCTACGGGCTGCAGCGCATTGTGCGCGGTAAGCCTGTGAAGCTGAGGGGACTTGTGTTGTTTGAATCAATCAATTTTCTAAGGAAATGCAATTTTTGTTCGCATGGCGGAATATTATTTTTGGCGCAGGTCTTAGGGCGATGATGGTTTCCAGCCCGGAGTGATAGTAATATGTCGAGCACCAGCCAGTTTGGCGGTTCCAATGACTCTTCTCTTGAGCATTGCTTCACAAATATTTTTGCTTTGGTGAGTGTATATATCGCTACCGCGACGTCACTGCACACATTGTAGACGGATTTTGGTGGTATTCAGTACCAGAAATATGTGGCCAAGTTTGAGAAAGAATATACGAACGCTTTGGATGATCCCATCATAAAGTCTTACGTGCTGTGTCAGCAGAACAATGTTCTGTCCACGTGGGTCCGCTCTAAACGTGAGAACACCGAGAAGCATGATCCTGGCGCCTTCTCAGAATTCAATAAGCAACTTTGGGTGTTCTGGTACGGGAGCGGCGATTTTCCGAACGCTACGACATGTATCCTTCCGGAGCTGCGCATGGAGGACCAAGGAAACTGGCGTCAAGGCCTCTCTTACGAGATACGCACGATTCTTTTTCGTGCACTTCATAATGTTGTGGAAAGGTACAGGTTTCTGTTCACCTAACCATTACTTTCAGGTGTTTATTGAGCAAGGGTTTTGTTCGGCTTGGCAAATGGTTCATCCAACCGTACAAACACAACTGCACACAAGACTAGTAACTTGGAATATTTTGACGACTAATCTTTTTAGTACGCAGTATAGCGTCAGCTTCTCGTTCTTTCTTCACGGGGAAAGCACCGTATGTGCTAGTCTGGATTTGCGACAACATCCTTTGGTCAGGAGGATAGGTGTAAAGCATATTTACCACTGCGCCGATACTCGTCAAACACTTCCTGGTAAGGCTTAATTAAACAACTAGATGATTTTATCAACGTGACAAAGATTTGTGAAGCCATCTATAAATTGCTCTTGTTTTCGTTGCACGGTGCAGAGGGTTCGGAAATACGACAAGGAATTTCCATTAGGACCTTTCACCTTTTGCCCATTTACAGGTGCGAGAGATTTTGAAGTCATTCCCTCGTAACTGTGGTTAAGCAGTAGAATCAGCGGATGTTGGCACTGGAGTGCAGAAGCAGTACTGGATCATTCGGTCTCCTGACCACAGTCTTCAGCGACGTGGTGTGCTTGTAGTGTCTAACCATTCCCTGTAACCACGGGAACAGGTCAGTTGGGGGTGGAAAACTGCGTCATCACTAACGAAGGGACATTCGCATCGGACTACAGGCCGGCGAGCTTGATGCGTGATCTATGTTCGAGGGGGGATCATTCACTACAAGCCCAAACCAAAGTAATTGCTCCCCGCTCATACAACCCCCGGAAGAGGTGGCTGTCCTTGTCCTTCGTTTTGTGAACAGAAATGCGGACTTGTGGTTTGGCATGCGGACTGTTCTGACGGTCATGATCTTGGTGACTAGAGAGTTGTTCTTCAAGACACGTAATAGCGTTAGGTTAGGGATGACTTCTTGAGTCGTGTGACTACGTATGACTGTGGCAGAATATGTCACAATGACTTTGACGAAAAAACGATTGACGGTGATAGCTGTTTTAACAGACTGAAGATCTCGAACTTCTGGCTAATGAGGGGCGGCAGAATTGTAAGGGCACTCCGGGAAGTCGTCCCAACTAAAACTGCGCTTCTGTGGAGTGCGCGGAGATGGTACCTGGGCACCGTCACTTTGCAAGCTTGTACTGCAGCCGAAGCCAACATCGCAGCGAATGATCTATTCATGGAATCGGCTCTCGGTTGGCGTATATGCAGTCATCCACACCCATTAGGGTCGACCGCTACGAAAGAACGAACCGGCCCAGCGGGTGAATCGCAGCTGCCACGGTCGACTGTCGGCATCAACCTCCATACATGTTGAGAGCCAGTTATTCTTCGATCGACGAACAAAGAGATTGGAAACCAAAATTTCCATCTGATATGACTGTTTCAAGCATATTTTTGATTGGTGATATTGTCAACTTCTGTAGGAGTCTGGCTTGAAAACCGTCTCCACCAACTCTGTTCGGTCTCCGGGGGAAATGTTCACACCATTGCAGTGTTGGTGGGTTCGCAGAGCTAGTTGTGGGATGCTGTAACAGCATTACCGCAATTGGCAAAATGTAAGATATCTGAATGCGGGGACCTGTCATTCCTGAATGGTGCAAACTGAAGGTTGGAAGTTTTATCCCAGTGCTACTGGTCTCCATCTTGATTAAGGGACGTTGTGATTAGTACAGCAAAACTGCTTCTAAATTTCATCCATTTTTTACCCATCGTCGTTTGTGTATTATGTGTAGGAGACATTGCCATCTGTCGTACGCTGCACGCTGACTCATCTGACATCCAATCGACAGACAGGTAGAAGGGGCCTGGGGCAGCGGCAATCCCGGCCGAGTTAGTTTCACGAAGCTTTTCACTTTTCACATTTCAAGCTGGCGAGCTGCAGAGGGATTCTATCACAACATGATCAGTGGAAGCATCTGATATCAACGTTTTGTTTATTAAAGGTGATGTTCTAACATACGGCGCAGAGTCAAGATCTGGTGAACACATCCTCATCGGATCGAAAACCTCTGGTTGGGCTGTCTTTGTGTATCTTTCGGTTGGATTTTTCTGATCAGAACCGCCTTGAACACATTGCTTAACATGACAATTGGACTAATGCCTTGACTGTCGTCACAAAGCGATTTCGTGCTTTTCAGGAAAAAAACACAGTAAGGCTGAAGCGCTCCTGTCAGACGAGGTTATTTCGGTTATCCAAGTGGAACTGATTAGCTTGTGGAGTGACTTGAGGGATGAAAATATACACCATTTGTATACTCCGTCTGTGGATTTTCTCCAAGATCTCTTCTGTTACCTAGGCCATTTCTCATTGTTGCAGTGTACTCGACGTGTTCTGGAATCACCTTGGTCAGGGGCGTGCCTTCCACGGATCCCCTCGATGCGAATTTGAGCAGTTGGTTTAAAGTTCCTATCCGTTTAGTTTTGCCGTCAAGATCCAAGACGATATATCTTAATTCATTGCATAGAACAAACTAGGGGTAGTGTCTACCCGGCGCAATGCAAACAGACCGGAAGAGCCTCCATATGTCCAGGATGCGAACGGAGCGATAGGCTTCAGTCGACTTAATCGATCGTTTGCCCATCGTTCGTGTATGAGGTAATGCTTGCCTTAGGCTTTCTGATTTATTCAGACGGACAAAGTAAACTCTAGGTCTCGTGGGTCGCCACGTGCGGTAGTATGGTAAGTTCTGTCTAAGCATGGGTAACCTAGAAGTATCTCGCCCCTCGTGCTTTCTTCGAGTGGCGTGGCAACTATGCACCTAAAGCATGTTACTCCTGAACGGTTACTTTTATCTAATATATCAAGTGGGCGAGATGGCTCGGTGGTTAAAGCGCATATTTACTAACCGGAAGGTCCGTGGTTTGAACCCCACCTCTGCCTCTCTACTTCCCCTGTCTAAGCTCGGGCAACTTGGCAGTATCCCAGCCGTGGTGCTTCCTACGGGTCGCATGGTAGTTAGGCATCGAAAGGATGCCACAGCTGAACGGTGTTTAATATTGCAAGTAACTACATGGCCTACGTAAATAGCGAAATACATCTGATATAAAGATGATTGCACGTATATCAGGGTGCGGACATGCTTTCTTGTTGATGGCATGTGAGAAGTCACTTGAGTAATAACGCGAGGAAGTATGGCGAGTGAAACTTGTCACAAAGGCAGTTTGAGCTGAATGCTGCAGTTAGATTGCCCGCCTCTTACCGCGGCTTTGTCGTGAATAACTCTTAAAACCGCACTAAGATGGCAGTCATCATTTATTGCATTTCGAGTCGCTTCAAAGGTTGCTTCGATTCGTCGTCATTGTGGGGCACTTTCAAAACGGATTGTCTGGGTACTGTCTAGTCTGGATCAAATGCCAGTGTGACATTCAGCGATAAAATAATTTGCACATGTGAAGACCACGACTACTATAAACTCCGCCAGAAATCACATGCTAATAGTCATCCAAAATATGGGTGGAATTTTCTCTCTCCCCTCATTGTGATCGACCCTGGAGTGACCTTACTATATGTTCGTATTTGTGGTCTCCATGAGGAAGAAGCGCTGTTCACTAGTGGGCCACTTTCTGCTCGTCGCAAAACTAGACTTACTGGCATCCTGATGCAGTACAATGGAAAAAAAGACTGATACAAAAAAAGAACTAACGGATCTAAAACTGGTGAAATTATTGAGTTTTAGTAGCCTTTTAGAATACTCATTGATACACCATTGTTTGCGGCAGTCTCTCAGACACGCAACTAAGTTGTGCTGACTGATGACTTCGCCGCTACCCTTGTGTGCAACTGGTGGGAAAATGATGTTTGAGTAAACAGAGATATGCTTCTGATATCCGGCTTGTCACGTGTTATTGACGCTGTGAAATACCGCTCAAGCGTCTCATTTTGAGTGTGGAAACTACAGATTTTGCTAGAGAATTCGATTTTATCACCGAGATACGTCCTTTGGTCAGGTTTCCGGAGATTAACTTTTATACTTGTCATTCGGCCGTTAAAAATCGTTCCTTCGGATTAATTCATCTTGTCGTTTTGTTGCAAAAGTCCACACTGTGGTTCGGCCGTGAGCCATATGCTTGCAAATCCGTTTGGCCATGATTTAACGGGAAAGATTATATTGAAATGTATCGTACTATAAGCTGGAGGGGAGCAATTAGTGGTCACCCAAGGGTCAACAGTAGTTCACCGTTGTCATCCTGAAAGCTCTCCATGTTTGGTTTACTCATGGATTTTGCATGCAAGGTTGATGGTCAAGTGACTTAATTAATGCTGTCTAATATTTTTTGGTCGTATTTCCTTAAGGTTGTATTTGTTTCATTCATCTCGGATATAATTCTCTTCCGTTTTTATAATGCGGACAGTTTCGCTAAACGGAAGTACCTAATTCTTTTTCCAATGTTTTTATAGTCGTTTTAGCTCCTTACGGCATATCTGCTGAGCTTGTCGGTCGTGCGACTTTTGTCACTGATAAGGACATGACTGATGAACTGGAGACTTGGGCTGGGTTTTATCCTCTGAAACCGGCTGTCGAGTTGGACAACTGTGGATTTCTGGATGCTGGGCTCCCCCAGTTTATGGCGTCGGTACAAGGGTTGCGAACTCAGGGTCAACACAAATACACCAGCGTGACGGATAAACGGATCAGGGATGCCGAAACGGATGGCAGGACTTCAGAAGGACCTCCCAAGTTTGTTGAAGTGATTGTTGGTACGTCTTTCATAGGTTTTAATATCAATTTTTGGTGCTTACTTTTTGCTTTCTGGAGGCGAACATGTACTCTTGGAAAACTGGTTCCCCAAACATCGCAACCGTGCAGTCAAGCTTCTAAAGGCTTTGGTGGAAGCTCCTGATCTTTTTTAACTTTGGGCGCCTTCACAGTATCCCGGCCGTGTACCACCATGATTCACAGCACCAGGACTAATCTCATGCTGCATCGACCGTTGGGGTGTCATCATCCGTGTTGCCTTATTTTTTACGCACGGCGGAGCAAGTAAACGAAGACAATTCCTACGCCTCTCATCTCTTTCACTCTTTCCTCCACCTCGTTATTAATACTTTCCTCGTAGATCCATCTCTTAGAACTGACATCCCCGTTTGCCTCAGGGCGTCCCCAGCTGCGTAATCTGGGCTTCGGTTGGCACTGATGTTGTCAGGCCCCCCTAACCCTACCTTCAAGCCGCGCATTGGGAACTCAAACACATTCACTGAGCCAACTGATCCATCATTCTCTCTGCTGCACACGTCCGGCGATCCAGTCATAATCATGGTCGACAGCCTCGCTGCCATACAACCATAATTTACTAAAAAAACTTATTGTGATGAAACTAATAAAAGTAGATGGGGAAGGAACTTATTGCTTGCCTACCACAACCACCCCGAGACTCTCCTTCAGCACTGAACAGAGACTGATAACAACAACACCATTGACATCGATTAGCAGCCATATCTTCCAGCGTCTCTGACCGTGCAGACGGGTCGATCACGTGGACCTCATCTTAGAAGGCAAGTCGCACCGGCAGTGCCAAAACCTCTCGTAATCTCTTTCATACCCATCTGCCAGGTCAAGTGTTGGCCACGTCTCTGCGCCACTCTGAATTGGGCAAGAAAAACAGTGCTGTTTCCGGGAAACGACAATTCGACATGCCCAGTACACGGCCTAACCACCGCAACTTTGGTGCTTCACATATTCTGCCATTGAAGCCTTTTTAATACAACTGAACACTTGTTTCCAAATTTTATCGTTTCCGATTGACCGACACCAGTCCACGAGCTGTTTCTGAGACAACGGCTGTCGAATACCTAAGGATGCCTCAGTTCCGCTCCTCGAAGAGGCCACGTCTCAGCCATACCACCCATACTGTAACCTGATACACGCGCCTCTTCAGATTGAAGGATATACCGCTTTGATGCTATAGGTGTCTCAAATTGGTGATCCGAACCTTAGTGATTGGTGCATTGACCTCATCTGCCACAATAAAAAAATAATAAAAAAATCGTTCATCTATAGTACCCTTTCGGTGCCTAGCTGCCATGCCACCAGAAGGAAGCACGAGGGCTGGGATACTGTCAGGTTGCCCAAGCCTAGACAGGGGAAGTCGAGAGGCAGAGGTTGGATTCGAACCACAGACCTTCTTGTCAGTAAATTCGCGCTCTAACCACTTGAGCCATCTCCTAAACGTGAAACGCTCCACAACTTCGAATGCTTTCCTGGACGTGGCGTTTTCAGTAGCTGGGTGTCCGGAATCACGACTTTACACTTTGCGAGCGCAAAGCGCTTACCAAAAGATGGGATGACTGATCAGTTCACCCAAACACAAATGTACCTTCTGCTTGAAAAAAGAGCGATATCATCTGTATATTCTGGATCGACAGGGTTTTCATCAGCGGCTAGTTGAACATCAGTTCATTATATGCTTTCCAGAAGCCCAAATCCAGAAGTCGTTGCGATGGATTGCAAGCGTCGGCATCGTTCTACATCCTTGGCTGGATACCCGCTGGTAGCCGCGTTTGCGGGTTTCATTTGGCAACGGTGGAAAATTCTCACAAGTCGCAAATCGGTCGTTTGTTTATCATGTCTACTTACGCCAAACCAACTGTATCTCTGAAATCATCAGAGGCAACTATTAGGGCGCCATGGGGGCCCTGTTACTGCGAGCTAAAAGCTCACACTCTTGTTGTTTTCCGGGGGCAGAGGTTGAGTGCACAAGTGAGAGGCCGTAGCGCATCTGTGACCTTTTTGGGTGGTCGACTTGGATTGGACTCACTACGTACAGATAACGTAGACTGCTTCAACTATGTGCTGACTGTTTCTATACGGTATTACTTTCCGAATTAACCGAAGTTGTTGAGCCACATGGTGCCGTCTAACAGCATGCAAATGGTTGACTCAGATTGATCATGTCGCCATTAGTTATCGATGGCGCGGATAAACAACTGACCGTCGTTCCTTTTGGAACGTTTGTCTGGATTCTGGCAGTGCACTCTTCCGCAGCTGCTTTGCTTTTCAGGTCCGCGTAAGAAGCGGACAAATGAATTAGCAACTTAGAAACTGGCAGATCCCGAATTTATCACAACCGTCTTCTAGACTTTTCCGACTGCTCTGCCGTCGGACTTCAATTCTTACCGAAACGTGACCGCCGCTTCTTTGCACAATGCCGGGAGTTTCGCGGCACTGCACTGCCAGCTGCACTCAAACACTGAACGTCGGACAAGAAGTGGCGCTGGTTGATTCTCGTAGAAATGTTCCCATCGGTTCCGAACGTAACTCAGCCTGACGAATTTTCACACGTCAAGTGAAACTTAGCGTGGGCTCTGACCATGAAGCCTAGTAAATACGGAAGGTCGAGGAAATGGAAGAGGCGCTCAATGCTGAAAACACCTGAAGATTATTTCAATTGATCCGCCCGAACAGTCCTCGGAAACCGCATGTGAACGGAGCTATCAAGAACCGAATCTGCGCGATCATTGATAAGGAACGCCTCGGTGGCTTGATTGAACAATTGGGTCAGCTCAGTTTATTAGCTCTGAGCAATGTACCAAACTGCTACAGTTTGTGTTACCGGAAATTGGGAGGGCGGATGGGATACAGGCAGTATTGGAGGTGATGAATTGATCAGGTAGTTCGTATTGTAACTGCCGAGGTGGAACGGGAAACGGAGCAGCTACGCACTGAAGATGATAGCTTTGATGCAGGCATGGCACTGGCTGCGTGCCTGCGTCATGCCCTCCAGTGCCATTAACCATTGCAGTGTTATTTCGCGGGGCCTCAACCCAGGAAGTCCGCCGAGTTTGTTTATTGCTTTTGTACTTCGGTTTTAGGCCATTGACTGTCCGGCTCTCGTTCGCTTCAACTGAGCATGGGTGTAGGTAAAAAGAGCTCTACGTATCTCATAATTTCTAATCCGATGTTCCCACCGGACCAGGCCAATGCTTCGGAGACACCCATAATAAAAAACTGACAGCGTGTGGCGGTCACGTTTCTGACCCTTAAAGCACAACGGATCAAACCAGAGCCCGAGGTAGCTCATCATCTAATGCTGACACCTTGTCGTGGTGGTCGGACTTCTGTGCTGCAATGATCCTGCGGGCTATACTGGCTGGAACTCATTTCCTAAAGATTCAACCATGCCAGGAAGGCCAACGGGGAGCAGCCCGACGAAGAACAGCGAGTCCCCGTACTACGAGTAAACGTATTACGAGGCGGTCTGGAGGTTAAGTCGTACTGTCCTCTGCGATAGGAGTGTGAAGGCAGTAAGGCATTTCCCCCAGGCGTCCAGCATGTCCATATTTATGGAAGCAGTGATGCTGCATTCCCCCGAGGAAGGACGGGTTAGAAAAGGTCGGCCCTATAAACCGCACACTTCGATCGCCCAACGGTTGACCGTGACCGCCGGCGCATTATTCAATACGATCGAAATACTTTTAAAACCAAAGAGTCCGGTGCTGCTCAAAAGGCACCTGCTGTGCGCAGCCGCATCAGGAATGAGACAGTAATGCCTTACTCCCTACGCCCTCGGTTTAGACCAACTCCCTGCGGCCGAGCAGGTCAGACTATTGAGCCATCGGCTCCGGGCAGCGTTCCCAAAGAAAACCCTACTGTCCGCTGCCTCGCGGGTCAGACTTTTGAGTCAGGCTAGGGGCAGGGTCCCTGAACAAAACCTTACGTCCTCCCACTGCCTTGTGGGTCAGACTTTTGATTCAAAGGCGCAGGGTGGAGTTCCTCAACCAAACCCTCCTCCTCGACCTGGGCAACCAGGAAGTATCAGTTGCCCGCGCTGTTCGGTGTCCACCGATGTCCCTCCCCAACCCCTGCCCATCACACAAGCAAACGTTGCTGGGTCATTTGACTGTCAGTTATCTAACCGATGGGCCTTATGCTTCCCGCTGCCTATTAACAATAAACAAAATAGCACCTTTCTAAATCCACGAGATCCTTTCTACATAGGAGCTTTTGACGTCCGTCCTCTGTGTCAAATTGGCAGACAGGCAATGTGCTCGGTGAAACCTTATACTCACTAAAATTGATGTTTGCTGTGTCTCCAAAACACGCATGCAAGACCCAAGCGTGGTTATGCATCTCAAAACCCCGAGGACGAACTCAGCTCTTTCACATTTCTCCCTCCGTGTGTCCGGTGATCCAGAAGTGATGACCCGTGGAATATATGACGCGGGAGTTGCACTCAGCCGCAGAGCTGAACGCGCTTTGTTGGATTGGATCCCAGTGAACAGTCGTCTTTGCGCTGTCCGGTTATCCAGCTCAATCAAGCTCAATAGCTCTCAACATAAAAATCGGTGTCTGTTTTTATTGTCGGCTTATGCCCCAACGGACTGCAGTTCTGAAGCTGAGAAGGTTACTTTCTATCGACAGCTATCCGGCTTATTCGTCGAGCATGAGGCAGTGATATTATAATCCTTGCGGGCGACATGAGTGCCCAAGTCGCTCGTCTGAGCTCCTTGGAATCATCTGGGTGGTCGATTTGGAGTCGTTGCTCGTCCTACAGACAACGGACGCGGACGCTGTGTGAAAACCACCGCGGCTCCAGCCTAGTAGCTGTGGCATCGAAGGTGCTCTCTGGCCTTATGCTTCGGAGGTTGATTGAACACGGGTAGGAACAGACCCGTGAAAACCAAGCTGGGTTCCGTCCTACAAGAGGATACATCGATCACATTTTCACCCTCCGACAGATTTTGGAACAGCGGCGCTGTTTCCAGCAACCAACAATGTTTTTCTTCCGTCACGTGAAGGCTGGCTTTGACTCTGTGTGCCGTCAGGCACTATGGCAGTGTCTGTGGATCAGAGGTGTCCCCCACAAATTTAAGACCCTCCTTAAGGCGCTGCAAGCCAACTTCCGCGGATTCATGAAGACCTGCGGGAAGCTGTCGCCTAAGTTCACCACATCAAGTGGTGTCAGGCAAGGCTGCCCTCTTTCACCTTTCCTCTTCAACTTCGTTATTGATACGATTATGGAAGACTCACTATCAGCCTCTGATGCCTGTGGGGTCGAAGTGTTCACTGGGCATTCGCTCACAGATATCGAGTATGCAGACGACATAGCTCTGCTTGAATTTGTCGTAATGCAAACAATATTAAATAATCTAAATAATTCTGCCTCACGGTTCGGCATGCACTTCACACCTGCAAAGTGGAAAGTGCTTCTCCAAGACTGGGTGGGTTCGAACCCTAACGTCATGCGTGAGGATGAGCCAGTTGAGGGAGTAGGCAAATTTGTCTACCTGGCCAGCTGTATAAGTCCCGGTGGTCTCACGAAAGATGATATTTCCATCAGGATCTGGAATGTCAGAGCAGCCTTCGTGAACCTACATCACATGTTGCGTAGGCGCGACATCATCTTATCCGCCAAGGGCCTAGTTTACAATGCTATGGTGCGCTCCATATTATTTTACGGGCCAAAAACCTGTCCACTGCGCGCCGAGGACGTCAAAATACGTTCACCGTTTTACCATCGATGTCTTCGAGCATTGTCTGGTGAGAACCGGATCTGTACTGCTGAAGTACGTCGAATGGTTTTCGGAAGAAATAACTCGCCTATGATAGTTGAACTGATCACACTCCATAGGTTGCGCTGGCTTGATCAGCTGACCGACTTCCTCGAAGAGCTCTTTTTGCATAACCACGTGAAGGGCGGAACCGAGCCAGGGAGGTCAAACAATGACTTGGTGGCAATGTATGAAAGCCATTACCGGCAAACTCAGCTCTACTGGTCATTGCTGTCTCCCTGGATGGGGACCGCGGGACAGGACACATCAGTGGTTAGGAACATTGCCAGACATCCTGGCGAGTGCCGTGTCGCGTGTGCCAACGGAAGGAGGCACGAGGGATGGGATACTGCCAGGTTTCCCAAGCATAGACAAGAACAGTCAAAATGTTCAGGTTGGGTTCGAACCACGGACCGTAAGCTGGCTCCTTAACCACTGATCTATCTTGAACCCAACTCGTCTAGAAAAGTCCCCACTCGCACCGTCCAAAGATGGTGGATAAAGTCCTCAGTTAGCGTTCGTGCGATTTAGTTGCCTCCATCCAGACGACGAATGAATCTGTAGTAGTACCTTTTTTTAGAGAGGGCGCGCCGGGAATTTGTGTATGTGCCAATTCCTTTATTTTCATGTCTGCGGGTATATGGTAGTATATGAGGAGCCCCCCAAAAGCTTTCTTGGAAAAAAGTATTCAACGAGGATGCCCACTGAACATGCCACTTACATTCCGAGGAAAGACCCTTGGAAGTTATGGATTATCCCAGATGTATGGGCTTAGACTGTGAGAGACGAGGTCAATGCGCGAATCTCTGGTGTTTGGATCGCTCTGCTATAGTGAAGTACTTACAGCGGCAAAGAAACATCTAATTTCAAGGATGTGCATATCAGGCTACTTTATGGGATGCTGTGTGGTTGTGGTACGTGGTCTGTGTGAGCAGTGGAAGTGAGACTTCTTCAGTAACCGTTATCTCACAATCGTAGCTCGTGTAGGTTGGTACTTACGAATGGAAGTTCGGTTTTGCATCAGGGACATTAATCGAAGAATGTGTCCAGTACCAAAAACCGAGGTTTGGTCATTTACTGCGCATGCCGGATCATCGTTTACCGAAAAGAGTATTGTTTTCCGTACCCAATTCAGAGTGACGCAAACAGAGAAGGGGTCAACTTTTAACCCGATTGAGGGGTCCAATCGCAACCACAGGAAGTCCGTGTACTGTCGTCGTGACCCGCATCCCAAGATTGCGTCCGCGAGTTCTTCCCAGTGCATTGCTGAAGACTGCAATATATGGCTGCTAATCGGCGTCAGTGGCTTTCTTGTTGTCAGTACCTGTTTAAATGAATGGAGGTGTAGACACATCAGATTAATCACAGTCTGGCACCAAGTCCCTTTTTTATCTTTTTTTTCTTGCACAATAAGGCTTCCAAATAATTGTAAATTGTACTGCATTGATATGCTGTTGATGCTGCTGTTGCTGAACTTTTTAATCAGCTCTCTTTCGGGCTCCCACCAGAGGGTGTGTATGCAGCAGCGTAGACAAATGTTTCCACACCAGCATGGGAAAGTTCGCCGTGAGTGTGCGCAAATTAAATACATCTGGTTCCAAGCTCACATACACAACTCGCTCTGAAACTTATTTACTAGCCAGAACTGACGAAGCATTGCTGGCTCAGGGACAGCTGGCTGGACGACACGTCTTGATAGATTGGTCAACACTTATGTGTTCCTTCTGTTCTCGAATAGCAAAGCATTGGCTCAACTGATGAATTCTGGTCTCAATGACTGAAGCACTTCTCCAGGTTCCTCCTGATCAGGGGAGCATAAGTGCGTTTTCTTCTGCGTTTTCAAGCAACCTGAAATTAGCACAGAGGCTCAGAGGAACGTGAAGCGGAGTGACACTTCAACAAACCAGACTGACGATTTTCAGATGAAACTAAACTTAGTTTAAATGCCTCACTAGATCATTGAGCTATACTAAAGACCGCCCATTTATGAAACCTATCCCACTTAGAATATAGGTCTGACTTTTCGGATTGAGTTTTCTGGAAAATCCTACCAGTCTTGCTTCCCTCGCGGCTGCTCTCGCTGCCCAGTGGGCTAATTTCATTAGTTGAAGACCCTGTGTCCAGTTTTCGGGCGATTTGGCAGTACCCAGACTAACACATAATCATGACTCAAACAAAGGTGCGTTGGTATGTTCACTGAACTGGGCAGTTTGGCCACGTACATCCTATTACCAACAATCAGTGTGGAGCTGGAGCTAACCGCTGCGTCAGTGGACTTGGAAGTCCTGGATTCGTCTATCTTTCTTGTCTCTTCCCTCTGGGACCCTCTGCCATTGATTTAAAAGAGTTTAGCAACAGAAACCATGGCTTTGGTTGCTTTGGTACTGGTTTTAACTCAGCACATAGAATGTAAAAGAGACCTTTTTCATTTAAGTCAAACATCAACAAATGCTTCGGACATATTATCTATTATCACCATTTTCCCTGGTGATAATGCCCAATTCAGAGTGGCGGAAGCAGAGAGGTGGCCAACCCTTAACCTGGCAGAGAGGTATGAAGGAAATTACGAAACGCTTGGGTGCTGTCGGTGCTACTCGCCTTCCAGGTTGGGGACCGCGTGATCCTCACTGTGCCTGGTTGGAGACGCTGCAAGATATGGCTGCCAACCGATGTCAGTGGCGATCTTGTTGTCAGTTTCTATCCAGATTGCCTGAATGATTGAGTGGAGGCGTAGGCACCTCGGAATGATTGTAGTAAGCTGGCACTAAGTCCCTTCCCCGTCCACCTTTATTCTTTCCTCCACAATAAGGCTTTCAAATAAATCATGGTTGTACGGCAGTGAAGCATCGGTGTTGTACACTGATGTCATGCTGTCGATGATGATGATGATGACCATTTTCCCTGTCCGCAGTTGTCTTGTATCCTTTCCACTCAGTCAAGCTATGATAGTAACGTCCACCGTTCGCCACTCGAATCTTTACAATATGATTTGTCATACTTTGTTGCAGGGTTAAATTGTAGTGCGGATTGCATTATCTCTTGCAGGAGGCTGTTTCTGGTGACCATATTGCTGTGTTGGGGTAGTCGTTGCGGTTCGCCTCGTCCCTTTTGCTGTATGCCGGAAATCAATTTTTAGCGAAAAAGCATACTACACGTCCGTTCACGGTTTCGACGGGGACTAGAGTTCCATGGAGAATATACACTTGGAATTTCTGGTCAGAGGCGAATGAGGCTTTGGAATTTGGTGCATATAATTTACGGGCCAACCCACCATTGGAGAGTTGAAAGTGATAATTAACGACTCCACTTGTTGATGATATGCAACCCTGAAATCACTTCCATTTGCATGCATGCTTGAGACCTTGCTCACTACAACAACCTATTTTTACACTGTCTAGGTGGATTCCGGATGCGCTATCCATCTTGTTTCGTGCTCCTTTCCGATGCCGATAAGGATGATCTGTCCACCGAGAATATATCACCAGTGGCAGAGGACCTTTTCTCGACATCAGTTGTGCCAACCACACATCTCGGGTATTCGAGCCAACCGGACTGTACTTTGTCACAGAACTCCCGAGATTCCAAGTCTATGCGTTTGTGGCGCTCTCGTGGCAAAAGAATTAGGGCTTCTAAAATGAAAGACAGGCACATGCAAGATGGTACATCAGCCTCGTCAAGAACACTCCAAACGAACCTCCTGTTTGATGTTCGTCGCATTTACTTTGCTGATCGATCACTAGATCGTTCGAGCCATGTCCATCTTCTACCGACCACTAACAAGCGAACTTGGTCCACTGAACCAGAGACCCCAAATCCAACATTTGCTCCCACGGACGCGAGCGACGGTGACCGGAAGCGCCTTACAACTACTTGTCCTTGGTCAGCTCGGAGCCCGTTCGTGAAGACAATTTGCTGTTGTCCAAGGTAGAGTTTCCCGATTTTTGTCGGTTACGGAACTTATCCCATTCCGTAAGGTATTATATGTGGGGCTTTCTCGTTCACATCTGTTGTGGTGCATCAAAAAATTGGTTGTTCTTCAAAAACTGCCGGATGCCCAAACGTAGTATATGGGTTTCTGTTCTTTCCAATTCGCGCAGACAGTGCACGTTAACCACCAACAGGTACATGCCTATCCTTTTCTCTGGTATACTTCATGGTCCACCTGTCGTACTCACGTCTTGTCTTCCCCACCTCATAATGCAGTATTCAAGGAGACTTGGATAAATGTTGTATAATAACCGACTTTTACGACTTATTTAGATTATTCTATCTTCTTATCCTTCGTTTCTTAAGCCAAATGAATTGTTCCCACAGTGTTGATAGTTTAATTCCATCTTTTTGTTTACTTAGGTCTAGGATTTCTCATCAGCTTTCTGATCGACGGACCTTCCACGCTAATGACTCTGTCTCTCGTCACACCCTTCGAACGTTGGTCAACGAACTCGACGCCTTCTGCGATCATGCCAGAACTTCCCAACCCAGCTCTACTGTTTTGGTTCCCCATGACCCTTCCATGCCAACACTCAGTCCACAACAGCCAACTTCTCTTATCGGAACAAATCTCACTCCCGTGGCAAGCTGGAACCGCACTTCAGTGGAAGTATCCGTGCCCCCATGTGCAAGAAGTGATGTAATTTCAGTGGCTTCGGTGTCAAGTTCTGCCTTGAATGCTCCTCCTTCGCTCTCCTCCGCTTCAGTAGTTGCCGGAATCGACACTGTTGGTTCCACTTCTGCCACTAAAATTCCACCTCCGTCTTCGGTTGATGTATGTTTCACTGCGGGGTATTGATTTCTATTTATGCAATATTCCGTCGTCACTGTTATTAAACGAATGAACACCCACCTGCTCACTTTCATCGCAATGCCAGTCTGCATGTCACAGTCTATCAAATCCATTTCCAACTAGAAAAACGTTGCCGGTGGTGCCCCGGAAGGGAATGCCGGTATATACTACCGGCTTCAGGACCTAATACCAAGTCTCAAGGGATCCTTTCTTGATTCTTGGACATAATATATATATATATATATATATATATATATATATATATAAGCATCATCTTAAACAAACGTTTATCTCTTTGGAACCTATCTTCTGACTACTTGCCGCTAATACTGTATCCTACAATTTTGAGAACAAGTAGTTCATGGTAGTGTAAGTCCCAGGACAGAACAAACGACCGACCACATGGAACATCGATGGGTTGCAAACACCAATGAGCAGTCAAGTTGAGCTCATTGAATGAGCCAGTATTTTTTCATGGCAGCAAGGATTGGTGTGTTTAGTGCTAAACTATGTGGAAATTTTGACGCTTGATGCGTCCGCCAGAGAAAAGAATAAAAATTTACGTAAAATAAGAGTTTTACTGTTTGACGAGCTGCCGTTTATTCACACTGCATGAAAAAAAGGAAGAGTGCTGCATTGTCGGTGATGTGGTTACGTTGCTAAAATGGGTGATTGTCAGGGCCTCTGGTCCATGAATGGAGTGAGTGTGTAAGAACACATTTTACTTTGTACGGAAGTAGATTGTTGGAACTAGCCACAATGGCATGATAGCAATGATAAATTGACAAATGCTCCGCTCAAATTAAGGCATTACTCAGTTGAACTATGGATGCGGTCAAATCCGATTGCAATTATTGCACACTTCGGTGGGAGTGATGGTTTTCCCCGTCCTCACTGATTGCGCTTCCGTTGAATGTCAGGGGTAAGCAGCCCAAAGTTAGTTCGTTTGAAGTGCGCTTTAACTCTTGCAGGTCAAAATGTGTCCAAAGCTAGACTCAAGATAATAAGGCGTTTACCGAGGATTCTGGCTGCCGTGCCGCATATTGTATTTATGTTCTGATTTTACGGTGATACAATTAGTTGAGTTCTACGCCAGGAATTTCAAACGGTACTTGCACTTCCTAGTGGATTATGCTTCAGGATTACTCTGGTTCAGCATCCAAAAAGTCGTTTGAGATACCACCACATTACAGTAATTCCGCGTGATCTCGTCCAGTGTGTTATTTTCAGCCGTATCAGTTTTTTATCTTTGCACAACATTCAGTGTATGTCTGTGCTCTGAAGAAACCCCTATCTAATGAGCATCCATCTTTGACTACATGATATCGACGAACTTCTGGGGCATACCCTGTTACACCAGCGTGTTGAAAAGAACCGACCAGTTGACGGGACGCATTTTTGAAAATAGGCAACACCAAGATCATAGGGCGCCTTTATACATGCCGTTGCTCTAATGCTTGATGGAGGGATGCAAGATGGTTCGGTGGCTAGAGCGCGAATTTACTGACCGGAAGGTCCGTGGTTCGAACCCAACCTCTGCATCTCGACTTCTCCTGTCTAGGCTTGGGCAACCTGGTAGTTTCCCAGCCCTGGTGCTTCCTTCGGGTGGCATGGCAGCTAGACAGGGTGTGTTACAGGGGTTTTACAGTTGAACGGATTTATTATTTATAACGCTTGAAAAAAATTTATGAATGAAAAGATGGTTCACACAGCCACTTCCCGGTCGCAATATTGTTTGCTGCGCTGGAGTCCCGTTTTAACGTGTCTTCGTAATACGACGTAAAACAACCGACGAGGATCTGATTACAACGGGGGTCAAGCTAATTCCTCCGTGGTCGTCACAGTTACTGCGAGCCCCCATTTTCAAAATGGACACCACTATGGACTCACCCCCAGTTGGTTGGGATGGTCTTTCACTCCCATCTTTGAGCAGAGCCGTCGGGACCAGTAGCTCGGTGACGCTCTAGAGACAAGAGACATTCGCTTATTTCCGAAGCCTTGGGGGGTTCCAGGTTCACTGTCCAGAACTGCGTTGCAGGTCGAGAATCCGGCTGACCAACTGCGGGTGGCCGGTTTGATTTGCTGAGAGTGTTCAACCCAACGATTTACACGCACTTTTTACACATAAGCCAGCCGTTGTCAGTGGTTGTTTCGCCCATTGGAGGCCTCTTTGGGTTTGTTGCACGGACGTGATACACGCACCCTTTTGGGCCCAGTAGCATGTTTTTTTTGATACCACAAGTCGTGCCAATTGGTAAACGTGATTCGGGCCTTTGAGACACGTGCACTGAATCTATCCGTCATACTGCTGTCAGAGCTAATGCATCCGCTATGTTATTTGGAGCTTTCGACAACCTACACTGCCTTCCCCCCATTTGCATGACATATCTCTAGTGACAGCAATACTGGCGGGCCTTACTGTCCCATTGACATTATTGTGTCCAAATCACGTCCTGCAATGAAAGGAACAAAAAATAGAGTGATGGGTCTGGTATTAGCCTTTATGAGCATTCTAGAAGACCATACATCCGAACGCTCACTCAGACAGGCAGCTGCTTGCAGCCAGTTCTTGTAATGTATCTAGCCGAGCACATGGATGGTGGCATGGGCCTGGGGGTGTTTGTTCGTCAACTGGATGCTTCCTCTAATCTCTCAAAAACTATTGGAATAAATTCGACTTCTTGACGCCCACATAGAAAATCAGAAGTTAAAGTTTACATCCACATCACTCTTCGGAACCGTCCTCCTCCGATCCTGGTGCAATTAATATAATGAGTCCATATTAACAAGGGAAAACGCTGGACTCGAGTTTTGCCCATACTGGATCTCATCACCTCGGGCGTGTCTGGGTTTCAAACCCCGGACCTCTGGCATGCAAAGCAAGCGGATTACCACTGTTCCACTGGTCGCGACTAAATTAGGCAAAACTGTTCACGCTTGGGCAATGTGATCCGTTTGTTCAACGCCTCGATCTCTGTTTTGGTTTTGTCGACCGATCGACCCGGCTGCCAGCAGCTGGGACATCGTTTCAATGTTAACCACACTCTTCCCAAGAAACTCTGGGTGGGGGGGGGTGGATAACATCCACTATCGTCTGGAGCACACCACCACCCATTAACTGGTTCGCCACTCCAAAGCCCTTGAGTTGAGTTGTCGATCGACATACACGTAACAGAGCATCTCTTGAATTGAAAAGCGGATCGACGAAGAGAACTCTGCTCTTCGACATTGTAGTGCACTTTTTACAAAGGTTATCTTGACATTAGGATCCACTCTTATCTACAGCTTCACTTTCATCTAATAAGGCAAAACAGTGATACTGCAATGTGTCGGAGGAGATTTAAAGGTGAGGTAATTAGGGGCCAGCTCGATGCGCGGTTCTTGTTAGTACAGAAGCACAATCCGGGAACTACCACAAACCATCGACAATGGAGACAGGACTCTAACAAGTATTCGTTTGGACAAATACACTCATTTGCAAATCAATTTGGTTTTCAAATGAGTGTATATGTCGAAATTAGTCCGATTTGGGTTCAAGTAGAACATAAGGTTGACGGAAACTGGGGGACTGCGCCTACCTGATGAGCCCCAAGAAGGGCGAAACCGGTCGTGGGCTGTCGAAGTTCTCAGCAACCTTGTGAGTAGTTTCCATTGTGAAAGTATTCGTTTGATTTGGTTCACTGAAGATCCATACAGTGCCATAATAAAATTCTCTAGGACGTCGATCTCACAGTTATACATATGTTAACCTGACGTCCGACTTCTAGACATCGATCTGTTATGGTGAAGGGACCAGTGTACCTTTAAACGGTTCCAAACACACGGATTCGTTTTCGATGGCCTGTATCTAGTAGACTTGGTCGAACCCAAGTTTCTCAATATGGGCCCTATCATAAGTAACGCAAACGGAATGACGGAGTCCCTGGATGCGACCTCTCTAAATTTTTGGTATGTTCAGGAGGGAGGCTTCCAGTCTGAATTCATTTAATCGGTAAATGAACCTTGAGTAATTCATTCCTTAATATTCACCTAAAATTGATGTCTGTTTTTAATCGGATAAATCGACCTAGTCTGGTTTTGGTATGGACCGTCATTGCCTAGGGCCTACTTTGACACCAGGAATATTCCTATAGCACTGCTTGGAACTGACTTAAATTGATAGTTTTGTGCTCACCTTGGGTTTGGAGGCCCACTATACGTCAGGAAGAAGCATGTCTGAGCTAGAGATGCCTGCTTTTCAGTTTGGTACAGAGTACAGGCGCTGAAAGTCGTTACCTAGAACGATCAAGCACTTGTTGTTTTTATCCCGTATCAAAATTGGAATCGGACACAATGCACCAGAAGTGCCGCCTACAAGCTAGGTAACCCAGTCAGCTAGTTTTTCCATGCTTGTTTGTTTTCCCTCTAGCCACCTAGATTAGGAGGTGTACCTATGTACTATTAAATGTTCGTACAGGAAGATATTACGATACCCGTTTTTCTTTTCGTATGGACCAGTCCGTGCTATATCTGTATTAGATATTCCACACCTCTCTCAACGCCTACCTGACATATACTTTCTAGTCATCAAACCAACTCCCAAGTGGTTTGGTGCTTGTGGACCGGTCGACTTCACCCAGTAATCAAGCAGTGAAATCTAAAGACTTGACAGCATCGCTCGCTGTTGTCAAGCGTTCGTTCGGAAATCTGTGGTTAACTGAGTGTGCCCAGCAGGAGTATCATTTCGCTACAAATGAGATTCCCAGAAGACCAAACCTCCAACTTGATCCAGTGGATGAGGATGACTGGCACCAACTGCTCACTGTGGACCAGCTCCCTATTTCTCTTCCCGATCGTTCTGCGTCCCCGTTCAAGCTAGGATCCTTTGAGGACAACTTAACTTGCGAAGACAGGTGAGGATCACTGTCATGTCAGACCCTTTCTGTTCTTTTTCTCATGCACGAACTTGTGGAACTCCTATGCACTGTTTCCTGTTGTAACAATCAACACTTACCAGGAAAGTAAATGTGTTGTGGACGCATCGAAGTGAAAAATGTTAGGTGAGTGACGGATAGGGCTGCTACGTCCATTGTGTTCTATTGGCTTGCCCACCGGCTACCTTGTCAGGCGCAGGGGTTTCAAGCCACATATCAATACACACGGGTCAGTGTTGTCTAAAAGCCCGTGACATTTACTTGAGATTTGGAAACAGCTGTAGTCCATTTCGAAATCTGTTCCAGGTACAGTAATAGTAGTGGCGTCGCACACAGAATATCTATTAACTGAAAGACAGATATTCGCTTCTGGACTGAGCACACCGGTCATGATGCGCGCACACGGCAGTGCTGAACAACGCCACTTCTGAACAATGTACAAATCCGTGTTATCGTATCCGGAGAACTGGGACGGATGTGGTCTTTCTGGTTATCCTTTTGTCAGCAGTAGAGAATCAGTGATGATAGTGGATAGACGTCTGTTGGCTCTTTCCAGTGATACTATTGTGTGACATATTTATATAATTTCCGTTTGTTCCCTATGTAAATTCCCTTCGTCCTGGTGCTTACTTCCCCTTGTTCCTTTCGAGAAGTCGGGGGAAGAGTGGCTTAACACACCCGTGGGTTGAGTTATCAGCACGGGTGTCAACTTATCAATAACGTTGCCCCCAAACGGCTACTAATTTAGCTAGGTGATGCTACCGGTGGTCAAGTTATACCGATAATTACGCCATGGTTTGAGTTGTGCTGTCGTGAGCTCGAAACTATATCCAATCAAATTTTACCGAACATTTGACTTCTAAAATTCCACTGTGCCAGACTGAGCCGGGTGAGTTTTTACCAATGCTTTCGCTACAGCTTCGGGATCCCATACTGCAGATTGGGCTTTGGAGTCATCATCATCGGAGACAGCAACATCAGTGGTGACACCGATGCTTCACTGCTGTACAACCGTAATGTTTATCTAATTGTTTAAAGCTTTAGAATAAAAAGAAGAGTGGGTGAGGGATGTGATCTGGTTCTGACTTGTCGTAAGAATTCTGAGGTACCTACGCCTCCAAGCGCGGAGTCAGACAATCTGGAAAGAAACTGACAGCCCGAACGCCACTGACATCGACCAGCTGCTATTTCTTGCAATGTCTCCAGCCAAGCGCGGGCTGGGTCACGGGGTCCACATCCTGGAAAGCGTACAACACCAACAGCACCCAAACTTTTGGTAATCTCTCTCACTCCCTTCTGCCAAGTGATACGTTGTCCACCTCGCAGTTTGCGCCATTCTGAAGGAGGTACGGGGAACAACACTCTTCTCGGTGGACGGTGTATCGGCATGCGTACACATGACCGAGCCACCCTAGTTGGTGGTGCCTAATGTTTTCCTCGACTGAAGTATCTGCTGTACAACCAGATATTCGTTTTCTAATTACCTCGTTACAAATTCGTTGACGCCATGCGACACCAGCAACGTTTCTGAGATATTGTTGGTGAAAAACCTGTAGATGCCTCACATCATCTGTGCTCAGAGGCTTTGGAGTAAACTGAGTTTTTTAATGTCATTCATTTCATCCATATTCCTCTGCGCATGTGTACCGATCGCCTAGAATTATATCTAGAATTATGGCCCTGAACTCAGAGATCCGTAAGTGTTGAGTGGTGGTGACTTTTTTGTTCCAGTGCACCACGCGCCAAACGAGCCCGGTTATGCTGGCGAGGGCTACCTGGTGACTTATTTGATGGCTCGTCCGAAGATCCTCAGATTCCATCATCCTTCGAGCAATATCAAAACGCGGTCCTGTCGTTTGACCCTGGTGAGTGACCTGTCTGTTGTAAACTATAATTGACTTCTCAACCTTATTATCTTGACATTAGTTTCCGATCATTTACCTCTAGCTCCTGTCACTCCAGAGGCTTTCTTCGAAGCTTCTGAGGCAGAGCCACTTGAAGACGATCGGCATGGGGCCTTAGCAATGATGGACCTATCGTTGTGCTCGACTGCGGTGCCAACAAGCACCAGTAGCTTGTTGGGTCGAACTCTTGGACTTCTACCTCACGTGAGTCCAGTGGTGATCTCTAATCAACTTTTGTCTTCTCTACTTAGTGATCTTGAGTGTTCTCACAAGGTGGAAATTTCTAGTCCTTCTGAGGTCGCTGGTGTGACCATTGTTACCATATTTCCCGACTACCGTATACTCAGAAAACTAAAGACACAGGTAGACAGGTTCGGGATCGTCTCACTCGACGTAAAATTGCTGTCGAAGTCCAGAGTACTTCACCGACTGGAATGTCTTGAGTGGTGCTTGCCTGTAATGTCGTGGAATCTTTCGGATTCTCTGCACGGAGTTGATATATATATGGGGTGTGTTGAGTAAGCTCTTCAAATGGATATGGAAACTGGAAATTGCTATTAACCTATTCCAGTACCCTTGTTCAGCTTGTAGGCTGCATCAAACGTTCACATGGAGCCCAGGTTAGAGGGTATGCACTTTCTCTTGGAAATGTCCTCGAATTCGTAAGTACGGAAAAGTAAACTTTTGGGACAGGAATGAAGCTTTCTCGGTTTAGCTCTGAATCTTGTCATGCTGCACGAACTTGTTAAATTTCCGCCAGGTGATGAAAAACCCAAACGCCATATCGGTGAACATTCGAGTGTCAAACTGCGCTCTTTTGTGAATAAAAAGACCGTAGTCACCTTGATTGCATCGCAACATCTCAGGTTTGTTAGTCCGAACCGGTTGCGTAGAAGCTATGTACCAAGAGGACACCACAGCATAATATTTTCGTAACCCGTTGCAGCAGAAACGCAATGCACGAAAGGTGGGTTTTAGGCCCATTAAGTAACAAATCGCTATCATCTTTCTGTTGCGTTAGGCACTGAACTAACTTGTACCCCTGTGTTTAACCGGGTGCGTTTTCGACTATTATCGGTTTAGCCGTTACCTCATTTTTATAGGCTTTTTTATGAAGTCTCACTTTTAATCCTCCTGAAACGGTCTTCAGACCCAGTTCCATGAGCTCACTCCGTGTTATTGATGTTCCCCACCAGAGTTTCCTTTGATCTATTTGACCACAGAGTAATTAGTTTTGATTTTTCCTTCTCCTCCAGAAGGGCGTCAGTCTTGCGAGCAGTACCGGCTCTGGTCATTTGGGCCCCGCCGAACTGGCCCTTATGCTTCCCACGCCGCCCTCACATGACGCTCCGCAACCAAGTCCCGTTGACGGCGTTGCAGTCGCTGGGGCGAATGTTCGATCCTCTGCCAGCAATACTGCAGACTCCCCAGTATCCCTTCCTAACACTACTGTTCTTTCGGAGCCTATCGTGACCCCTCACGATCCAACCTGCAATTCTGCAGTTTGTTCACAGCGGCCACAACCACAACATTTGCTTAGCTTAGCTAAGCAATGCTGTATCCAGACGCACCATTTCGGGAATCTCGATCCTAATCAAGTAAGTTCGCCAATAAGTTTGTTTTGATTTAACTGCTTCACGCACATTCCTTTCGAAAAGTTATTTATTCTCGGTATTGCGCTTGCTTGGTTGAATGCAAGGTGACTGACCATTTGCAGATCTTGTGTGTATAATGATTGGTGTTGATAGGTTAATTTGTAGAAACATTTGTTGCGCATGCAGAAGTGTTTTTTGCCAACAATGTGCATTTTTCTCATGATACCCCTCACGTGACCAATTGGTTGTGGTAGTGATACTGCCTAACGCACCTTTTTACTGTTACCATTCTAGGACTGGTCGTTCACGCGTTCGTACACAGCTTACTTTGGTATAGCAAGCAGCTACCAAATTTCTCGGCACGACGCTAACGCGAATTGGAAGCGCCTTCCTATCTTGCCTTATGCCTTCGACCATCGGGTGCAAAACACGAAAGCATCTTTCCTATCTACTTTTGTTGATAGTACTACTGGTGGTTGTTTTCTTCGCACAGCCACAAGCCCAGCCCAACTGTCACACCCCAAATCCGGGTCGGTTTCTCCAACATTTTCCATCACTAATACGTCGCGGGAAGCCCCTTTTGATTACAAGCCACCGTCACCACATTCTCTGTCTGCTGCAGCCGCCAACGGTGCCGTAGCTCACCTAGCGGACTCGTCTGTCACTTCCGCTTATGTCACTGAGGAACTTGCTGAAAGGTTAATTGGGCTGTTAAAGGCCAGTGGAATTTTGGTCAATCTCGCACTCTCTGATTCCATGCTGAATTTGTTCAAGGATCACAACTTTGATTCGTGTAATATCTGCGAGTGCACCTCCTCAGTACTTGGAAATGAAATCGACGTATACCTGTCTAATTCAGCACCTCAGCTTAATCCATCGAATGGTAGACCACAGAGGACGTCTCTTGGGAGTAATGGTGGTGGCTTCGGAACGCACGACCTGGTCGGTGCTTCAGGATTCGGATGCGCCAAAGACTGTAAATGTGGCTTTAGTGCAGTAATGAACCAGAAATACGTGGTGAATGGAAACCTTTTCTACGAAGATGAAATCGAGGTAACCAGTTTACGATTTCTTTCCGCATCCACCGACGATGGGCGTTCGGCGTCATACTCAGTCGTTCCTAACTATAAACGGCCTCCTGGATGGTGGCAATCGTCAGCTACTTATGAGCATCTCCTTTTACTACAGCGAATCGTGGGAAGTGTGTACGATGAGTTTTCCGTACGTAATTTGATGGAATTTATCCGGAAGGTCAAACTACCTTGTTCAGTTGGTGCGAATAAAGAAAATCTGTTGGAGTATGATGGTAAATTTTCAAACCTACCACAGTTCTTGACAGTTTTTCGTGATTCTATTGCTTAATGGTGTTCTATTTGCCATGTACGTGTGTTCACCTTATTTGACGTTTTGCTCTCCTTTACGGAGCTCCAGTAATCGAGCCAGTGTTTATTTCAGTCGAGGTTTTGTCGTGTAAGGGGAGTCTACATATACCGGAAAGCTCAGAAACTGTTTCATCTATGTTAGGAACCATCAACAGTGAGCGTCTTACGAATCGCTAGGAAGCACTTACACTGGATATAGTGCCATTTTTCCTTCACTCACAGTTCACGTCGTGCGGTCACGTGCTGACTGGCTCTTCGAATGGCAACATTTCAGGTGGAAGTCTGTCGCAAATTGTAAGGATTATCTCTGGGTCTGCAGGTGTCTGGGCGGGTGACGAACACATACTATTAGTGCGGTTGGTCGCTTTAGCAAACCGGGTAAAACTAGGAAATAATAACGATGACTAATTCA
Source organism: Opisthorchis felineus (assembly GCA_004794785.1). Classification (NCBI taxonomy): domain Eukaryota; kingdom Metazoa; phylum Platyhelminthes; class Trematoda; order Opisthorchiida; family Opisthorchiidae; genus Opisthorchis; species Opisthorchis felineus. Next base: position 825,217 of record SJOL01006765.1, read on the forward strand.
TCGTCGAGTTGGGTTATGGGATTCCGTTTACCCGTCTGCGGTCGAGCATGACCTAATGAAAGTAGCTCTTGAGAATCCGGTGACTCGCAGCTGATGGTCCGCGTCTTTTACCTGAAGAGGACATTACAGTGTGTACGTCGGGTACGCCAGCAGTGAGGTATGTCTCACGAAGATTTGGATCTTACTGACTGGGTGAAGTTACATTTGATACATCTGTGGCAATCAACGTGCATTAACAGACAACAAAAAATAAGTTAGTAAGCTCGACACCTCAGCGCAACATGTTTTCGAGTGTTTGTAAAGCCTAAGGTGAGTTATCTGATGTTTTGAGTGATCTTCATTCTTATGTTCGGTAGAGAAAGCAATGCACGCAAGATGACGATGACTATTGAAGTTGCACAAGTATAATGAATGTCCACACTGCCACTGTAGCTCTCCCGCAAACACCGTTCTTGTATCGTTGGTTAAACTATCAATCCAGAGTCCCGGCATCCACTTCTGTTGCGGGCTTATCTCACTACCATATAATGTGAGCGTCGTCGAGCACTGCCAGTAAGACCTTTCACGCAAAATAAATGTTCATTTCAAGGACCATAAAAGTTTGATTTTCTTTAATGAAGATCGCGGTGAAAGAACCCTTGCTGTGCTTGTTTCTTCGACGATCCAGACCTTCGCTATCTTCATTCTTCGGAATTGGACTGTCAACCTTCTGATTTTTGTCTTGAGTAGTTGCGCGCTGGGTTGTGTTTAGAGCGTATTGATCGGGTGGATCGCCGTTATCCTGATACTTCAAGTCGAAAGTTAAGTGTTTTAGAACCGGATGAAACTTATTGTTAACTAGTAGGTAATGCAATATACTTGATGGGCGTGAAACACCAGTGAATCGCCTGCTATTCAGTTGTCGGCGAAACTGTAGGCGAACCGACGCACTCCGGGCGCATGGTAGACTGCGACTTCGAGGACGAGCTAAGGATTAATGAAACGGTATAGCAGCTAAAGCACAGAAACAGTAGCGGTACCTACTGGACAGGCTAGCACTAGGTCACAAATGTGGGTCTACAAGCATCCATAACAACTCCAAAATTTGAATCAATCAGTTGTATATAATTAGTGTTGGTTCAACAAACACGCTCCGATATCTTGAATACCGTTCCTGCTAAAACATAAGGCGGCCCTTGTGCCACACGTTCAGTTGAATATTATTACAAATGAGAGATTCAGTTAATATTCAGTTAAGTCTCCCGTTAACACCAACTTAGTTTGCAAATGAGTGTATACCTCGATTTATATACAGTTTTGTGTTCAAGTAGTGAATAAATCTGATGGAAACTTGGGTAGCATGTCTACCTGCTGAGCCATAGTAAAGATGAAACCGGTAGGGGGCTTTCAGAGAGTTTTTCGCGACCCTGTGTAACTGGTGTTCGATTTTTTAATTTCCACTCAGGCCTTATTCAGCTTTGCAGCTATCCATTTCTGATACTTTTAGCGTCAGTCTGTCTGGTTAGATTCGGGTGTGCGCAGTGCAATCATTACCGTTGAATAACGTGCTGATGTCTCGTCAATGGATCTGTACACCTTGCCGTGATTACGCTTTACGTACTGAACCTCAGAAATACTATATTACCACGTTTTATTAGTGTTCGTTACTTAATGTTGGATAGCGGCTATTATTCGTGGGATTCTTGGACCTAGATTGCTCTCTCTGGGAACCATGCAGTTGCTGATAAGCCTGCCCTGCTGCTTTGCCTCGTCAGCAATTTTTCTCAAGTCTGCTTTCTGTCCATACACTTTACGCTTCATTTAGCTGTCTGTGCTCTGGTGTCAGCCGCCTTTCGTGAATCCAGTAAAACTGTGGAGAATCAGTTACCCGTCACTCACTCTGCCTTGGAATCTGGAATTTCAGTTCATCCGTCTTACATATTCAAAGCTCAGTCGAAGATCCCAGAAAATCACAATGATCAGATCCGTCTACTCGCAGTAAGTGCAGTCATTTTGGAAACTCTGCCAACGGACATTACAGAGAATGCCTGTCGAGCTAGTTTCCAATCTTTCCAATCCATAGGCTGACCAAACAGGAACATCTTCCTTCGTGTGACTTTTCACTGGTTGGTTGGTTTGCACGACTTTCTGACAAGGTGATGACAATTCTTGTGATTTTATTCTCGGCATTCGCTTTCCAGCGCTCTCTTTTGATTGATTAGTGACACGTGACAACTCGTGGTGCTGCATGATACACAACTTGACAAACGAGGACAGAGTACTTGTTGCAACCGTTGGTCGACTTCGTCGTCCCACATTTACACCAGTAGTACTGCCTTTCCTTTGGTCGTATGTCAAACTGGTTGTCCTGAATTTGTTTCTCGTCCTTGTCATGCGGTTCTATGGCACAAGCATTTAGTTACCTTATTCTTTTTTGTTCCTCGTAACTAAGGCCACTTCTGATTCATGGTCGGGGGTCAAGCCATCTTATTTCGACTCGGCACCTGGTGTTTGTATAATGCTATATGTTGTCAGTTCGTTTCGACCGCACCATCCTTGTAAACCCGTTTTTCGGAACTTTCATTTAGACCCATATCAATATGTTGACGTGCGCGGCAGGCGCACGTGTCTGATCGATCGGCATGTTTGTGACGATTTTGCGGTAATCATTATATGTGGTTAGTTTACGATCGATCGTTCAGTATAACAAATTTGCAGCTCACTGCCTCAGATGTTGTGCCACTCGCAGATACCAGAAACATGTACTTTGTTTATACTAGGTTTTTCTCTCGTTCACGTGTGGATTCACTTTGTTGACCTTGTAGGTACTTTTCCTGTTGTGTTAGTAGATATTATAACCTTTCAGTAGACATTGCTTGTGAGCATATTGCTTACCAATCAGCTTCCGTCAGGTTTTGTCAACCACATGGTTTTCGCTTCAGGGTGAGGCCGTGGTTCGCTCATCCTAGTAGCTGTTGAAATACGCGATCTGATGACCAAATAATTCAGACGTGCATCCATTACACCCCACAGTCCTATGAACAATGACACAGTTGCTGTTAATGTCAGGATTAAGTGTCGAAAATAAAAACACTGATCGCCTCAAGATAGTTCATCATTTCATGAGAACATCGGTTTAGCGGACTAGATCAGTTTCTAACGCTTGCTCATTAGACACATTGACTCCGTCACTGTTCAGGCGAGAGGATGAACCGGTTCTTTTCCATCTTTGGGATGGGTTAGCACTTTGTTTTTGCACGGTAATGTGCCTTGCTAGGAGCCACAAAAACAATCTTTACTCGGTAATCTATCGTCATCGGCCCAAACTGATATTAAAGAAAACCGCAGGAGGACGAACGAGAAAGGGTGGGAATGTCTGGGATGTTGTAAGACCTTGTTATTTGCACCGAACGAGTATCCCATGGATGAATCCCAGTTTACTAAAATTATTTTAATTCAGGTCTATCCGTGGTCTTCAACTGATGGGACATTTCCGTATTAGGACGAATTCAGAGATTTCAGTGGAAGAACAGATACCATAGGTTTACATAGTGAAGCTTCCGTTGTAGGGATCGTGCGCCTGAAGCACGAAACATTTAGTTTGCCCATTTGGAATGAGTGTAAGTGATATTTTCTTGCAAGGCTCGGTAAGAGGACTTTTGATTGACTAATACTCTGAAGTTTTGCCCAGAGATTTGCTGAATAATACTGAACCAACATGTGGAGCAAATCACCATCTAAACTACCTTTCAGTGAATCACTTGGGACCTTGGCTTCTTTGTTTTCTCCATACGTGCATCGATTGGGTATTGCGTCTTGTCGAAGCACCTGTCATATATCTTTCCATTCAGTTAATATTTCATCGTACCACGCAATCCACTTCGTGCTTGATCCTGATGTAGTTAGATGCATCCGATGATCGACCGGTCACATTGTGCCTTGCTTAGCAAAACGGGGAGAGAGGAGATCCAGAACTAACCCATCGCCCTTCAGCTGTAACACTTTTCCGGTGCCTAGCTTGCCATGCCACCCGAAGGATGCACGAGGGCTGAAATACTGCGGGGTTGCCCTTGCCTAGACAGGAGCAGTCGAGATGCAGAGGTTAGGATCGAACCACAGACCTTCCGGTCAGTAAATTCGCGCTTTAACCGATGAGCCATCTCTCTAGCCCGCCATAAACCTCCAGCACTTTCAGACAATCTGGATAGAAACATGGTATGAAAGCCACTGACATGCGTTGGCTACCATATCTTTCGGTGTCTCCGGTCAAACGGTGAGGGTCACGCGGGTTCCATCTTATATGCCGAGCTGCATCTATCCTTCCCTTCAGTTCACCTCTAGGCTTCCATCACTCCGAACTGGGCACGGAAAGCTACGCTGGTCGCAGACGGCACACGCAGCACATGACCAAGCTTGCTTTGCTGAAGCATTCAACGAATGGAGTGCCTTCCGTGTAAACGAAGACCCATTTCCTCCCCCCTTCTCCATTGCAAATTTGCTGATACCAACCGATACCAGCCACCGGTGATGGTTACGTCTCGCAGACGTGCAGTAACACGTCCCGCACTGGGGTCTGATACATGGCCCTTTGGGACGCATGTGCCTTTTTGGGGCAATAAGTGGAGCTAATTGGCAAATGTGATTTTGGCCTTTGAGATCCGTACCTTGAATTCTGTCGTACCGCTGACAGTAAATGTAACCGCCGGGATACGTATATTGTTCCACAACTTCCAAATCTCCTCCAATTCTCAAAGACATGTTCAAAGGCTGTACGTCCCGCTGCACGACTTCGCACATTATCGGTGCGAGGTGCATAGCGGGAAAATATGCTTCCTTGGTCAGTTCTTCTACTAACGCTTGCGCCTCTTTCTCTTCAAAAATGTCATTAATATCGTCTGCATATTCTAAGTCAACATGGGTTTCTCTCAGAGAGAGAGAGAGAGAGAGAGAGAGAGAGAGAGAGAGAGAGAGATGAACACTGAAGTTATGGAGCCCCTCCAGAGTCCGCCTAATTAGCTCATCAGTGACGAAATTGGGCTAACGTGGTGGGAGTGCTTATCCTCGTAGGACACCACTACCTTGAGAGACTATTTCCAGAGCTTACCATAAGTACGTGAATACAAAGGGCGTTTGAGGTTCGCAAATTTGTATCACTTGAACTGTTGCACAAGCGTGTTGAGAACGAATCGGTCGATAGAATCGAATTCAGCCCATCCGTCCCCAAACGTATCGTGGATGCGTTGGTGACTCATCTTTTTTGGCAGCCGTTTACTTGCATCTGAACAATCTCAGAATCGGGAAAGTAGAGTTCATTGTTACAGCACAAACGCTTGACAGATTTATCTCGAGTGTACTCCCCACTGGCACTTAAATGCCAATGTGTAAAGGAGACTTTCCTTGATAAATGCAAAGCGAAGTAAATGAGCCTATGGCTGTGTGCGAAGATTTTCGTCTGACGACTTGATGAATGGCTCTTTTGTGCCTGTGCGATTGCCTTATCCAGATTGGTACGTGTGCCTTTTACGAATGGTCATTGAATCGTTTGCAGCATTATCTATTTGAAAACCAGCTACATCTGTCATGCCCGTATGGTACGGGAATTCCAACTGACTTAAACTAAATCCTACGTTGTTTATATCGCTCATAGCTGTTTTCAGTCACGTCAACAGTTTGATAAGCGCTAATTATCCCAATCAGTTGTATGAGTGGTGAATTTTACAAAACCCTTATTAGATCGATACCTTTATTATCAGTTTCCAGTAGTTTGCTAACTATTTTTGTCCTCAGTATAGCTAGGCGTGTTGCTGCATTACCTTATGGTTTTCGATCTTGCTGAATCCACAGACTATGCGACCCTGGCTCCAGGAGGCCATCTCCTCGACTCGTTTGCTGGAGTCTAATTACACTGTTGACGGTCCCCTCACCTGGAAAGCCTTCCATCAGCTGGCGGGTCGTGGATCCGATGAGACGTGCAAACCACAACCCATCCCTCAATTACGTGTGGGTGGTTCGGAAAAAGATCACTTATTGATTTCACCTTTTTCTCTCCGTGACTGGGTAAGTTTCCGATGTCGCAGCCTTTCCACTTGCTTTTCTGTAACGGCCGTCCTGACACATTCGTTAATTTTCACTTCAATTTTTTTCCCCAAGCAATTTCGCCCCCCCCCCCCAGTTCCGGTTTACGTGGATCAGCCTAACCTGCATTTTATATGGATTCCTTAATTGATAAAGTTGTGTGTAGCCACTGTTCCAACTTTTTTCAGCCTCTAGACCGTATTGGTTTGTCATAGATTTTCGTAATACCTTTGCACTAGGTAGTCCTTTGACCTGATAAGGTCACATCAGTGATTTGGGATGATAAGCCCCGTTATTTTATTTGTCTCGGGTTGCGTTAATATATCGGAACACTGTCGCAATTGTGGATGTGATCGTTGCGACACATTTAGTCCTAAACTGAGTTTTACATGGTTCACGTTCGTTGCAAAGTGTCTTCAATCAAACACTTCAATCCACTATTACCACTGAGTCGGTATTCAGTGTATGTTACACGAATAGTCGGTCATCCGTTAATTCCATGCAGTGTGGTAAACCCAAGGACTTGCGCACAATAGAACGGTTCAGCAGAAATTGGGTCAACTTATTCCACAACCGTATGCACAACGGCACCGGTTTGATGCCAATGTACTCCGGTCTCGTTAACAAGACAGGCCCTCAAGTTTAACTGTTAGGGATTGCGGCGCGGGTTTCACATGGGCATATTGGTGCAAAGGGGAGGCTGAAGTTTTCGAGTTCTGGGTCCTAATGGCTCAAAATGTAAAAGATAATAAAAAGATAATCGTTCAGCTGTAACACCCTTTTGGTGCCAAACTGCCATGCCACCAGAAGGAAGCACGAGGGCTGGGATACTGCCAGGTTGCCCAAACCTAGACAGGGGAAGTCGAGAGGCAGAGGTCGGGTTCGAACCACGGGCCTTCCGGTCAGTAAATTCGCGCTCTAACCACTTGAACCATCTCGCCCCGTTGGTATAAAGTATTGTTGAAAGTACTTTGGCTTTCCTCACAATTGTTAGCGTGCTGATGTTGAATATAATGTCGTTTCTGAAGTTTTGCGAACACTGACTTTCGCTTCTGCGGTTCGACAACATTTGGCATTGCGGACATGAATACTGCGTTTGTCAACGCTTCGTTGATCACATTGAAAGCTGTGATTTCGACTACCGGAAAATTCGATGATAGCGCGGTAAATGTTCACTCATATTTCGGATTGCAGTTATTGTCCATGCCACTAGATTGCTGGCGTTATGCACTTCGGTGGGTTCTCTGCTGTTTATAGTTACGGTGAGGAAAATCAAGACTTTCTAGAGCTTACGTTCGTTTCGGTGTGGCAATTTCCCACTTGGTGGTCGCGTTCCTTCATAATTCAATTTATCAGCTATAAACCGTCTACCATAGACACATTAGTTCCAGCTGCTACAGTTTCGATCACCGGAAGACGGGTATGTCGTACGTACAACCAGCTTTGGAGGCGAAGGCATGTTCAGTTTGTTCGGAGATTTGGTAGCTACGCATTGAAGGCGATAGCTCTGATGCACGAGCGCCACTGACTGCACGATTGGTCCGTTTCTGCCATTGTCATTTACCACTGGTGATTTAAGTCCCGGGGTCCCCATCCAGAGAGGCGGTGGTTTTCGACCCGACCAAGTTTACTAGTTAGTGTTTTCGGGCTTCGTTGCCAGGTTATACACTGTCAACCTCTCGGTCGCTTCCACTCAGCACAGGGCTGGGCGAAAACAGCTCTGCGAGGCAGGCGGTCTTCTGGCATGCGGAGTACATGTCCTAACCAGCGTAACCTATGAAGCGTGAGTAATTCATCTATCGCTGGAGAGTACCTTCTTCCCAGGACCATCTGGCGTACCTCAGCATTGCTGATCCGATTTTCCCACCAGACCTGACCAATGCTTTGGAGACACCGATGGTCAAACACTGACATCTTCCGTATGTCCTCTGCGCGTAGGGGCCACGTCTCTGATCCATAAAGCAGTATGGATCGCACAACCGCAGTATAAACTTCCCCTTGACAGACAAACTGACGTCACGTCGGCGCCATAGGTGTCGGAGGTTGGCAAAATCTGCCCTGGCCTTTCCGATTCGAGAAATAACCTCATCTCCAGCCAGTCCGCCGGAACTTATACAGCTGCCCGGGTAAACAATTTTATCTACCACGTCGATTGGCTCACCTGCAAGCATGAGGTGTGGGTTTGATCCAACCCAGTCTTGTAGCAGCGCTTTACACTTTTCAGGTGCGAAGCGATGGCAAACCGTGCGGCAGAGTCACTTAGGTTATTTAAAATAGTTTGCATTTTTGAAGGAGCTGAACCAAAGGGAGCAATATCGTCCGCATACTCAATGTCTGTGAGTGAACGTCCCTGGAGCATTTCGACTCCCGAGGTTTCAGAGGCAGGCAGAGAAACTTCAAGCAGCATATCAATAACGAAGTTGAAGGGGAAAGGGGAAAGAGGGCAGGCTTGTCTTACTCCACGGAATGTGGTGAACTTAGGCGAGGGCTTCCCCTATACTTGTACGCGCCCACGGGTGTTCGCATGCAGTGCCTTCATAAGGGATAGAAATTTGGAAGGGACACCTTTGATCGCCAGACACTGCCAAAGTTGCTGACGATCGACAGAATCAAAAGCAGCTTTAAAATCCAGAAAAACGACCAACGTGGGCCGTCTGAAGGAGTGGCGCTGTTCAAGAATGTGTCTTAAGGTAAAGATATCGTCGATGCATCCTCGACGAGGAAAAAAACCCAGGTTGATTCTCACGAGCATCTCTCCTCCAATAATCAATCAACCTGCGCGAAATAATACCAGCGGGCACCTTAGGTGGAACGGATACCAGACTGATACCACGGTGGTTTTCGCATGATGTTCTTGCGCCCTTTTTGATTCTGGAGTAACCGTCGTCGAGCTCCATTCAACTGGTATTCTGTTTTTGTTCCAAATCTCCTACGGTATAGTTGTCAGACTGTTCACCAGGACGTCGCCACCTTTGAAGAGCGCGGGGTGTAGACCATCCGGGCCAGGTTCATTGTCGCGTCTCAGGTTTGGTATCTCCCGCTGGGTTTCGGTTGCTGATGACGGGTTGGTGTCAATGGTTAGAGCGCGAATTTACACACTGGAGGGTCCGTGGTTCGAACCCGACCTCTGCCTCTCGACTTCCCCTGTCTAGGCTTGGGCAACCTGGCAGTATCCCAGCCCTCGTGCTTCCATCGGGTGGCATGGCAGCTAGGCACCGAAAGGGTGTTACAGCTGAACGATTTATTTTATTTATTTCCGAGTAGCTGCGAATTATTCGTGTTCGGTTAATAGTGTGCCGGCTTCTGTGCCTCGGAATCTGAATTATTTCTGGCTGTGGTCTTGGAGAAAATATCTTAATGTGTTCGTTTAGGTAAATTGTTGCGTCTTCCTCTTAATTGCTTGAATAGGCATCAGGACGCACCTGGAGTCAGTCTCAGCCGTTAGTCATTTACACGGTAACATAAAATGGTAACCCAGTTTGCTGGTTGCCTCCAAGTTCGTTGGTTAACTTTTGTGATTCAGTACGTTCTCCAGGTGCGCTCATTGTATTTTACTAACTATCTGTGTACTGTAATATCGCGATAAGTTTTTCTCGTATTTTCTCCCCTATTGGTAAAAATAATAAAATACAAAATTTACACCCACTTTATTAGTTAAGCAAAGAGGCCACAAGCCGTCGATATGGGGGGCATCGAAATAAATCCGATCGAAACTTTTGTCAGGGGACTAGTGCTTCCCCCATTAAATACACAAAAACCACATGACGATACGGAACTCATCAAAGTTTGGATTATAGCGGTGGTTTAACCGTATGCCTGTCACGCTTTTCCTACATTTCGAATGTGTCAGTTGCGTTACGTTTCCCGGAATGTTCTCTAACAGGCAGTCACTATTGCGATCAACTAAAAACCGCATGACTTCGGTTTGGTGGGCATGATAACCCTTGTCTGCACTGGTCCGTCAAAGCACGCTGTTATAATTAAAGCAATATTACTTGAACAACGCCTGTTCATTTTTCGCGCGGGTTATACTACCTTTCAATAACGTTCTGTCTAGACCCCATTTGGAGTGTGCCTAATAGAGTGGACTAAAACTGAGAGCAGCGCTGCGGCTCTGCATACAACTCCCTGCTGGGTTTCAGTAGCCTTGCTTCGCATTCATGCTCGAACGCCTACTCAGTTTCCTACTCGTACCCCCACTATGACGGTGGACTTGTCGCGATACCTCGACCAAATGAACTTAACCTGTGAAACTCAATTCAGCATCAAGTTTCGTTTTTTGACACAAAAAGTCTCAACATCATAGTTAGACGATATGTATATGTCATTTTTTAGGACCGACTCTCACTTTCGCCTCTTTCACAACCGAAAAATATCGCTTATGCGGTCATCCTTCCAACTGAGCATTTTGGACAAAGGCCTGACCGTAACCTATACCTGAGTCCTCCAATGCCAGTTTTGGGTCACAGCGATATGGGACGCATTCTGAATTCAACAAGGAAGCGTATGAATGAGACCAGTGCTGTTCAGCGCTCAAACGAAAATTGGCTCATTGAACACTCTTTATCTCAATTTCTCACTGAACTGTCCCGTATATACGAAAACTGTCGCTTGGGAAATCACTTACCTTATCACCAACCTGAACTCAACCGTCCGGAAACGGCATTCATTCAGGTTGATCCAGTTCCAAGTACGTGCTTTTTATACCACTTCCATTTAATTTGTCCTTTAACTCATTACCCATCCGACTTATCTCACTGACAGGCGATTTCGTAGGATGCCATCATAACACCCCGAAGAGCTCATTCTATCCGGGACTATGTAGACCTGACAGCAGTACACTCTGGCTGTTGATAGTCTAGTAGGTGGTGCAGTTTCTCCCGATTATTGGGTATCAGCGTTCGCCTTAGGTCGGCGACAATTCAACCCCGGCTGGCTAGTGACAGTTTTAGCGACATTTAACAAAATGAGAACGGTGACTCGACACACGGCCAGTTTCGCTCGCACTGGTACTCATCTTAGCTGTCAGTGATGAAGATCTTCACGATTTAGGTTCATTTCCCTTATCTTCCAGTTGGAATAAACACGTGGCCTTACTGTACTTGGAAACCACCGGGAGGGATTGCCCAAACATTGTCATCAGTGTGTAGAACTAGTTCGGCTGCTTCCATTGATGGTCGATCTGCTGGTTGCCCATTCCTCCACTGGTGGTGAAACGTTTACGAGTTTAACAAGTAGGTCGCCAGCCATAGTAGTATCTTTTTGAAGGGCCGTTCACTGTAAAAGTAATCAAGTAGCCAACCAAAACGGACCACTTGGGGTCTTTTTTTTCAGGGAAGGACACCTTACCGGTTCACTTTGAAAATGATCTTGCACATACTGTGGTTTCATCTTCCCAGCAGTCCGATAGAAGCGAAGTTTGTTAACCTAGCTAACCTCAGAATCTCGATTTCCAAGTCAAATCTTCCAATGGTAATCTACGGCAGTTCACTGATTAAAGGCTATTCCGGGGAGCGACTATTCACCCTAGGGAGTCTTTTGGTCGTAGACCAATCTGCCAGTTCGCAGCAAACTGCACATAAGTCATTTTCATAAATACCTCTGTTATTTATGTCCGAACTAGTTTACCATATTCTTTACATACGACGCCTGTCTGACCTCCATTCGCTCCGAAGCAATAGGTTTTTTAGGCATATTTAGTTTCCTTTGGCCATCCAAGGTCAACTCTATCAAAGGGTTATTAGCCGTGTCTAGCGGCTGAGCTAGTGGTTGGAGGACGTAAGATTGTGTGTAATGCAAAGGTGAGTTTCTAGGTGTGCTTCCAGCTGTGCGCTCCACGCTCCCATCGGCTTTCAAACAGATGTAACACCTTTCCTAGTTTCAGGTGAAGCTGCCCTACCGTCCAAAGGTAGGCTCTTCAGAGGAGAAAAGTTGTGCTTTCGCTGCATAGATGCCCCAGTTTCAATGAACTTTCACTTTATTCTCCTATGAAGTTTGGGTGAACACATTGCACTATAGTGTTTCAACGTAGGCGAGCATCCACCAACAGTTTGACACATGCGTAAAACATATAAATTAGATTTCTGATTCAGGTTATGACCCAAAATAATCACTGGCTGATTGGTGAAAATCCACCGCATCTTTTTGGGAGCATAAACATGACCTACTTGCATTACGGTGGTCACTGGGCTGCTTTTCATCACATTGTGATGAGAGTTCCGTACTAGTACGCTGGTTTTGCTCGTGCCGCGAATCCATTGCCTCTGTCAAATTCGGAGATTGGTTGCCTAGAAGAGTTGTACAAAGATAGATACAACTAGCATACCGTTATTATGTACAAGTACGCTTATTATCGTTATTGGAGGGAGAGGTAAATGGTGGGGGTGGTACAACTGTAGCCAGTCAATGGTGGCAATTCTCAAACTTTCCAGCTTATCGCCTTCTAAGTTTTTCTTGTCGTCAGAAACGGTAAAACCGGAAGAGTTATATCTTTAGGAATACCCCCTCTACAAATGATCATCCACCCGTGGATTATGCGCAACAGTGCTCCTAGTCCGACACGAATTGTGTGCCATCCCTCCGAAGAGAAAACCAATTCTAGTAGATGTCTGATATCCTCTTCTCTGTTATAAGGAAAAGCCTACGCAGTGGTGAGTAGAAATCAGTTTGTGAATGTCAAACCGCCAAGCGAGGATCCACTGGCATTTAAGCAGATGCATTTCAATGTTCGAATACCTAGATGAACAGGGCAGATATTACCTTGTCGACGTATCATGAACGTGACCAATTGCTGTCTACTGATTTCCACACCAGTCGTGCTATCACATGTATTCTGGACGAGCAAGTTTCGTAAGCAGATCTATCAGACCGACACTGACCACGGGGGACGTGGTTGCACATAATAAAATGCTCATTATCAAAGGATGTATTTTGACAACACCACAAATCTGACCCAAAATAGGCTTAGAACATCTCGGTTTGGTGGCACACACTTAGGAACTAAAGTTCACTGTTCCGTTACAATATGCGAAGACGCGTAAGGACAGTGCCCTGCATCATGATGTGACAACGACTATCTCGGTTGTGTGCACATGGCACATTCAACTTAAATGATGCTCTGCTAAACAGAACAAGTATGCAAGTCGACTACAATGACACTTCACCTGCAGCCTCCTACCGCCCCCAAGGGGACGACCCACCGTCAGTTGAGAAGCATTGATCTGCATTTGGGAGAAACTTTGCACAAAACTGGTGAACAGAGCTTATCCTGAACTTTTCAGAGTGTGTTGTGTGAAGTACGCCTGGCAGTGAGGTCGGTTTTTTAAAACGTCTTACTTAGTTCTTCTCAGCCACCTGTAGTATATCATTACTGCTTTCAAGTCCATCAGCATGCGCTTTTGTCCATACTGTGCATATTTCGGAAGAGTTAATCGGGCAGCCGTTTAATTTCAATCACCGAGCCATGTAGTCAACGACAGAAGCCAACCATGTGGCCTTAAGCAATAGGGTTATCCGTTCGTTTTCAGAAAAGCCGAAAGCAGAACAAAGGTACTGACCTCTGATCTCCACCAACTGTGTATGGGAATTGTGCTTCCTCTCTTCACGCGCTTCTGAATTGTTTTTGATTGTTTACAATGTACCTTCGCTTGCAGTATCTCTTGTATAATATGGTCTAACATAGTCCGATCTTTACTGTTTTTCGCTACAGCTAAGCAACTTATGAACGACCGCAGTGAAATGCCACCGGATCTTTTCCAGTCTCTCGTTCAACAACTCCAAGGCCATTGCGATTCACCAGAAGCTTTCATCGATTACTTGCAGTCATACGTTAGAGCAGCGTTCTCTGCCGCATTGACCCGTTTTGAGGAACGTGGGATCGCGGTACCCACCTCCGTCCGAAGCTCAGGTTCCCCGCAGGCGGAGACATCCGATCTTTTCCCGACTTCTGCCAGTCAGCGGTCAAATACAGCTGTAAAGAAGGATTTTGACAAAGAAAACGATCTAAAGTCAAAAGTCCGTTCAAGCGCGCCAAGGACCGGAAAAATACTGGGCCATTCTTCAACGAACCCGCGTAATGGCCAAGGTCCTCTCACCTCCTCTCTTGATAGTTCGTCTTGGGTTACTACTCGTGATACGTACCTTGTAATTTACTTCCTGAATCCATTTTCCCAGGTGAGTCAAGCTTACTTCACGTTATTTCACCTGTTTATTGGAGTAATGTTTGAGTTGGCGCGAAAGGCATAGGCTCTTAGTTGGCGGATTCCATCAGACTTTTCGCCCGCGGTGCGGAACTACTTCTTTTTCATGCAGTGATTGCATATCGTCGCTTTTAGACAGATCTGTGCAACTGATTCGTTCTATTTCGAGTGGATTCATGGAAACAGTTACATCCGCTTTCAACCGTATTTTCGGACTACTTTTTCCGTACCGTCAGTTTGTGCCCACTGGAGAGATCAGAGAAGAAATGTAAACTAATTCCATGTCATCCGTTCTTCAGTGTTGCAATGGTCCTGCGAGAAACAATGATGGAAAATCACTTCCTTTAGGTCCAACCACGCCAGGAAGACCAACGGAAGCAGTCCAACGGAGAATAGCGAGTTCTAATGCGAGGTGGTTTGCTGGTAAAATCGTACTGTTCGCTGCGACAGAAGTGTGAGAACAACAATCTGTTCCTTCCAGGCGACCAGCATGTCCACACTTTTGGAAGCAGTGGTGCGTTTCCCCGAGGAAGGACGTGTTAGAAAGTGTCGGCCCCAAGAGCCGCAGATCCCGGTCTGCTGAAGTTTGACCGTAACCGCCGGCTAATTATCCAATCCGATCGAAAAAGACAAACCTTGCCATGAGCCCGATATGGGTCCAAGTGCATCTGCTGTGCGTAATATCACCAAGAGTCAGGCCTCTGTACCTTACTGCCTGCTCCCTCGGTTGAGGTCAGTCCCTGCAGCCAAGTGAGTCGGACGATTGAGTCATTGGCTCCGGGAGGGGTCTGTCTAGAAAACCTCAACAACCGCTGTCTTGTGGTTGGTCCTTTTGAGTCAGGCTAAGATAGGAGCCCTACATCCTCCCACTGCCTTGCTGGTTGGACTTCCTAGCCAAAGGCTGGAAGGTGAGGTAGCTTAACGAAGTCCCTTTCTGCCTGAACAACATGGAGCTATCAGTCTCTCTTACTGCTCATTATTCATCGACCCTTCCCCACGCACACTCAACTAGGTGTTTCTGGTTCATTTCGCTCTCAGTTGCACTGTATCTAAATCCTTCGCACTAAAATAAATCCACTTTAAATTCAAAGAATCTGTTATACGTTGCAGCTTTGAACCTCTGTGCTGCGTACCACTTTGAACAACAGGCATTTCTTGTTCCCCAGTTCGGTCATGCACTTCAAACCACTTAAGACGAACCCAGATTGCTCGCCCTTTACTCTTGGTTTCCTGGTTATCTTGATGCAATGACTGGTGGCATCTAGGGCGAGAATTCTGTTCAGCTCCAACACTGAGTGCGTTTTAACAGCTTGGATGCCAGTAAATAGTCGTTCAATTGCCTAGCTGCAACACTTCATTGCATTTCGACGCGGGTGTTAATTTGTTGTCAGCCCAGGCTCCGACAGACGGCAGCTTCGAGTCTGAGCAGGATCGCTTCTATCGAAATTTGTCACGACTGATCTGGTGTACGAGAAGTTTAGGTATCATGATTCTGGCAGGTGTTGTGAATCCCCAAGTTAGCTGACTTAGTCCCTAAGAAGCATTTCCTGACCGCCGATTTGGGATTGACGCTCATCGCACAGATAATGTAGAGCGAAACCTTCAGTTACGTGTTGTACATAATTTGTTTCTAGTCAGCGTTAGCTTCCAGCACAAATGCTCACAGCGAGTTACCTGGAGTCCACCAACTGTAAGCTAGCCCTTCACTCATTTGGACCGGTGGAGAGCTTCGATACAAGATTGTCGCCCATTTTGGAGTACACCACTTGACTCTGCCCAAGGCATTTTACGGACACGCGTATCAGTTCGCCTTATTTCTGGAACATGCCGGTTGCTGCAGTGATTTTCAGCTCATCACCTGCACATTTTGTATGTCTAAATCAAGTTGAGTTGACTGAAAAGCTCCCAGAACCGAACTGGTACAATGAGGATAATTATGAATTGGGTAGTAATGGGAAAAAGAGTAATTGGAAAAAAGTCACGCTCACAGCTTTTGAAACCGTCTACCAGAAGTCGCTTGTACATCTCAAAGAATACTGGATGTAGTCATGATCAGCCGCTCTCACTGATGCCTGGAAAACTATGCCAGTCAATGGGGCCCTGATACCCTCATGTCGTAGATGCCCAGTTTCTCATTTCTTCAGACACCTGGAACAAATCAGTATCAATTGGCTAATTGTGTCCAACGTCTTCAGTACTTGGCTACATCTAACTAACTAAATGGATGACAGTCTTTCGACCAGCCTGCTTTATTGCCGAAAACTTCATTGGCATCAGTGCAGTTAGGGCGGTTTTCGTGACGGGCTGTGATCACTGTGAAGCTGACGTACCGATGGCATATCCCAGATCCGCCATCTTCCGGAAGAGTATACCGCAGATGACGGTGCTCTTGACGTAAGCACTGAATCTTAACCCGCTTCCCCTTTTTAGGTTTTCTCATTTTCTCTCAAGTATCACAATCATTCTGCAAAGTCCCACCCTGCCGAGACTGCACGATTTCACTCCTCTTATGACCCGTAGATGCTTTGCAATGTACCGTACTGGACAAACATGTTTCCATTCAGATTGCTTGCCATGCAAGGGGGACAAGGTCACTTTCCAGTTATTATTTACCGCAGTCATGTGCGTACGTAGTGAGTGGCCGAGTTGTGGGTGGTGGTGATTTCTTACCTTAGGGGATAGTTGCACATCGCTTAGCTCCATCGCGTTACGGATACTCCAATAAACGAGCCTTTAAAACCCTGGACTGTGTAGCTCAGGCAAGATAGCTTAGGTTGAAATATACTACTAGGTTTTCAACCAATTGATTTTCAGTCAATACCATCAGGTCACCCAAGCCTAGACAGAAGTGGTCGATATGCCAGAGTCGGGTTCGAACTACGGACCTTCCGGTCAGTAGGTTCGCGTCTTAAAAACTGAGCTACCTCGAGCCAAATGTCTCTGCCAACGAAAGTTATGTTAAATTAGACTTCAAACGTTCATTCTAACCGGTAATGATACGCGCACTCGAGCGAAGTTATCAGTTTAACTGATTATTCGTTCAACAAAGAAGTCTGAAGTGATCACCCGGCGGCACCGGTCTGGGACAAGGTTGGTTTAGGAGAACCATACAACTCATCAAAATACGGCATCACACCAGCGTGTTAACTACCTGAACTCTTTTTGCCTATAAGTTCTCGAATCGGAACGAATGACGGGTACCTGTCATATAATCTGCCACTTGCCGACAATGTCTCTTTGATAGGGTTCATCAGCCTCCGAGGTTAGGTTCTCAATCCTTTTCCGTACAGCAGAATGCTCATAATTCACGTGGGACCTTCAGCGATAAACGAATGGGGGACTAAAAGACTACGCATTTCTCTTATCTTACTAAATCACAGGAGTCGACTGTTCGACTTGTGAGGAATTTTTCCCAAAGCGGAATAGCTATGTAGCCATTCCGGAAGCGGTGCGATGTTTCGTTTCAGGTTTTTCCCGAAAACTTGCTGTATATCGGTCCTATTCTCGGTGCACATCCTTTAGCAATGATACTATCTGTGGAGATGGTTACTCATGTTAAACTGTTTCGTTTATCACCTGATTCTGTTGATAGTGGAGGTGAGTTTTTGATTATAAGTATCTGACAGGTTTTTCATTTGTGGCATATAATTCTGTCACTTGCGATGGCAGAACTGTGGAAGTATTTTATTGCCCGCCTTCGTCAGTTGCTATCAGCTGCGTTCAACTTTTAGGTGCTTTTGATTCCGCAACGATCACCTGGGTTACTGCTTGATATGATAGTGCTCTTCCGGTCGGTTAATGTTGAGACAGCCTCTCAACTATTCATCATCTTATAGTGTTTCCTACTTAATGGGAACTAAGAGACTCGGTTCTTTCTATCGTCTTCCCACCTTTCAATCAGACAGTCGCTAACGTCTTCATCCATTGAGAGTGGATTTAGGTTTAATATTAAAAGCACAAGTACTCGAGGTTGTGTTTGCTACAGTCAATGTCAGATAAGACAATATTTTATGCTGGAAGGTTTTACAACGCATTCAGTGCACATATGTGTTGAAAAAAGGCTGTACGAGAATAGCCATCTGTATGCTGTACGTCTGAGCGTTGTTACTTGTTGACATTGTGGAGCAAGACGTCAGTCTTGTCTTTACTAAACTGCTTAGGCAATGGCAGTACCCTCTATATCTCTGCAATTTTTGGCCGTGTTATGGCCGATAAAATCCAGCAGGAGACAGCCTGTCTTCGAGGGCGGTAGTTTTGCATATCGGACGGATGCTAACCGCTGAACTACGCGGAATGAGAATTCGAATGACGGATTTTTTAAACGCTGGTGGTGTCCCAGCCCTTCTCTCTCCTACTTAGCAAAATCATACTTAAAGGCCTTAGATGGATAATTTTTGAAGTTTTCGTGTGGGCTATTTAGGTTAAATTTTCGCGCAAGGAGGCAGTTGCATAACACATGAGCAATTCAGACAGACGATGTTAGCTTTCTTCCGTTTTTTATCACCGTTGTCTCGGAAGTGTTGCTGTTGTCGGATGGCGTCAGGAATTCGTAAAGAAATAATGAGAAAAACAGGTATTTGGTTGTGTAGCAGGTAATTCAGTCGCGAAAAATACCCAGCGCCATTAGCTGCGGTGGTTCGACCATGTGCTACGCATCCTCATAGCATCGTATACCGGGGCAATGGCGTAATCTTCGATGTGGACAACGGATGACTTGGTAGAAAAGTGCAAAATAAATTATCAAGAGTCTTTTTTGCTGTGATCCGCCTTCCGGGATCCCCTGCTCTTAGCCAGAGACGTTCAAAGAAATGGCACCCGATCGATTTCAGTGACGTTCGTGCTGTCAGTTTCTTCCCAGAATGATTGAGCTTTTCGGGGTGCAGACCCTTTAGAATGGTTGTGGTGCAACACGTCCCTTCGTTATTCACTCTTTTCTCTTTTCACTAACAGGCTATAAATATAGCTAAATTAACTTTGTGGTTGTATGGCAGTGGTGTATTAGTATCAACGCTGGTGGTGATGATAATGTGACTGTACACCACATAATCAATAGCCAAGCGTGAAGCAATCACACTGATAGTCATAATAGTAAGACCGAATAACAGTAATAATAAATACCTCAGTAGAGGGTCTAATTATGAAACCTGATTGGCACAACACAACGGGGACGCACAGAGTAGGTGGGTTTAAACGCAGTAACAGTTTATTGAAAGCCTTTCGTGAGAAATATACATGACAATTTCAAAACAAGGAATGAACATAGTGCGAAATTTCGGAAATTCGTTGTTCGAGTAGTTTTGGATTAGGTAGGTTTTAAAAATGACCTTTTGACGAGCACTAAATGCATCTGAAGTTTCCCACCCAATAGCGGTTTTTTTCACAACTCACGTCAGTATGACGTGAGTTGGAGTTGCATTGAATGTATATAGTTACGGGATTGTTCACGATGTTATTTGTGGTAGCTTGGAGTTTATACGATGTTTATTGCTCTGATCGCTTGACTGTAGGTCCGTGTACATATAAGAAAAAATTTAGGCATTCATAGAGGTTGACACAGTTCTTCTTTGGGGAGGACGCTGATTGCTTTAGCTGGATTTACTCTAGGACACATTTTCTTGACCGACTGAACTTAAACTCATTTGGCCGTACTAAGTCGCACCTTGTTCCATCCATCTATATCGAGAAGATTGCCTCTCCTGGTTAACTCAGTTGTGTTGACAGAGTTGGTAACGGTGTTGGTTATCATCTCTCGGCGTCTAAAGCCTGGCTGGTCACACCCGGAGGATTGTTAACATTGTCTACCATTTCTGTTTCTTATCATACTCCATGGTGCACATGTCCGTGCATCCTAATTTTGAGTCCGTAACTCTTGAGTTTGGTTCACCAGCTAGCTGAATATTTCCCATTATCCTTTTAGATCTGTGATATGAACCCCAAGTTATTCCGAATCGTTATGCAGGCATTTGTGAGCTGCGCGAACAAAATTATGACCGCACTTCCAGAGTCCTGGCAACCACGCGTTAATATTCAGTTCCTGTCACTGGATCATCTCATGACAGACTACTTACCGAGACTTCGCTCGGTCGCGCTCGCCCTTTACTCTTCTGTTGACCGTTACATTGAACCCAGTCTAATAAATGCTAACCGAACACTTACAGGTATGGGCCCCGCAGCGGAGAAAGAAGTTATCTCGAATGAGAGGGAGGTGAGTTTGATTGTGTTTGCCTTAGTTCTTTTATTCCTATTACTCCACTCGTTGCCAAGTTTTACGCTAAAATTCTAAGCCCTAGGAGAATCCCGGAAAAATAGGTATTTCTAGGTGATGAGCCATGGGTTTAGAACGATCGGGTGATGTTAGCACATACACAAGCACATGAGTAATCTTTTTGAAGCGAAATGTCCTCCGGAGGTCCAGACCGGGAGGTTTTCACTTGCCGGAATTTTTTTTTTGGTTGGGGGACTACGGATATAGTTACCTACAGTATAGTGGTCAAACTGTCTCGTGATATTGTAAATCAAGTTCTAAGAAGAACCTAATGTTCTTCATTTTCTTACATAATATACCATTCTGCTGTGGACTGTGAAGCAACTCAGTTTAATGACCACTAATTTAACCGAGTGATGAGTCCCAACCCCAAGAATCACTCTGGTGTCAAACCAGAGTTCGCAGTTACTCTCAACACTTTCAGAGTAGTGGTTCTCATTGACAGTTGAATTTGTGACTTTTAATAGTCTCCTCAGCGGTAATTCTCGTTCGACTTCACCTACCTTGGTAGAGTTTACTCAAGAGCCCTGTAGGTTGGTTGTTTGCTTTACAATGCTGCATTATGTGCATTAATTTCATAGTTTACATCAGCATCTTTTGCCGATGCTGTAACGCCCTTAGACCCTACCTTTCAGAGAAGGACAAGTATTTGAACGCCTCAACGGGTAGTTACGCAGCTCTGGACGTGAACGTCTCTGCTTCCTTTATTAAGCACATCACACCGACATGAGCCGTAGGTGGTTTCGGGGCAAAACCTCGAATTTTGATGGCATAGCGCAATGTTCGGCGTGCGGCCTGGTGTGACAGCTAGCTTCCCTTTTAGATTGTTTTTGCAGTCTAATTCTAGGGCGTTCTTTTTTCGCTGGGCCACGGGAACGTTGTGATATGTTTTCGCGAACCAAGGTATGATCAGAATCTCAACACAGTCAAGTACGAGTGACTGTTTTGTTTGATGCCTCTCGCAAGGTGGTCGACTTCTGTACAAGGCTGTTCCCCACCTAAGGGACGCAGACAGAGCCTTGATCATAGGACCTTAAGTTTTTCGAAGGAGGTGCATTTCGTGATCTGAGTACAAACTTAGGAGCTCCACATCAGCCGATCTAAACCCAGTTGACTTCCCTAGTGCTCCTCGCGGTGTTCGACTCGTTCATTCATTTCCATGTACTGGATGACTGTGTGTTATCCATGGGAGTGTGTGCAGTCCTCTGTAGAAATTGTCTTTGCCTACATCCGGACCAATCAGCCAGAGCATATACGACGAAGATTATATATATATATATATATATATATATATATATATAGCTGAAGAACCTAATAAACGAGGGCTTCATTTGAACTTCANATATATATATATATATAGTATATGGGGTGCCCCGTTTCACTGTTGGGATTATCACAAAACATGCAAGATTCTTCATAGACGATTACGGCTGTTGGATCTGTTGTAAAACTACTAGGCAGCTTTCACGCACACAGACGTACTGCTGAGATCGGTGCGTTGTGTGCTTGTTTCTTTAGACTTTATAATGCTCCGTCGCCCTAGGTGTCTCAGCTTAGTAAGTACCACTCCTTGCTAATTGGGGAGGTGATTTCACTAGCTGAGATGCATACGAGATACGTGAAACAACCTGAGGCTCCAAACGGCTCACCTATGAGGGCCAATGTAGATGTGGCTACGGGAACTTACAGCGTCTACGATTCACTGGCAGTCGATGAACCCAGAAATAGGTCTGTTTAGGTGGTATTAGATCGTTTAGGATGTCCAATGTACGCCACGAACGCGCATTCTGACGAGCTTCAACCAGATCCTCATACGCGATCGTGGCCGTCTTTTGTTTAAGCTTGTGACAGTTAAGATAAAGAATCCGTTGATGACAGTCGTCTGCGACGAATCTGAAACGCAAAGCGTTCATCCACGTCCTACATCTTAGTAACTGTAAGCGGGTGGGTCAGTTCCTCTTCAACTAGTGATATCGGTTTTGAGATGCCATCGTCGTTGGACACTTGTAGCTCTTTTTAGGGGAATAACTGACCAAGTTAGCACCCTGAACATCTTAGCCTCTTTTGCACAAGCGGCTCATTCGCATCTACTCTCCTGTAAAGGCTAAAGGCTGTTCCCCATCACAAACTAGGGATGCGCCCGCCTCCCGCGTACTCTCTTATCTGGACATCGGGTATACAGCAGTGAATCGCTGTCGTTGCTGGTGTTGATTTCCATTAAGGACGGTTTCCAGCGTTTGTAATCATACATATTTTCCCATGCAGAAAAGTCGATCTCAGTTCATTCTGTATCGATGTGCAGTGCTATTTCCAACTTTCCTGTTTCACTGATTTGCTGATGCTGTCTGCTCCCCAGAGTGGTGCTCCCGTGCCTGGCTGGAGGCGCTGTAAGAAATGACGTTTAACTAATATCCATTGGGTTCGTGCCGTCAGTTTCTTTTCAGATTGTCTGATTGAGGTTGGAGATGCAAGCGCCTCAGAGTGCCTGCGACAGGCTAGCACCAAACCTCCCAGTCCAGTCTTTTCAGTTTTCACCTTGGTGCTTCAAATATGTAATTGAGGGTTTTGGTTGTACAGCGGTGAAACGTCGGTGTCAACATGGTTACTGTCTCTGATGATGATCATGAAGCATGGCATTTCTGGGCGACACCTTGAAGCTCATTTTAGCGGTTCATGTCCCCATTTTCTAGCGGAAACTACTTTTCATGGGTCCCTTCAGCTGGTCTTCCTATTGGATCGGCTGAATCACTTATCTAGAATGTTCAAGTGAACAATGGTCCCGCTAGTCCGATGCGTAATTAACTGTAATTGCGTGGGTCATATTCCATTTCCTAACCATCATCAATATTAATTGAACGTCCAAATATCCCGAGTATGTTGAGTTATCTCTCGACTGGCTGAGATGCTATCATCCTCTTACTATTGGCATTTTTAATGATGCGTTTTCTAATGTTGATTAACTTTACCATAGTTCGATGCTCCCGCTTTCTTGTTCACTTCGGAAGACCAGTTCGTATGAGGTTTTTTGATCCAATTACATCCCACCGTTTTCCATAGTTGTGGCGTGGCTTTCTTTCGCTTATCGCTTGTCCAGTTTACTTCTAGGTGATGTGTTGCGCATGGTGAAGCCTCATGAGCACGTTGCCTTGAGTGAACACCCCTCATAGGGTGTTTGTAAATGAATAATTTGTCACGACTTTCTATACATACGGCCGACAAAACAAACTGGAAACTACGTCCCATCTCACTACTGTTTCGGCGTGCACACACGCACACATCCGTGTAGTTATTTTGATGCTGCCTATTACACGAGACGTACATTGTTGATTGGTTGCAGTACGTAAACCATGTAAGCACGGTTATTCTCTGTGTTCAGGTAGCAATTTTTAGCCTGACTTGTATTTCATTGTTTTTAGTCTTCACATCGGCGTACAGTCAAGGCTCCGCCATACGTGTTGGTTGGAACACAGGAACTCTTTGGCCAATGGGATTTGCCCCCTTCCGATCCTTTTCATCGTTCTTGCGTTCTGTTTGTTGCCTATTGTTTGTCGCAAGATCAGCAGTGGTTATTGGCCAGCTTCACGGACGAACAAGGCAGCCTTCTGGATCAGACGTTAATCAATATTCGTGTTCCATCCACGTTCTTCTCCAGCTCTGAATGTGGCGGTGCGCAGCCACCACCAGCAGGCTCTGAAGGCAAACGAATTGTCAGTCCTCGTCGCATCGGTTTGCTGCGACTGTGGGACTATATGATTAACCTGATAAGTCGAACGGCCAATCCATGGCGCCTAGTTGTTGGTCGCGTCGGTCGGCTGGGACACGGCGAATTGAAAGGTCGGTTTTGGCTAATTTTTCTTCCTTTACCACTTGTTTTCCCCCTCTGTGATCGTTTCTTTGTCACTGTGGTATGGATGTTCTAAATCGGAGATGAGCGAGATTCGTTGATCCATTCGTTCTTCGACGGCTTATAGTGTTTTCATATGGTATTCGTAACCTACTGTTCAAAGGATGATGAGAAACAATTTGTGCCCTATGTTCTCAGTCGTGTTTCCTGTTTATTCATCTATTGTCATGCAACCAGTGGCACTTGTTCTTTCTGTGCCTTGGCATGACCGTAGGATACATTAGTTGAACCTCCCTCCGCCTGATCTCCCGACCACGCACATCCCATGAGTATACTTTGTAGTCTTATAGAAGGCCCTGACTCAATTCCTTTAATAAGAAACACTGCTTTTTAGTGACTGGATTGCATCGGGATGGTCGAACGCAATTGACTTTAGATAACTCCATCGGGGATTTAGGTAACTTACTGAGCTGACGCAATACACAGTTGCACCACTGTACACTGGTCCCGCCAACAGCACAATGCTTGTTTAGCCCTCAAGCGAGAGAGCGACCCTATGAAAATCACTACTGCAATCATAAGTTTCACTTAGGAGTTCATCCTTTGATTGAAATAAGTTCACTTCGAAAATCCGATAAAAAACCGTACAGCCGTCTTCCCATTTTTGAGAATCATCATCTGTGTGCACTTTGCGAATCTCTGGGATGATCCGAGCCTGTAACCTTCTGCTTAATATCTTGCACTATACCACTCAGCTACAAGTGGCTTACCAATAATGTGGCCGCACGTAGATAGGACATAGCGCCACTCGTGCTTCGATTACTTGATCCGGTATTGGCTGGATCCCCAATTGACAATCTCCCAAATGGAAGGCCGTGTCACTTGTGGGATGTTTTGACCTTTCTGGTTAGGTTACTCGTGGCTTGTATGTAGTAAGTTGGTAGCCGTTACCAATATGAAGCAGCTGAATCATGATTCTCAGTTCCCCGGTGCAGATTTTCACTTTCATGATAAAATCCCTAGTGGAATACCAGGATATCACTACCAAAAATCATAAAAGTTGAAAAGGCGAAAATCGGGCAAGTTGTGGTGTCGAGTGACAAATTATATGAACTTCGACATCGTTTCGGCACATGTCTTCCGTGCAGTCCATGTACTCATCAGCGGAAATCCTTCCGTTCCCCAAAATGAACCCCAGAGTTTCATGTTGTCAATACACCCAGCTGCTAGTTATCCACTGTCGGTACTTTGTACCGTAATACGTAATAAACGAAGACTTTGGCTATTAATTTGTTAATGTAGACAAGGTGCTTCACGGCACACCTGTATGTGATGTTCATTTTCATCTGTTCATAGTGCTATCTCTTTATTCTCGCTAATAGGTTGGAACGGTCTCTTGGGTCGAAAAAGTTTACAAGATGTCAACCGATTTTTCCGGGATCGTTGTTCAACGTGCAATCTATCCGCCTGCGTCTCCTCTCAGCCGCCCGGTGGGTCCAAAGCTACGCTGAATCTGGTCAACTCTGCCAGTGGATCCAACAGCTGCACTCACGAGCTACCCAGTCTGATAAGTGCTTGTCTGGTCTCTTTGGAACCACAGAGCACATTTCGGATATATCCTGGGCTCGGCCTGTCGCCAGAGGACGCTTGGGCCCTTGGTGGTGGAGGTGGAGGGGGTGGTGGCGGAGGTGGCGTTGGTGGTGGTAACACCAGCAGTTCGAACAGTACAAGCGCAGGTGGAAATTCGGGAACTTGTGGCGGATATACGCCTTCTGCGTTCGGCATGCGCACCACTATGATGGTTGGTAATGCAATGACATCGAATGAGGTCCCTAGTGCGACACATATCCTCGTCTTTCCGACGAGTACTTCTGCAAGTGGACTATCCGTAAGTTTTCATCCAACCCCTTTTGCCTACCACTGTCTCCATCTATTAACTTGTTTTTTTAGTTTGAAATCTTTATGTACGACAACGCCCAGTTGAAATAGCACCAAATTATTACGGTACCCGCCACATAGCAGCCGCAACTAGATTAGTCAAAACAGTAGCTGTATGAGGTTGGACGCCGCCAGGTGTATAGTAGTCCAATGCTTGTCCATTAATTAACATAAGCGGCGTGTGATTCAATTTTTATTTTTAAGTTAGGCACGGAGGGGAAGAACATAACTACTAAAGTGAGGGCAAGTCTGGTCTTGTTGTTGCGACAGTAAGTGACGCGGCGGCAATTTAACAGGACTAACCTATGGAGGTTGTGATCTGTAAATAGTTTTTCTATGGATTGCGATGACATTTCATGTGGTTTTCCGCGGTTTCGTCACGTGGGAATGAATAAGCAGCCTTGCACAGTTTTTATATCGTTAGATTCGCTTTCCATGTTTTTTTTGAAGCGTAAACTCGTCCAAAGGTAGTTGAAATCTGTATTCTCCCGTGGTGAACTGTAACCCTTGTTGCTGTGAATGCTTAGGCGGAGTGCATTAGGTTAGCTGTATCCACTTATGCATATGCCCGTTAATCTTTGTGCGTAGTCACCAGGTCGCATAGTGTTCAAATTATCTCAGACCTAGCCCACTGCCAGCCCTTTATGGCGCTTTAACCTGACGTCCATACCGTGTTCGAATGACAGGTACGTGTTCAAGAGGTTCTCCTGTGGGGTGTGATGCCTCCGATAAAAACTGACAACTTGGTTCCAGTCATATCCTGAGAGTGGTGTCATTTTTTCATTCACTTCCTTCACAGGAGCATGATGCACCGGCTTTGGACGAGGTAATGATCGGTATGGATTTGCTGGATTGGCTACACTCCGGTAACAACGAATTGGGTGATCTAGATGCTTCCGGTCATGCTGCTGATGCCATGTTTGCGGCGTTCGACAATCCCTCGGGCTTAGAATTTGGTTTGGCTGGTTTGGGGGCTGCCGTCGGACCCGGAGGAGTCACTGACCATTGTGGTTCTGGTGGTAATGCTGGAACCTGTCCAGTTCTTGGTAATTCGGCGGACAACCTGTTAGGACACGGTGACTACAACGGCTCGCTTCACGATCATAGGGGACACGATCGCCCATCTGATATTGTGGGTTTGCACGGCATGTCGAGCTCCAGCGTAGATTTGGGTGGTGGCATGCTCAATGGGTTGTCGAATGCCGTCCATCCTAGTGACCGGTTTGAATCCCACTCTTCAACATTTGGACCTGAGCTCAACACAATGCCGTACGGCTTAAGCGATCTGCCGGTAAGTCAGTTCAGTTCCTAACTTTCCTCAGTAAAACTCTCCGGTTGAGTTGCTCACTGCCGGTCATCAACAAGGACCTAAATTATTCTTGAGGAGACAGATATCGCACTTCCATACACATCCTCACTAAATACCAATCTAAGAACCACAGTGTTGGACATTTTTTCTTCATATCGTACCTTAGCCTCTTGCCTGTAGGTTGGGAAGTTGTCGAGCATCTGCGCCGTTTTCGTTTTGCAAACGGCTCTTCCGGTTTTGCTCATTCTTGAGCACTTCTTTGGCAGCGTTATTGGACATAGCTACAGATTTCGATTCGAGATCACTATCGTTACTCAGGCTACCATTACTGAGCCACATTTGTCGTTCGTTAGATGAGCACATGGGTCAATATCAGTGAACCCTGTGGTGCACGTGTTCGATGGTTTGGGATTGGGTGCGATACACGTGCGAATACAGTCATCAAGCAGACCAATGTAGCAAAGTTAGGCCTGATCTCAAAAGGCCACGTCTCCTACCATGCTCTCTACACCTGATTGTATTCCACCGAATCGGACTCTTCCTGTCCCTGGAGATAGTGTAAATTGGGCAAGTAAGGAGGATGTAAAATATAGGTTGATTTCAGTTATTCAACAACTAGACGATAACTTCAGTCAGTGGTTGCCCTGTTTCTATTCCTTCAATATTATCTTATCTATCTCCTTGCAGGACGAAGTCGCCAATTTGATGCAACAACCATTGGCGATGGGTTACTACGTATCGACTGCCCCTGCAGGTCCGCTGCCGTCGTGGTTCTGGGCTGCCTGCCCGCATGCAAGTCTACAGTTTCCGGTTTGCCTGAAGTCTGCTTTGCACTTGCAAACTAGTCTGGTAGGCATGGATGACGCTGCCGCTGCCGCTGTCGGAACCCCTGGCCCACCACCGAGCGCCGGCCCTGGTGTCGGTTCCGGTATGGCGCCATCCGACCGACCAAACCATTCCTTAGATTCCACAAGTACCTGTGATGTATTGCGCTATGTTCTGGAAGCATATAACGCCTTGTCCTGGTTGACCGTAAACCCAGTAACTAATGATCGTCGATCATGCCTCCCCATCCATATGCTTCTGTTGTGTCAACAGTACCATGCCATTGAGTCATTTACCTGATCTTGCCATAGGCATGCCAAGTCTTGATATTTTCTGATGTTCAACTCCTGTCGGCAGCCTTCAGTGACTAAATTTCCTTCCCCTTACTTCTGAGACGTCCTGTGATCCCTTTTAGTGATGTTACTCACTAATTGACCTGGATCATATGATTGTACATAGTTTCTTTATTTCCAGTCTCCCTACTGGAGTGTACAATATCCTACTAGATCCTTTCTTCTCCTTGCGTCTTGTCGAACTGACCAAGGGGACCAAACGATTTCGGCTGTGCTGTACATTGCAGTCTTACTGAGTGAAAATAAATGAAAATGCTTAGTCGGATTCGTCTCCACCTCAGTCTGCTCGTCTGTGTTGTGTACAGTTATCACTTTCCATTAATGAGACGCTTCCGGTCCACCTTTCATTTTCTTATTTTTCCCTCCTTATGTCCTCATTGCACCGCTCTCTGTTCTTAACACTATGATGTTCCATGCTAGGCAGCCACGGGCGATATAACAACCTTGTATCTCTTCTATGCGTCATCATTGGTGCCTTGTTTGACCACTTTCGACATCCGTGGATGAGCCGGTCGATTCGTTCATCTTGGTTCATGTTTCTTCTAGTGTCTTATGTGCCTTGAGGTTAGAGATTGTCTTCGTCTTATCGTGTACTTGTAATATCTCTATCCCATTCAGCCGAATGAACGCAGGTGTACATAACCTCTTAGGGCTCCTATTTGTTATCTTTCATCAGAACCCACGTATCCTTTAGACATCCTCTTGTTTCAAAACGTCCATACTTGTTTGGACGGGTTGTGTAAATTGCTCTGTGCATCTGTATAGGTCTTCGTATATATATATATTCAAATTTCAGTCGATACATTTCATCCCGTTCAGAGCATTTGTCTCCTCTTCAATTTGTGTTGACGCTGACAAACCAGCGTAGACTGTATATGAGTATGTTCCGGCCTGTCCTGTCCTGTTCCAATTTCTGCAGGGATCTTCTAACTTATCGGCTGGTCGAATATACGCAGCTGTGATGCACTTCCTTCTTCCTATATATTTCGTATTCCAAGGATGGGTTAAAGTACCTCTTTTTGGTTGGTTAATCAGACATGGTTTTGCGCGAATTATCAAATTTATCAAGCGCTAGTAAACGCGTTGTTGACGGTCGCATAGTCTGCAACGGAGGCGCCGTCTACTCTCTACAAAATGCTGTTAGTAACCTTAGGTCTTGTGGATAGAAACACTTTGTGTTATGTCAGCTGAGCGTGAATTTCTGTACTTCCCATTAAAGGTGGGTGAGAGTTATATGTACTGAGAAACAATGAAGTTGCATCCCAAAACGGAAGGAAAGGCCTCAACGGGTTGTATAGTATGGTTCATAATATTTAGCAGCACTTGTGACTAGGATGAAGGTAAGCTCCAAATGCCGTTCTGGTTGCTCGTTACATGTTTTCGCAAGTCTCAGGAGCTCCCATGACACCGGTTGAGTATTTACATGGGCACTTTCTCCAAATAACATGGTTGTCCGAAGGTGTACTTAATGCCGGTCTTTGGCGTTACGTACCGTCATCTGATGTTGATACTGCCGCTTGTTCCAACGGTGATAGGACGACTGTATTCATTCATTTAGCCGTGTGGAGTTCCGTTCAACAATTATTTAAATGTGCAACATGATTTGATGCGCCACACCTTTTTGGAACATAGACGGACTTACCTTGAGAGCGAATTGAGATTAATAAATCGATAAAGTTGTGTTTGGATAACTGACTGAACGTTGGAGGACCGATCCATCTGAATCACCATGTAATCTTTTACAATATTCCACGTAAATGGAAATCTAATTAACCTCCTAAGTCCCCTGTTTTCCCGGCATATTGAATTACCCGGTATCGACTGTACGTGAACTGAGACGTAACCTTGGGTCGCAGTACGTCTGACGTTCTATATAGCATCAATCGGGTACGCCTTGGTCGAGGTTCTGATCAGAAGTTTTGGGGGATGACAACCATAACATGGCTGGATCAGTCTAGTAAACTGGGATTTTATAACCATTTGAAAAATACGAACATCAAGCCAGGTGTTCCATCAATTTTTTGCTGTAACTAAGCTTCCAAACGCCAGTTCTATTTGCTTTACAAGTGCCTTCATTTTTTGCGTCGACTTGCTTATGAAAGCTGCTGCTGACCCTGATCGGTCGTGGACCGCACATTGTGTCGTTTGTCGGTTTATTACTCAAACAGTATTTCGAATTAAAGGGTGCCTCATTCCACTTGATTTATTGAATGCGTGCACTTCTAAAGCGCTGGTCGATTTTCATCTCGCTGCGGAGTTTAGCACGTGAAACATCGGACAAGGAAAACGTGCTTAATAGTAATCGACAATGGATGACCTAATTGGAGTGTTACTTGCCATGGGCTCTTGCTTCCGTTCAAATTGCTTTATGCAAGCCTTGCCGCTGGCCGCAGTACTTGAGCTGTTACGACTGGAAACTTCCAGGAAACCAGCTCATCCTCACGTAATAGATGGTCGAAGTGCTTAAGTAAACGTCATGATTTTTCTAGCGAAATACACTCATTTGCATACCAATTTGGTTTTGACGGGAGGCTCATCTGGAACCCAGTTGAATCTCTTTTATGCCGCTTTTAATGATTGTTTATCCGATTGATAGTTGTATTCAAAAGTGAACTGAGACTCACGATTACACCGAAAAGTCTAGTTGATATAGAAGTGTAGGACAACAGCGGTCGCCACCATCATTCACACACTGATAAGGTGGATGTGTGCATCACCATTGAAGACCTTTGCAAAGTTTAACCGAGCCTATCAAAACCAATGGGGTCGCGTAGTCCACCAGTCACAGAATCGATTGCCAGTAGGTTGTATATCGCAGTTACATCTTTTCCAAATATGTTAGTCCGTTGCTCCACCTAGCAATACCGAGTCCAAAAAAAACCACCACACCTACGGTCAACAGTAGCTGTCCAATCGTTCCAGTAATCTCCCTTGTCACCCTTCACTTTGCTTTAAACCATGAATTTTACTGACTTCGATGCAGCACTGTCAAAACATTTCTTCTGTATCCACTTGCCTTAATCATAATAATCATCAGAACGACCCGTTTTTAGTCTATGGAGACACAAAAGTGCTTTTGCTAGCCTTCTTTTCAGCAACAGTCGGTTGCATACAGAATTCTAGACAGCTACCTTATTTAAGCGGAACTAGCTTAGAATAACACGATTGACAGTGTAAATGATCGGGATGCTAAAACTCGCTCGTTTCTCCTTCAGCTACTGTGCGGGAATAGACATCGCACCAAATTTCGCAAAAAACTTTCTAGGGGGTGAGAAAGGAGCTCTCGTTAAACAACCATAAAGTGTAATACACTCATTTGCATACCAATTTGCTTTTAATGGGAAACCCATCTGAAACCCAGCTGAATCTCTCGTTTATGATGTTTTTAAGCTTAAAAGCTGTGATATCTCGAATAGCGTACCAACTGAAACATGAGGCGGCCTTTGTATAGCGTATTCAGTTGAAGAATATTATAAACGGAGAATTCAGTTGAGTCCTCCGTGAAAACCAAATTGTTATGCAAATGAGTGTGTTTGTCGAAACCTGTCCAATTTGGGTTCAATTGGAACATAAGGTTGACGGAAACTCGGGGGCTGCGCCTTCCTGATGAGGCCCAAGAAGGGCGAAACCGGTCGTGGGCTGTCGGAGAGTATTCAGCAACCTTATGAGTAGTGCACTATTTCTACCCATAAAGTGTGTTTAGATTCGTTCAACTATCACGTGTCCTGTCCGCTTTTGTTGCGCATCGTATGTGGTCTGTACGATAAATCACGTGTGAAAATAATACGCCATGGTGCGGACGCGTTCCCTGTTGCCGCAACCGTTCAACTAACGCACATTTAGTAGTTTTGAAGTGTTTATGGACGGTATCATGCAGTGCTCAAACTAATGATGCCAGGTCTCGCAACTAGCAACGCTTAGAGGTCTGTGATCCAGATTCATACTTGAAGCGTTCAACAGAATTGGATGAAATGGACGCACAGGTCTATCAGCATCGTACCGTAGCTTGTCCTTAGTTAATTTGTCGAATTCCTCGAATATCGTGGAGCGAAACTTTCTAAACTGATGTCTCCAAAGCGGATATTGGGGAGTAAGCAGGTCAAGGATACAAGCAAAATTGTCCTCTTCGAACGTTTCCTTGCTGTAAGATGCTGCTGCATAAGACCCATACTACAGAGAAGCTGTCGGCTCATCGGAACTTTTTCATACTAAGACATCCTACCATTTTTGGAGAGCTCCTAGCTAAAATTCCTATGACCGGATGGAAATAGTGAAGTATTTCTATAGAAACCTAAACTATGTGTAAACTTTCGACGTCCTGAGGAATGCTTGTGCAACGCCCCATATCTTGTGGCGGAGTGTGAATAACCTTAACGCAGAACCTGCCCAAAATATCTGCTGAAACAGTTTGAGAAGTCTGTTGGGTCACCCAGGAGTTCCTCTGAGACCGATTACCAAAACTTCATTTAGTCTTAGGCACAGAAGTAATATTTGTGACTTGTTGAGCTTTGGTGGCATCTATAAAAATTGATGCTTTTCGACGACTAGGTTTTGGAGATAGACTGTTTTAAGCCGTTGTAATCGAATGCAACCTTGTCTATGTCGCCCAGTAACTTCCCTAGAGTAGTCTGAATGCGAACCTCCAGGCAACTGCAATTTCCCGGACTCATCGTTCAAATGTATACGCATTCTTCCACAGGTTATTCCCTTTTCTGCCGCCATGCAAATTGGATATGAAGGATGCCTCTACAGTGCAAAATCACCGCCTAGTTAGCTTGCAAGAATTTGCAAGCAAATTCTGTTTACTGTTAAGCAGTTTCACTCTATCAAAATACTCTAGTGGAGATCATCGGTGTCGGGGACAAAACGTAAGCACTTGAGTCAGAGGCAAGGAGGGGTTACTCTTAGCTATGGCACGGAATGTAATCGGATAGATCAGTTCCGAAATGGATCCGGAAAAGTGTGAGAGTTTGAGCACTGTGGGTTTCTGTCCACAGCAAAAATAATGGGCAATGTCTGGCGAGTTTGTTAGACGAAACATTCCTACGTTTCGACCACCATACGTGGCCCATGTAAGGGACAGTGACTGGTATTTAAAACTCATCAAGACGGAGACAGCGTCAGCTGACAACGTCATCATTACGTGGTTGGTGTCAAATCCTGTTGGTCGGTAGATAACGCCTCCTAGATCTGGTTTTGCCTTGCCAGGTCACGAACTTGGTCTGCCTTTCTATGACCAGGTAACTTGGACCAGATGGCTGATAGGCGGACACCATCAGACCTGTTGACTCAGAAAGGACGAAAATTGCTTGTCTTTATGCGTATAAACTCGATAGGCTGGCTGTACAACTTCCAGTATTTTTACTACGTAGCATTTCGTAGTTCCTGTCATGCATTCTCCTGATGCTTTTCTCGATATGAAGACAATGTAGTGCAAGAATCGTCTTCTGTACGCAGGGAAACATTTATCATAAGTGAATGTGGAATCCTCTTCATGCACTCTCCTAACCGTGTAATGTTCATTTTCCTATCAGCATCTAACTCCCAAAATTTACCATTCCATTATGCAATAGAATCTAAATGACCATATCCTTGGAAAATTATTTCAGATCCCTGATCTGGAGTGGCCCATGCAACGAATTTGTTGCGGTCTTTCTAACTTGGAACAGAAATTTCGCTCGTTCTTCATGGAAGACCTGAAATAAACCCAGCTGATGAGCTCCGAGTTTTAAAGGTCCACGTTTCGGGTCGCGTGTTCTGCTACAACCACCTTCTGAATTCCAATACTAGGTAAAGCTTGATGAATTTCATTAAACAGTACATACCAAATTCCTATCTGGATATGACATTTAATTTCAACGGATCCCAGGCGTGTAATAGGAAAGTCTGTTTATCATTCATGGAGATATTTATGGGTACTTATAAATCATGGATATCATCGGATATTATTGGTTGTAGTGGAGGACATGAACGACTTTGCAGAGACATATAAGTATGAAAAGAAATGTCTGCTATATGGAATGGTGCTAGTTTAGTTCCAATGAGTTTGCTCCTAGAGAATCATGATCATCTGACTGTAACTTCAAGTTTACTGAAAAGGTAGACCTTATAGCTTTCAGGGTCATGATTTCTTGTGCCTATGAGTTCACGCTTGTTAAGCTGCGCGATTGGTAAATATTACGGGTGTTTTATCTCAGATATTCAGTGCACTTATAAATCTCTGCTTCACACACACACTAGTACACAAAACGGTACGCCCATAAAACGGCCATCGGTTCCCTTAACCTAGTATGATTACGAACCGGTGGCTCATCATCTAGTGGAACTTGAATGGTAACCGTTAAACGCGGTAAGTCATCACAGGGACGGATGCAACAGAAGGAATATTAGATACTGAGAAATCAGGAAATACTGAGTTGTCCTGTATGACCTCCGCGTATCCTTCACTGCTACCTTGTTGAAACCGTATTTCAGCTCTTAACTACTCCAATCAATAGTGCCGTGTGGATTCCCGCTTCTAAACTGTCGGTTAAGTCTAGTCAATTTGATTAGAGTTGGTGGGTTATTGCATGGGCTGTAATAATGACATAAGCTTTGAAGTATTAGTCAACTAGCAAAGCTGAGTAAATGTATAGAATATTTTCACTGGCCAGTCTTCAGTGGAAATTTGGGAAACCAGGAAATGTCTGCTTCTCGATCTCCCGAGGCTGAGACTGTCCGTCCCTCTTGGATGGAGGAATGCGATATTTTTCAAAATGATAAATCGTGATGAAGACTCATAGTTGTCGGGAAAACTAGCTGCACTCTAAACAACTCGTCAGGTTAGCAACCACAAAGCCCCGAACCTACTGTGACTTACAGTCAATCACAACGTGCGTAATTTTCATAACTGTGAACTAACCACATCCCTAAAAAGCTTGTTAGTTTCATAAGTGGGTATGTTGACCTTTCGGTACTACTGATCCACTATTAACCCATAAAATTCACGCTTCTCCATTGTTCCGACCGTGTCCAAACCTTGGTGAATAAATCTGAGGACAGCTTTTCGTGATTTTCTTACGCGCAGTCAGCTCCACGTTCGTCAGTCGATAAATTATCTGTTACTTCGTGCTCACTTCTCGACATCTTACTACTCCTGAGTTGAATATTTCCAGGGTGGTCCTGGCAGAACTCATTCTTCAATGTCTACTGCGATAATTAAAGGTGTCTAACCCTATTGTGAGGCGTTTCCTCTTGGGGGGTCCTTCCAATGGAAGGGTAGTGCGCTAACCTCCCCCACTATGCAACGACTATCCAGTGGTCAAGGCAAGCTGAGGAGAGTCCGTGCGGTTGCGTAATTGGGAATTCCCGCTTTTAACCGACGGCTATTTTAATGGAACTGAGCACACATTTTCCAACTTCCTGTCTGTTTTCATCCGGTATAATGAAACCTGGATAGTGTGTGAAACATGACATCGAAGCAGCAATCACATAGCTTTGTAGTATTGGCCGTAGACAGAGTTGTGATCTCTTAATACACCAATGGGTTAGAGTGTCTCAGTTTCCAGCTAAGTCATAATGTTCTGAAGCTATGTTTTGCCGCCTCATGAGGACAGGATTTTTTGTGTCTAAAAAGTTGCCACAAAGTAGTCTCCAGAATGATCAAGATCTTCCGTTATGAGGAGTAAATGCTGCTAGGTTTCACCGAGGGATCATTTGCACAAGTTTTTGCGTTATGCGTGAACTAGGCTTTGTTAAGACCTGTTCAAAAGTCACGAATTTGTCCAGTGCTACAGAAATATTTTCCGCGTTCATTGCCGCAAACGTACTAAAGCAGGCCGCAAAATGACGCTTATGTGCTTAAATCACACAAGAACTTGAAAACCCATGTCGATTGATGTTGCCTTCCATCAAGAACTGGATTAATAGCTTTTGTTAGACTGGGTTCCGCGAAATCCGAGGACAAGCAAGTTCATCACATTTAAAATGTTGCATCCGTTCTTACAGTGCAAATAATTCCCTTTTTAAAGTGGAGAAAATTTTCAGCCATTCAGCCATTGACGGCTGTCCGGAACCTATCGTACTCCTGCGGCACTTAACTCGGTTGGTAATTGCGATTGAGGTTCTGCAATTATTCTTCTTATAAAGAACTTGTTAGCTCCAATCATCTCATATGGTTGCGTGGCTGGATATGAATCTGAACAATCTAGATGAAGAAAAATTTGTGTTATAATGAGATAACAAATATCGGTACCACGTATGCCGATGACTTCCCGATTAAAGAAAATGAGAGATCAGTAAACTTATTCATTAAGAGGACAAGGACCCGGAATAAAAACCTATAATAACCTATTTCAGTGAGCAGCAAAGCAACCTGGTTGTGAACTAACAAATTAACTGAGAATCTGAGGGGCCACCGTTCAAACGGTAATTGTAGAAGAAAGTCGCGACACAAAAAGCGACTGGAAACCAAAAGACAATAGAAGGCTATTGAACCAACCAATGAACTGGAACAAATTCAGATTACAAAGCAAGAATGAAACGGCCCACTCACTGTGGAGGAACAGAAGTGTCGAATTGAAGGCGCCCAACGAACCATCCAGATGCAACCACGATCAACTCGGATTCCCAGGTGACCAATCAGATTACGTGAAGACCATCTCGGGACCAACGAATCGCTTTAGACCTATCACATACTGCTTAGAAGGTAAATAAAATCAGGCAGAAAAGGAGGAATTTACCCACTCAACCCCACACTGACGATGTCACCTCGATTGGTGATGGAACTATTGCAATCCAACTGCCAAGCACGGAGAGCAGACCAGCAACCATACTAGAGGTTTTGATGCAAGAAGCAGAGTCAATAGTTAAACGGTTGAGAGTTATTTCACTGAGAGGGCAGAAATAAACGGGTAACAATAAACTTAAAACTTTGTAAGCGAAATACACACATTTGCACACCAATTTGCTTTTAATGGGAAACCCATCTGGAACCCAGCTGAATCTCGTTTATGATGTTTTTAAGCTTAAAAACTGTGATATCTCGAATATCGTACCAACTGAAACATGAGGCGGCTTTTGTCTAGCGTATTCAGTTGAAGAATATTATAAACGGAGAATTCAGTTGAGTCCTCCGTGAAAACCAAGTTGTTATGCAAATGAGT